>CP130734.1:27929266-28331483 GCA_030553155.1 Nippostrongylus brasiliensis
CAGGAAACGGTGTGGAGTACGTCGCAGATTAGTTGGTAGATTCGCACTGGATATGGTGTTGTTCATGGCATTTGATAGGAGGGCTTGTTCTTCATTGCGCTGAGATTTGCCACTGCGAACTGTAATGGTTGTAGTGTCTTTCAGATCTGAAACATAAGGATTTGTCGTTGATTTCGAGATAGTTTGATCAACAATTTCGAATGGACATATGAGATTGATTGGTCGAGTGATGGTTCTCTTTGACGGCAGCTTGACTTTTACGGATCGGGTGTAATTGTCTGAAGAGTCGCATATTTGCCCGATTTTCCATGTGCCTCTTTTTTGGTCCTTTTCCTGGATCAGTACGTAGTCGCCACATTTTGGTTGGCCTTTCTGGAAGCTCCTTGGGTGTGGGTGAGATGCTTGATGTCGTTCTCGTAAACATGTCAGGTATTCATTTGACCATTTATTCCAAAATTTGTTGAGGATGTCGAGTCCAAACTTCCAGTCTTTAATCAGATCGTCTCTTGTCTTGTGTGAAGGTTCCCATTCATCATCATCTTCGAAGTTGCGAACACGACACTTGGTGGAGTAACATCTTTATTACCGCCGACCCCTATTTATACATATACTGTTTACTATCATTCCCTATCTATCACACTCATCGGCTATCCACTTTCACTCCACTCTTCTCACTCCCCCACATCCCCCCGTAGTGACCTCGCCGGTCACTCATTTTGTGACGCGTGGGTGGAGGTTCGGTTTCCCCTACGTCCTCCACCCTCTAACTCATGTTTAACACTTTATTGTTAACAACTTTATTTATTTTTCGGCATCACAATGTTTACTCGGGGGCGCCCTCCGCCTCCCGCTCCCGGGAGCGGGAGCGGGAGCGGGAGCGCGATCGGGAGCGGGATCTTCTTCGGCTTCGGGATCGCCTCCTTCTTCTCTCGTCGTTGGTTGCGCTCCTCCACGCACGGACCGCCGCGATGGCCCACTGCTTAGGTGGGCCCCATCGCGACGGTCCTCTGGGCCTTCTTCTTCGCCATTTCCTCGGCGGCTCCTGCGTTTGCTGCTGCTGTTGCACCGGCTGAGCTACCAGTACAGGTACTGGCGGTGGTGCTTGCGGTGCCATCATGATGATGGCCGGGGGGCCCGTCGACGAGGCAACCATCTGCCCCGTCCCCCCCGCGGCTACCGGCCACGGCATTGCTGCTGGTGTCCACATTGAACTGCCTCCATACTCGAGTTCGCCGCTTATATAACCTAACTCGCCATTATCATCCTTTATCCTCTCTAATGTTATCTTGTTTATTCTTCGTTTCTTCTGATCTTGCATATACTCCCTCATTCTCTCGGTCTCTTTTCGTTTACGGGTCGACCGCCGTACTTCACCAGTTCCTTTTGCCATCTCCGACTCGTTATGTGCACCCTTTCTCTTCTCATCCATCCTTTTTGCATTCTTACCTGTGCCACTCCAATCTTCTGGGGGCCTTCTTTCAAGTGAGGAGCATTTGCTCCTACTCTTTCGAAGGCCTCCGCTTGTTCTAGAGCCTCCTTTGAGGTTAGCTCTTCTTTCTCCAAAAGCCTTTTCCTCGTCTCCACCGACGCCAATCCGCCGATGAAAACCATCGTTACAAAGGCGTCGCGATGGTTTTTAATCGTGTCGAAACTGCAACTATTTGCAGCTTTCTGAAGTTCCGCATAGAACTCGTGCAGGGCTTGTCCAGGCTTCTGCACCAGCGACATAAGGCCGAACCTCTCGGCCAACACCAGTTTCCTAGGCTGGTAGTGTTTCTCCATGGCGGTGCGAAGCTCATGTAGCTCCACTTCTTCTAACTCCCGCCCTTGGAGCAACGACTCCAGCAATTCGTAATTGGCATTACCTACCTCTTGGAGGAAGATAAGCCGTTGGTCTCGCTCTTCTGTCACCTTCCTCAACGTGAGGAAGTTCAAAAAGAGCTTCCACCAGGTCCGCCATGACGTCCCGGGCACATATGGGCCTGGGGTGCGGCCCCGATATACTTCCATACCGGGGTCCGCCAGCGTCACAGTAGCCCTGGCGGTGACGTTCTCCGCCTTAACTTCTCTTCTTGGTTCCATACTGCTGCTCGCTTCTTCTTTCTTCGTCCAAATGTGTACTGGAATTGCTCCTCGTCTTCCGCTGGTGAGTCGTGCCTGATCGCCAGTTGCGAACACGACACTTGGTGGAGTAACATCTTTATTACCGCCGACCCCTATTTATACATATACTGTTTACTATCATTCCCTATCTATCACACTCATCGGCTATCCACTTTCACTCCACTCTTCTCACTCCCCCACATTCGAGAAAGCGTGGACTTGCAAGACGAGATGTTGGGCGGGTGAAGTCTATTGGGCGAAGTGGTATATGGTCAACTTCGTCAGTAACGTATGTTAGGGGTCTTGAGTTACAAATTGCTTCTGATTCTTTGGCTAAGGTGATAAGAGTTTCTAGTGGAAGTATTCGACTTCCAATTGCATTCTTGAAGGCTGTCTTGAAAATTCCAATCATCCTCTCATATACTCCACCTTGCCAGGGACTAAATGCAGGAATGTACTTGAACTGAATTTTCTGATTTGCGCAGTAGTCCACTACGTCCTTATCATTCTGTATTTCTACGGGCTCTTTTTCTTGGGCTGTGGAGAACGCCCTGAATGTTGCAGCATTGTCAGAAATTATCAGTTTCGGGCATCCGTTTGTAGCTATGAAACGTCGAAGGGAGTGAAGATATGTATTTGAGGACATATTTTTGATAACGTCGACGACAATAGCGCGACAAGAGAGACATGTCCAGAGCAGTATCCAGCATTTCTCGACATTTCCGGTGTCACTTCTGTGCTGTACTGGTCCTAGCATGTCCATACCGCAGTTCTCGAATGGATAGTTTGGTTTGTTGACGCGAAAGGATGGATATATGGGGAAATCCGGCAATTTGTACGGTCTTGGTTTCATCTTCTTGCACACGAAGCAATGTTTGTTGATAATGCGTTTGACTTCTGTTCTTCCTTTCGGTATCCATACAGTTTTGCGAAGTTCAACCAAGGTTTGTTCATTTCCACAGTGAAAGTTTTTTGTGTGGGTATAGAGTACGAAGAGTGATGTGATGTGAGTTTTGCGTGGAAGTAATACGGGATGTGTCGTTTCGTATGGTAGTGCGGCATTGCAAATTCTTGTTTGGGCTCTCAATAATTTCTTTTCATCACATTGGTAGAGCTTGAGCTGATAGTGCAATTCCTCTGTGGGAGGATTTTCAAGTTGTGCGATTCGGAAAAGTATAATTTCTGCCTTAGAGTTCCAATGAATTGTAGAATTTCCGAAGAGTTTGACTGTGCTTGGAATGACCTTGGTAATATATTTCAACACATACGTCATCGCGTTAAGAATGCGATTCCATGAGCTGAATCGTTCTACTTCGATTATTGGTTGTAAGGAAGGGGGTTTGGGGACAGATGGCGAAGAGATAAGGTGACATTCGTTTGTAAGGACACATGATTCGTTGAGGTCTGTTTTTGGCCAGGCAGATTCTTCTTTGAGTAAAAAGTCTGGTCCATTCCACCATAGTTTATCAGCCATCAATTGCCCAATTGTACATCCTCTGCTTGCAATATCAGCAGGATTCATTTGTCCAGGTACATGTGAAATTTTAACGTTTTCGGTGTTCTTGTTGATGATGTTTACGCGATTTCTTACGAACACGGGGAGTTCCTTGTTGTTTTTCGTCCAGGCGATTGCTACTTTGCTGTCGCTCCATAAGTAATAATGGACGATAGGTATATTCAGTTGTTTCTTTAGATACTGAATTAGATTGGCTCCGATCAGCAGACCAGACAGCTCAAGTTTGGGAATGGTCATTGAAGGCTTTTTGGAAGCTAGGCGGGATTTTGAGGTCAGTAGTGAGGCGCGAATTCTCTGTTCTCCTTTCAATTCTGTGAGATAAGAGACTGCAGAGTACGCTGCTTGGGATGCGTCCACAAATACATGGATCTCGTATTTCGTATCAGGGTCGGAGTTTGAAATGATTACTCGGGGAAGCTTGATTGAAGATCTTGTCCACGTTTGGATTATCGAGTTCCATTCCTCAAGAAGTGATCCTGATAGTACTTCATCCCATGCAAGGTCTTGTGTCCACAGCTTTTGGATGAATAGTTTTCCAATCAGAGTGACGGGACTTATCCAACCGTATGGGTCATAAACACTTGCTGCGTGTTGAAGTACTTTTCTTTTCGTCCATGATACTGATTTGTCCAGTTTATTGTGCGGGAATTTCACTTCTATTTCATCAGTATTTATGTCCCATCTCAATCCGAGTATGCTGTTGCCTTCATCTATATCACAACCTTCTTCCTGCTTGATGAATTGATTCAGTTCTTTGCTGTTGCTGACGTAGTCTCTCAAGTTCATTCCGGCTTCTCTGAATAATTTCTTGGACTCTTTGTAAAATGACCTGCCTTCCTCTTCCGACGACACGCTGTAGAAGACATTGTCGACATACGTGTTTTTCAATATGCTTTGCGACAGAGAATTATTCGAGTTCATAAGGTGGTGATGAATGGTGCCAGCGAGTAGGAATGGAGACGATATGAGCCCAAAGGGAACGCGTCGAAATCTGTATACTGCAACATTTGATTTCGTTGTTCCTTTGCTTGGATCACGAAGCCAGAAGAATCTGGTATAGTCGCGGCTATCCTCGTGTAGTCCTACCATTAAAAATGCCTTCTCTATATCACTGGTGATCAAAATGGGCATTGCTCTTATACGCAGAAGAATACCTAAGATATCAGGGAGAAGGTTGGGTCCCTTGAAAAGATTTTCGTTGAGACTTGTATGTTCCTTTCTTTTTGCAGATCCGTCGAATACACATCTGATTTTTGTGTGTTTTCTGGATTCTGTAATCACACCGTGGTGGGCCAAGTAATGGCTAGCGTTTCTATTTGTGTTTTCGTCGATCTCCTCGATGATTTTTCTCTGCAGTTGGTCTTGAAATATGGCATGGTATTTCTCCATGTATGTTGGATTACTTCGTAGCATCTTGACATTCGAAACAAGACGCGAAAACGCTAACTCTCGATTTGTTGGAATGTTGACTGGATATGTTTTGAACGGTAATTTGACGTAGTAGCGTTGTTCTTCTTTGTTGTAAGTAATTGTCCTGTTGAACTCTTGTAGGCACTGGTCTTCTTTTGGGTCGTTTGGATCGTCAACGATTCCCATCGATTCAGTTGTCCAAAATCGTTCGACAAGTTTCTCTAGTTCGGCATGGTTTGCTGGATTTGCTGGAGATGATGGATAGTTAATGATAGCATTATCATTTTGCCGATTATATCGGAATGAGTTGTCAGTGACAACTTTTCCAAGTCTTGTTGTTATGATTCGGTATTGATTCGATTTGTTTGATAAGGTTAAAACGTCGAATTGTTCGCCGTAGACTAGATTCCAGAAATAGTCTAGTCCAATGAGAACTTTCGGAGTCGATTCCTTCATGCAGATCGGATAATCAAGGTCTTGATCATCGAACACTGCGTAATTCATCTTTCTCGTAAGAATCGGGATTGCTTGTACTTGAAGGTACGCTTTAGTATTGTCCACACATTGGATTCCAATACTGTGTGTGAAGGATAAAATAGAAGTTGGGGTTTCATTTGCGAATGTGTACATAGTGATATTTTGTTGACCTTGCGTTTGAAGTTGGAGTTGTTTAGCGAGATCATTCGTAATATATGACTGAGATGCGCCACTGTCAAGTAGAGCTGTGGTCTGAATGCTGATATCACTATTGGCTGGATTAAACAGTGTGATATCAACACACATCAGCAATGACTTCTTTGATTCGTGCGGTTGTTCACCACCATGAGTGAATGAAGGTAGGTACTTGTTTTCTGAAGATAGTGAGTTTTCGTCTCCTTTTGATAAGTGGGAGTCTGCAGCAACGTGAATGGGTGATGGTGAAGGTGTTTGTCTGGATTTGATAGCGATATCAGCGCTCCTCTCAATTTTTGATGGAGAAGCTTGAATGTGCGGTTGTAGTGTTTGATGTGGCTTCCTGTAACATAAGGAAGTGTGGTGCATCTTTGAGCAGTTTGAACATGTTTTCTTTGATAAGCACCTTACGGTGGGGTGCCGATTTGACAGGCAGTTGTAGCAAAGATGCTTTTGTTTGACAACATTGATTCGACTTGATGGAGTTGGGAATGTCTGGCAGTTGAATGAATTATGGTCCGTTTCTGAGCAGAAACTGCATCGCATTTGTTTCGCGAAATGGATATTGGTAGCAGCAGGAGGAGGGGTTGGTTTTGGTGATGCGCTTGCATGAAATTGATAGGAATGGTTGGCACGATCATATTGCGCTTCTCTTTCCATCTCTTGGATTGTGGTTTCTTTCCTGACGATGTCCGTTAAAAGCGTTATGAGCTGAGAAGGGGTGAGATTGTTCTTGTTTGCAGTTTTGTCATAAATGATGCTTCTTACATAGCGCGGGAGCTTATTGAGTAAGATGGCTCCTATCCCAACTTCATTTTCGTCACTTCCATGAGAGCATAGCTGCCTTATGAGTGCGTACATATTGTTATACAATGTTATCAGGTTTCTTCCCTCCTGATCACATGCGGGAAGGTTTGCTAGTTTAGATAACAGTAAGTGGCGTGTTGTTACTTTGTCGTCGTAGTGGGTTTTGAGAATGTCTAGCGCGATTCCGTAGTTAGACGATGTGATCGGCAAACCTTCTATGCAGCTTAAGGCTTTTCCTTTAAGACAGGACTTTAAGAGCGAAAATTTAGTGGCTTCATCAATTCCTGTCTTGTTTCCTATCAGTGTTGAAAAACGTTCTATGAACTCTTGGAACTCCAGGATTGAACCACTAAACGTGGGGAGATCTATCCTGCTTAGTAGTGAAGCATCAACAAAGTCGAAATTGTGACCTGGTCGTCCGTGGGAGTTGCATGTGCAGCAGCATCCTTCTTGTTCCGATTGTTCCTTGGATTGTCTTCTTCCTCCTCCGTTCTTGCTCCGCTTTGCCGTGGTCGCCATATTTGTAGTGATTCTTGAGAACAACTTTATTTCCAAGAATGAACCTCACTCAATGAGGCCGTTTATATACAATGCATCTGATATGTTGTCTTATCATTCAGATGAATGTTGATTTATCGTTCAGATAAAGATGGCGATGTCATGCCATTATTTCCGACTATGATTTTTCTACGATGCCATTTAGCGTTTATTTTCCTGAGTCTTTATTTATTATCTTATTCCAATTCAGTCTGAGTGCTAAATGGCTCAGTTTGAAAATCAAAAAACTTCCTGTTGCGTTTATTGGATTTGTCTCACGTGTAGTCACGTTCCTAGTTTACGTAAAGTTTTTTCCGTGCACACTTTGTCTGTCTTAATCGATCTTTTAGTCTAGTCTGTTGTGAGTCACACAGATCGACAAAAAATGTTCGCCAATAAAACGTGGACAGCATCTCAGAGCCGTTTTTACCCTACCGACTTTATAGTGTTTGCGGTGGGTCTGGATTTCGCTCTTGATACCAGACTACCTTGCACAAGCCAAATCGTATGGGTCAAACTTTGTTCGAATGTTTAAAAGTGCCACCGGACACTGGTATATCAGCAGATCCAAGTTCTCTCGTCATTAAACATCGACGTTGGCATTGATAATTGTTCTTTATATCGTTATGCATTTTGTATGTGTCGCCAGCAGCCTATCAATAGGCGTATTAGAATAAGAGTTTTTTGGTAACTGTGATTTTTTGTTGCAATTTCCCCTATTTGTCTTAGTTTGATTCTTGACTTTTAACAGCGCGAATTTGCTGGGTATCTTGTTTTTTTTTTCATTTTTGAACAGTGTTCTTATCCCTCGGACTTCATTGTCAGCGTTGTGTTACAAATTAAGTGAATTGTTAGCAGTGTTGTTTGAGGTTTCCTCAAGCTTTGATGGAATCTGTAAAAGGGATGAATCTTCTGGTATTGAATTCAGCCTGGACAGGTTATTGAACCTGAGTTTTATGATCTTAAAGTCAACCAGCCGAAATTGGACAGATAGGGGACGCTCTGCTGTTTGTGGGACTTCGTTCGAAAAAAAAAGGGGAAAAGGGCCCGCTGAATTTTACGTTTGGACAGGATGACAACATCGCCGCCTTTCTTAGCCCATTGTTCAAATGCTGTTGTTTAACCTGATCATGGCTTTTCCGATCCATGCGTCATTTCTTGTGTAATCACGTATTGATGGAGCTGAAGGAGCGCGTGAGTTGTTTTTCTATTCGAAACCAACCGCAAGCAGCAAGCTTAGTCAACCAGGGGCAAAGTCACGTTGGTTGATGGCGTAGTTGACTTCGTAACCTTTTTGCTGGTGAACAGTAGACCTTGTCGTTTCTGAATAGCTTGTAATGTGGTTTTTTTTTTTTGAAAATTCGCTCTAATCTCTGCACCACACTGCGCAGGTACTAATGCAAGCGCGAGTGTTCAATTTGTTGACGATGATTTATCTTATTTCGATCCGGGATTAGTATCACAAATAACTCCAGATATGGATGGTGTGTTTCTGACCCCCAGACTTTCTTAAGTTTAGAACTTTTTACGTGGAAATTGAGGGCGAAAGGTGACCTGGCGTGCTGATCTTCAATCTCGGATTGTGGTCAGAACTCCAAATAACTTTATCGACGTAGATTCTGCTCCATCGGTCATCACAATTCCCCACTCCTATCTACCAGTACCTAATTGTATCTGTTAAAATCAGTTGTAAATCAAGAACGGGAAATTGCAGTCCCTGTTGAACAGATATATATCTTCATAATTTCTCTGGATCGATTGATTAATATCACGCGTACGGAATTTACCTGTCCGCCTATAAATAACCAAATAATTGAAGTTGATGAAAAAAGCTCCTTCGAGTACGGACACGAAGTGATTTAAAGTCCATTTTTTAAAGATGTTTCCGAATTCGATTTCATACGAAGTTACTACACTTGTCTACTCCGAAAGCTTTTTTCTGCAGTGTTAATGATCTGTTTATATAGTGGGAGAAAAGTAAGCCCCATCCGTGTGATATTAAACTGTTGATTCAGAGAAATGATTTCCTATACACGTGAGATACTAAGTTGAACGGCTGAAGGGTTCGTCTTGGTTTGATGACATCAGGGTCGGTTAAGGTATATCGATTGATGAGTAGTTGAGATTCTAAATAGGGAAAAAGCACTAAAAAGAATCTAGTATGGTTGCGGAAGTGTTTCGAGCTGCTTAGCTTTGGAATGTATCAGCGTCAAGCACCATTGTTGTCAAATAGTGTAAAGCTGCATCCCTCGCTTTGTTGGTTGACCTTTCTGTTTATTCGATCTTTATGCTGCAGAAAATTTGATGTTGTACTTTATTGTGACAAGAAGCATCACTTTGCTTTGCTCGTGTCCTGTTTCATTCAAAATGTTTTTTTTTTGCGAATATTTGGTTCTCTGTTTATTCACCATCCACTTTACAGTATCAATGAGCAACGAAAGAAATTAAGAGGCAGCTAAAATTGAGCTTCTGGAACGAGAATAAGAAACTATGCAAAATAAGAAAACTCACTATTTTTCATACTCCTGTATTATCAAATATTAACGCATCCCTCTTCGTTTCATTGCTTTTTTGCTCTTTGTTCCGATTCTGGCGTATTCTGCGGTTTCATCCTTTGGCACTTTTTGGGTTTTTTGCCTTATTCAATTTTTCCTAAACCAATGATACTGTGCAGGTTAATGCTTTTGATTTTACCAAAACTTCTACTTTTTTAATTTCCTACTTATTGCTGCGAGATTTCTGCTAGTTGGAGAATGGGTTAACAGCACAGTGCAGTGAGTGTGGTCTTCCTTATCATAATTTTAGTGTTTGTGGGTTAACTTCGTTATTCGTTCGCTATGCAGTATGTTTTTTGCTAGGAAAAGTTTATTTTCAAAATATGTCGGCCTTTAATGATTTGGTTTTGGGTGTGCAATAGAATTTAGCTCTAATTACGTTCACTACTTTCGAACTCTATCGAATTGCAGTGTTTTTGAACTAGTTTCATTATTAGCTCATTATGCTGTGTTGTTTTCTATTGGTAACAGATTACTTCTGATATGTCTTCGCCCTTCAGGAGTTGAAATGTGGCGGTGCAACAGCGAGATCTTACTCTGTCAAACTTAATTTCTATCCTTAAACTTCACCGAAATGGTAGACGTGGACATCCTTCGCTAGCACTTCGATAAAGTCGGCTAGAACATAGGTATGCTTTATCAACTTCCCAACCGCCAAAAGACGTGACAGCAGAAGACAATTTGCAGCATTTCGTGAGTAATGCATGAAAATTGAGCGGAATTAGCTCACGTCAATGCGGGTGTGGGACTGCAAAATTTATTGTGGCTGAACGTTACACAAATAGCGCACATTCGAAACGGAAAACTCTTCTCAAGTTTCGATAGTTGTTCTTTGGGATGCACTTTAACAGTTCATATTACAAAACTATATTTCATCTATTTACCTTCTTCTCTCTGGGACTGTGTATTGTGAAGGAAAAGAGACTCAAAGTATCTCAGCTTAGTGGTTGTTTCTTGCTAGCTTGACGCGAATCTTTTCTGATGTTGGTGCTGTGAATGAATCGCAAACAAATCATTATTCAAGTTCCGTCGTAGGTGGAGTGATCTGGAAAAATGATGTCGGCTCTCCACGTAACCTAAACATCCGATTTTACTCGGTTTGTCAGTTCTCACACTTCAGGAATTCCCTGCTTTTCTTTACCAAATGCGAAAATTTCCAAGGTACAGCTCTGTAGAATGGGCAAGATATTGCCGCGAAAATGCATACATTTTTGAAGGTTGTCGCAGGAGGTTGGTTGGAAACCGCAGCCAGTTGTCCAATAGCCGCAACGACCTTATAATCATGAACATCACTTCGTATGAAAGCCGAAATTACAAAATTACGCCGAAGAAGACAAATTATTCATATCCAAAAATTTCAAACGATGTTTGACAAAGAATCTGGATTTCGAAAGGACTATTTTGCCTAACCCCGTCATGGAGTCCAGATGCGACTTCTTCGGAGTGCTATACATTTCGGTCAAGGTAGCTTATCCTCTTCGCGCAGAGCAAGAGTTAAAAATCCAATTAATTTGAAACTCGGGTGCAGAATTACCTCGGCTTTGAGTCCTCTGAGTTGCAGAAGCACAAGACGTACGTGATATATGACTGCTAACTGCTTGCCCAGCTTTTCAACTCATGCTTTATAGCAGCTTTTCGACGTGTTCTTGTGAACATTTCGCAAGTGAGGACTACAGAATTTCAGAATTCATCAGTTAGACGAATATTCCTCTGCACTGAAAGCGAATCACTCGTCGCATACTTTGAATATTCATTCAAGGTTAATCAATTCCATCCGATATGTGCCGTGTATGCGGTTTCATCCACTCTATCCCTCTTCACGTGCTTCCAAATGTACGCAAGTGCAGAGTATGTTCCCGCAGCGATTTCATGTTGGTGAAGAAGATAACAGTAAGGTAGCACATGTGAGTTGCATCGTTAGTGAAAATGGTAGGTTAAGCCTTTGATTGGAAGTAATTAGTTCCAGTTGGTTTCAGTTTTCGAGTTGAAAAAATACGATCCTTACGAAAACGTGCCTCATTTTATTTCATTTTACTATCGATACACGACAATACTCTACTCCTATACTAATCGTGGTCAGCTAGTTACTGGAGAGGCCCAGAACATTTGTCCTTTGTACGAACTGCATTTTGCGTTCAAAAGTATGTCAAAAGACTGGTTTTTAAAGTTGAACTTCGAAAAAGATAGATTCGATCTGCGCGGCACTGCACACATCGGTTGTTCACCCGCTTTTGTTAAAAGCTGCGTGAAGGAAGTCTTGAAGAATTACGGCCACCAAGTATGTCCGAGATATGTCGAAAAAATCTAGAATAGTAATAAAAGTAGGTGCAAACTCCCCAAGTGCTTTTCTTATTTCTTCAGTTGTTTAGTATCGAATTCGTTTGCTTTTTCAATTTACATCCTTCTATTTTCCTTGATATCATCTGCCTAGATTCACTGACGATAGATCTGAAAGAAATCTCCAAATATATCTTGATTAAATCGTGATTCATAAAAACCCGCAGCATTTGTTTAAGATTAGGACAAGGTATTAGGCTGTCGCAAAATTAATTTCGGAAATGGACTGCTGAGTTCAAACTGCAATAATTCAGCTCAAACGCAACTTTATGAATCACGGTAAAAACCCTCAGCATCTACATACCTCTGCCAGCGAAGCGGTAATAACTCCAAGCCATTAGAGAAGAAACTAGGATCACGGGAATTAACGAAAGCAGGAAAGGCATTTTCAACATCGGTCAAATCGGCGAATTTTTTCTGACGCAAATAAGGATCAAATGCTTGTGAAAAGTTATAGTCTGTTGGCGAAAGGTCAGCAGAATAAGTAGGATGAGACAGAACTTCAATGCCTAACTGGGTCAATTTTTGCCGGGTGATCTTCGGGGGATGTGCTTTTGCGTTGTCCTGCAATAGGATCGCACCGCTTCTGTTCGCTAGTGCCGGACACAATTTTTGCAATTTCGGGTACCTTTCGTCTAAATCACAACACTATGACTCCGCTGTAACTGAATCACCAGGAGGCATGGGGCTATGATGGATAAGTCCTTCACTAAACCACCACAAAGTAGTCATAACCTTTTTAGGATGATGTTTCGGTTTAGGAAAAGTTTTGGTGGAGCACCCTTATCAAACCAAGCAAATCCCCGCCTACTATTATCATAAAGAACCCATTTTTTATCTGGAGCTATGATACGGTTGACAAACGGTTCATTTTTATAATGATTTAGGGGATTCAAACAGATGTCAAAAAGCGTAGGACGCTGCTCATCGGCCATTTCATGAAGAATCCATTTTGACATCATCTTCACCTTGCCGATTTGTTCTAAATGTCTTGCGACTACAGTAATGTACACCCATGTCTTCTGCTAGCTTACAAGTATTAGTATCTGGATTTGCTTCAACGGCTGTCCTAAAACCTCTTCATCAAGAGACCACTTGCGACCACGGCCAGCCTTTCCTTTTAGATCAAAATCGCCAGAAGCACATCTTCTAAACCAGAGCTGCACTGTCCGTTCGCAAGGACAATCCATCCCGAAAGCTCTGCTAAGGTTGCAAGCTACGTCTGCCGCGTGATGTCCCAATTCAAATGCATAAAGCATGAGCACTCGAAAGTCGCGTCGGTTCACGTTCGAACGAAGCTCTGGAAAAAGTTAGCTGCACAAACTAGAGAGACAGTAATGTATGCTTTTGATAGTGCAGTTAATCTGCTACCTGATAGTATGCTTGGATTTCTTTGAGGCGACATAATACGGCATAAAAAAGTTTCCTTCTGAACACACTCAGAAAACGAAATTAATTTTGCGACAGCCTAATATAACAACATTTACCCCCGCGGGGTGAGTTAGGATACCCCAAATGACCCGTTTACCCTGTTTCATCAACGACCTCGGCGTCTTGTCCGTGATCTAACACACCTCGCTGTGGGGGTGAAGGTTCGGAGATCTAGAACCAGTAACGGCAGATAAACCTGAATTTAACCTTGAATAAGCCTTGAATCGCTCCGATGAATCAGGGTTTGTGCGTCATTCGGGTGTTCCGAGTCCTCCTGGAGCAGTGAACGTGTTAGACCTCTAATAGATCTTAATTCAAACCCTGTTGTGCGGTTGATGGAACCTCTAATAAATCTTAATTCAAACCCTGTTGCGCGGTTGATGAATCATGATTTGCTCGCCATTGGGCGTTTATTTGCTGCATACCGTTCATGAATCCGAGACCTGTATACGGTCTGAGAGATTTCTTTCTTCGAAAGGCGTCGCATGTTTTCCAGGTACTACTTAATATTTTGTTCTGCATTTTGTTTGATGCAACATTTTCTTACCCGAGGAAGCTAACTTTTGCAATACTTTGGGGTCTAAAGCCCTTCTATAAACTAAGATTGGTTGATTGAAGGCAAGAAAGAATATGAATATTAAGAAAAAATAGATAAATATAATAAATAAGAATAGCCGTTATGTCGGATCTGAATTTCAAACGAAATGAGGTGACATGTATAGAGGATTGCCTTGTTTCCGAGGTAGAGAAGGCCTTGACAGCTAACAGACTTCAAAAGAATTATCTAGAAATAGTACTAAATGACGACATGAGGCAAGTTACGATAAATTGTTGGATAACAAGAAGTTAATGACTAGCTGGTTCAACCGAGGAGATCTGATTACATGGGAGCGTTCTTCTACATTATTGTTATTTTTGTTTTTGTCGTCATTGCGGAAGTGGCAACATCTGTGCCGTGGGCGTTACGATCGGCCATCACATCTCAATGATGCTATGGCACGTTTAAACGACCACGTTCATGCGTTTCATTGGAAATGGACGCCTGGTGCGAATGTTACGCCTTGTTGATGGACAATATTATCAATTTTATGCTTTATCAATCGTTTATCTGTCTTCCTATGTTCGTTTTTTCTTTCTTGCTTTTTCGGTCTTTGTGGTTTCACAACTTTTTACGTCATCTGTTTCAAATTTAGCTTCGAGAAATTCTGGAACACGGTTCATCTTTTTCCCATTGTATATCTATTGTTTTTCTCATTTTGCGCCAGAGTCACGTGCGTTGGGAGGTGGATGCGGCCAAAGGAAAACTTACCGAAACCTTAGTTTTTAGAGAAACCTGCTGTAATCACTGTGCGAGTGTAGAGAATTCGCAATTTTGTATTATAAAACAATTCGACCTCTTTTGATCAGCCTAATTAACACGACAATAATTACAAAACAACATGACTTAGTCGAAATTATGAATGTTTTATACAAGCAGATGCTTTCCAATGACCGTGCCCTACAGGTCCATTCAGAATCTTGCGAAGTTGACATGAGGACACTGGATTTTGGTGCCATGGGTAAACTAGGTTTTTTTTCGCTGTAGTGCTGGTAGGTCTATCAAAATTCACACGCAACAAACTTTGAAACGTCTAGATAACACAACAGTAATTATAAAACAACGTCAGGCCGATACATTTTGAACGAGAAGATACTTCATAACAATCGTGCTTCAGAATTTATAAAGGAGGCTCATTTCTTCTTCCTACCCTTTCACAAAGGGCCCGCGTGGTACAGTGGTAAGAGGCGCTGCTGTCACCCGTACGGTCGAGCGATCGATCCCGGCCCGGGCTAACCAAGCCTTTCATCCCTCCGGGGTCGGGTAAATTGGTACCAGACTTGTCTCGGAAGGTAAAGACACTGACCTGGTATAGCGGCTGGCCCCCGCAGGTCATTGTATAGGCCAAACTCGCATTCACCAAGCCTCTACGATTCTGAATTGAACACGAATGCGGCGGCGCGTCCTTCGGGGACCGATCAACGCCGACACCTTTACCTTTACCTTTTACCTTTACCCTTTCACAACACCGGAAATGTGGTTGTCCCAGAGTTCTCTCTTGAGTTCAATGTTGAACCTAATGTTTTGCTGGCTGTGTTCCTCAATCCTTGAAATACCTCATGCCTTCTTGTGAAGGTCTACTTCACTATACTAACTGGGAGATTTTATGCTAACAATTTTTCTCACGTGGTGCAGTGGTAAGAGGCGCTACTGATAACTGCTCGGTCGAGCGATCGATCTCGGCATGGACTAACCAAACCCTTGATCTCCCCGCGGTCGGGTAAATTGGTACCAGGCTTGTCTGGAAAGGTAAAAAAAAAACATAGGCTTGGTATAGCGGCTGGTCCCGCTAGTCATTGAATAGGCCAAATTCACATTCACCATGCCTCTACGGTTCTAACTGGAACACGAATTCGCTGTAGCGCCCTTCGGGGCAGATCAAGGCGGACACCTTTACCTTTTCCTCTGAAGTCATTGGTTACGCAAGGTTTTCACTGAAGTTTACGCCGTGTTTGAAGTGTGGCAACCAGCGATTGGATTGTTTCTGATAGACGTCAGCATGGTGGTGACCTTGACCCATGAGTGTGCCAGTGAACGTGCGATTCTTCGTTTTAAGCCAAAACGCCTATTCCATAGTGCGCGTGTAACCTTTCCTTTGAAGCAGCGTCGCAAAGTCGAAAAACACTTGTATGACCCTGATTCGCGGCGTATCATCCTTCGCATTCGCGCAGTTCGTTCTGAAAGGATCAATAATCGTTCAAGGCACACACGCCCCCCAATATCCATCGCTGCTGCTGCTGCGTCGTTGGAATCGTTGTGTTCGTTTTTCACGAGCTCGTACCGGCGCTGTTTCGTCGTGGGGATCGAATCCGAGCTCTGCACCCCTAACCTTGCTCGGCAGCAGAAGAGCGAGAGCAAACACTTGCCGGTGAGTCATGTATTGATAGCAAAACGCGGTTGTCAGCGTTCCTTCCATGCATGCGCCTACTAGGCATACTGAAAACCATTTTATTTTAACTTTGCTTCAAACCATAATATTCGTTCTATATTGATTTTATTTTTTACTATTATTATTAAATGCGTGCGCTCTTGAGGATTGTAGTCGATCGGGAGGTTCTTCATGGGAACCATACCATCTTGGTCTCCTGTGGCCTTCTTGAGATCAAACACACCGCATGTTGGATCGACTCCGAGCCTGTTCGTGTTGGTGGTCTTGATGGCCCATCCAATACGTCGACCGGAGCCGTTGAAGATTTTGATGGGGTAGGTGTGCTTGTCGTTGTACGGCGCGTTGAAGACGATTCTCGCGTTCGGCTGAGTATTGATGTCACTAGGGGGAACAGTGGCCATTTCTAGTTAATTTACCTAGCGATGGCCGCAGTTCCATTTTAGTTAAGTACACTTGCATGGACGCGCATAATCTAGTGGTATGAGTAACTACTGCTACCCGTATGTTTGAGCGATCGATCTTCGTCCCGGCTAACCAAGCTGTTCCTCCTTCCGGGCTCGGGTATACGGGTGCCAGGCTTGTTTGGGAAGGTGAAGACAGGAACATGTTCAGCAGCTGCCTCGCAAGTCGTTGTGTGTGTGGGAAATACACATTTATCAAGCTTCTACGATTCTGAATGAAAGATGAGTGCGTGGCGCGTATATTGGAGAATGGTCAACAACAGCCACCCTACTTTTCCTTCATACCTACACGAGAAGATCAGAAAAGAAAACCAAAACCAAAAGGTACTGCGAAGATTCCAGTGTTGCGTTTTCACACACCTACTCAGTGATGTTTTGGCACTGTTCTCTAGTTTTAAATTAATCCTCTGAGGTCAACCATCAGTTATTTAACATTCAAAATTCCATGCTTGAAGATCTCTCTGAATATCTCGGCTCACTAAGTCCTACTTTTTGTACATTCGTGGAATAATCTCTAGCTCCTCAGTGTTGCTCTTTGTTTCTTGATATGAACTGCTTCCATGCCTTTTTAGTCAAAGTCCTGACGCTTCCTTTTTTACGTTTAAGAAAAGCGTCAATATCTCTCATCAACTTACTTTCTTTTCCTCACGTTTTTTAGTTTTCAGTGTTTTACTTTTATACCTAGCTCTGCTCATTTGGCTTCCTCTCGGGCTATTGATTATTTACCAGGCAGCTCAGGTCTGGCTCATTTCTCTCAAATGTTGGACGCAGAGAATGCGAAAAAGTTGAAAAATCTGATGAGGAAGCAGAATATGTAGATTGCCATAGGTCAGTGGAAAGTATAGGGTCTGAGAGAGTCGGGTGGGTTGGATCATCCATCAGCTGCTCAACAGCCATTTGTTTTGTAGTATTTGAACTGATCGTCAACATTTGTGCAGCTGTTCGTATGGAACTACTTTCAAATGTGTTCTTCCTCATTCCAAGCTTGTTTATATGCCAAACATACTTGCATTCATCTACATGTTCGTCACGCGATTTCAAAAGCTTTTGAGATTCAGAATCAAAAAAGGAAAAATTGATTTGATCTAAACTCAGAATTTTTCCCTAATGGGGCGGTACTGGTCACACTACTCCGGTAAGACTTCTCTATTTTTCATCTTTAAAACTCTCATTTTCATGTCCAATAACTAGAAAACGTTGAGGTATTGTCATTAGGTATTTTATTGCGATGTTGTAGGGTCAAGGTCCTGAACAGATTTTGAGTTTGACTTCCTAACCATTATCTCTTACCCTTTTATATCCTCCTCTCTGCCTCTCTGACCGCTAGTCTAGGCAAGCGGTCAGCGTAGGAAAGTGCATGTTTTGAATGCCTATCGAATTCTATTTTTATTGGTTTTGCAATGTGCTTTTTGGTTCACTCAACATGAAAGTTTCGCTTTGGTGATGAGTAGTTCTCAATGTTTTTCACGAGCAGCGACACGAGTTCTTCTTTTTAGCTGATTAATGTTCGTTAACATAATGCTTCCTTTTTACCTATGTTTTCAAACGGGTCGTTGTTATGTTTGTTGACTAGCTTGATACGATCGTTGACACACCTTTGTGCGGCATATCAAACAAATTATTGGGAGAATAGAAATGTTCTCTTGGTCCTACATTTTCTACCCTTCTAGAACAATTTTTTTAAGACTTTGGCCTTCTGTCTAGTGTATTTTCAAACCAGTTCGCAACTGTGAATCGGAAATATTCTTTCCAAATCTGCGATATACGTGGGGCTTGTAGTACAGTTCCGTCCAGTAGATTGGAGTTTATCCTAGCCGGCGTCGTAGTAGGGTGACAGATTGTACCTAAATTTACTTCTCGATCAAGTTGTTTGTCTCTCTTTCCATTGCTCATTTGACAGCGAGGCATGTGGTGCACAAAAGCTTATCGGAGAGTTCAGCGTTATCTTGTTGTTTTAATCAAGCTAGTTCTAATGGTCTGCGATCAGATGGTTATCGCTTATGCATTCCGCTAGGAAAAGAAGTCTAAATCCCCCTTGGACTAACAATAAATGGTAGAAGTAAAGAAATTTGTTTTAAGTGTAGTCTCCGCCTCCTATATTCCATTCCACTCTGTCGCATGCCGTGTTCTTTTTTTCTGACCATGTTTATCGGCTTGGGTCATAGATTTGGTTCTCTTTTTGATTATTTATGTGTACCGGATTATTTTGGGTGAGGGATGTCAGGCAGGAATGCTAATTGCCAACTCAGGGATTGTACAAGGTGATGGTACCTGCGGACCACTGGCGAGTTCACCGAGTACCCAGCGGCGAGTTTCGCGTGAATGCGATGGTAACCTGACGGATAAGAGGAACCCGATGGTTGCCGAGAAATGTTCCAAGCACTTTTGCCTACATAGTTAGCGGCTGTGTAAATGGTGTAAATGATTTAAGGGGTCCATAGTACACGAGCGCTATGTGTGAGCATATTAAAAATTTCAGCTCTTTCCAATGAGCTGAATCCAAAAGTCCATGACAACAGTTTTGATGTTTATTGTGAGAAATGTGAATCCAATGAAGACCGTTTCAGAGTGAAACCGTGGAGCAAGATCTGAGTAATGGAGAATTACATTGGTAATTATACTAGGAAACTCAAACTGTTCGTCACGTGCCTGGGCAGTCATGTAAGAACTACTTTAAAATTGCAGCATTTATAACACCAATAAGTGACTGTTGTTGGTTGATACAAATGATTCTTCAAAGTTGTACTCTCATTCCTGCCTAACGTCCTCCCCCCCTGATTATTTTACTTGTTGCTCAACGGGGATTCAAGAAATCTCATACTTATTGTCAATCGTTTTGGTATGAGGTAATTCGCAGCGACGATTTCAAGCACATGAATGGAATCCTGCGAATCTCTAGTTTTGCAAGAAAAAGTACGAAATGAACATCAGTTACATGATTAGTGATAGCGGTAATATTCCACATACGTCAGGGGAGCTCACTAGGTAATGAATAGGGGAGAGGTGTGTGCCTTTTTGGGACTCTTTTGCTTTCCATGGTCAGCTCCAACGTAGTTGCGATTGAGCGCCTCTTTATGGTGGCACGTAACGGAAAGTAGTTCATCAACTGCAATGTCTGCATGTCGTTGGCAGCATCCTGTTTTGCTGTACAAGTTTCGTGAGAGCGAGCCGCGACTGGGCGTCGAACATTACAGCACGTTTTCGCACGCTGATGCATTCGATTGGCGGCGTTCCAGCAATTGATAGATCGCTTTCATGGAATACGTGTGATTTCGCGTTTGTCCGGAGTTCTACTACTTTTTTTGCGTTGGAATCCGTGATTTCTCCTCATCTTGCTTTGCAATTCTTCGGTCTGATTCAAGCTGATGTTTTGTACTATGAAAACGATGTCACTTTGTTGATTCTTCTTGATATACATTTTTGCTGGCAAATGTTCAACGTTGCCTTTCTGTCTCAATACTTTCCCTTGAAACCAATTTCATCATGATACTCTCTAATGAAGGTGGCATCGTCTTCATTGCTATATCTACATCTTTGTTCCAGCGATTGATAGATCGCTGTCAAGGAATACGTGTGATTTCGCGTTTGTCTGGGCATCGGTATTTTCTCTAGCATTGGGAAACGTGATTTCTGTTTAACATACTGGAAAATCCTACGTGCTGATTCGATCTGATATTTTAACTGGAAAGCCCTTTCAATTCATCACCTGATTCATTATCGTCATTTTTTGAGTTTGTTTTTTAATGGCAAATGCTCAGCAGCCTTCGGTGGTCTCAGTAGTTATCCTTAACCCGTTGCCGCCGGTGGTACACAATGCTGTGTGCCAGGCAGTCTGTCCCTGTGGACGATGGCACACAATGTTGTGCGCCGGGCATTTTTCGGGTACTTTTTGACCAAACTTCTCCAAATTTTGTACAGATAGGTAATTGGGGACGTTAAATACGAATCTGCTGTCCGTTTTTCAAGGGGCAGTCTCCGACCACCCGTTTTGCTATCTGGGCGGTCGCGTGAGAGCCATCAATTTTGCCCAAACTTTGTCTGGATGGGAGAGGGGGGTGGGGAGTTATTGGCGACGCCGGACCTATATATAGTTTTGACTGCAATGATAGGAACTGTTTTGTTTTGTATTCATTTAATAAACTGGCTCCACTCGCTTCTGCTTCACTAAGTAGCGCTGAGCCCTGCCCACTTTGTGAGAACTTTCTTCACATACGCAGTACTAATAAACCAAAGGAAACGCTCCATTTTTTCACACGTGCATTGTTGAGGAACCACACTCCATGATTCCAACGGGCTTGCAATCTATTTCTTTTATGTTATCATTTTTCTTTTATTTTATACAGCTTACTCCGCGTGTTATGGCAGCGCGCGTGTGAGCGAAAACCTGCCGTCCCACGGGACAGACGCGCGAAAATCGCCTCGTCGTCAGGTCGTCAACGTGTTAAATGAGCATTATAGGTAGAAATGATTCATTCGAATTTGTTTTCTGTATTCTCTTCTTTCCAGTTGATCAATTCGACTATACCTCATAGATGGCTGCTCAGTCTTCACTTTTTATCAAGTCCCCACTCCTTTCTCGTTCTTTTCTTTTTTCCTTTTCTTTTTCGACTATCGTTCTATCTTCCTTCTGTTAGAATGCATCAAAGAATTGATATGTTTGACTGAAAGCTGCAATTTTTCTGTCTTTGAATTCTATCGATGCACACAATGTTGGTGGAGATGTACGAGGTTGCTTCTTCACTCGAACGGTTGAGTGATCGATTCTCAATCAGACTAACCTAGTCCTAGTTCCTTTCCTGGTCAACTAAAATACATGGTTTCGAACTTGCCTGAGTAGGTGAAGACGCTGACTTGATCAGCAGATACTCCCGCACGTCATTGTACGAGGTGAAAACGCATTCACCATGCCTGTACAATTCTGAATGGATGATGGATGCGTGGCGCGTCCTCAATGAACTGGTCGACGTCGTCTAATTCGTCTTCATTTTCTATTATGATCGCAATGCCACGGTTCGGAAGGGCCAATTCCCACAGAAAAGGATTATTGTCGCTTAAACGTGAACGCTTCTCCGTTTACAAAACTTTTGTCCCATGAACTGCTATCGCCATATATCGTAGTAGTTGTCCTTTCCATATGAATTCGCACACCAGAAATCATAACGTCTATTGTCATGTGCATTGTTCCCATTTGGAACATGTGGACATAAAGGGCTAGTTGTGTCGCATATTGCACAGTGCATGCGCGAATGTTGGGCACTCAACCTGATTGAAGCCCTGATGAAATAATCTCCAAATCGAAAAAGATTCGTACTTCGTGGTTAATTTTAAACTCTTGCAGTTTCGATTTTATGCGATGGACTTGTAGAGAATCCGATTTTTGATAAAAATATGATAGTGAAAATGTTTCGGTTCTCAATTTTCTATTCAGTGATTTGATGTTCACAATTTACCTTCGTCGGCACGATAGGCTACCATCGACTTGATCTGAACTACCGGCTACCATCGACTTAATTTGAACTACTTCGACTCCTTCCTGAACTATGCCGATTCCTTGTTTTTTTTTTCATTTCTTTTCCTTGTGGAATTCACGTGCAAAATGAATTTATCAGAAAAGCCCTTTGGACCGACGTCCCACTTGAAATCAAAGTACTTTTCCTCTCATTGCCCAATTATCATGTCATGCCCAACAGTATTCGATATTATACCATTTCGCATCCACCTATGGTCGTGTGCAGCCTGTTTAATCTGCCTGATGTGGAAGAAAAAAGCCGTTCTTTTCTCGCAAGCATGACATGATAAGACCGCTTCAAGGATGTGCATTAAGGTATGAGCATGATATGATACGCTTGGGTGATAATTGTGCATTAAGAGGAAAAGTACCGAAATCAATTTCACTTATGTAATCACGCACTTGTTTCGTACGTTTTTAGCATCTCCTCCCTAGTATTGATTGGGTCGCGTTCATAATAAGCAGAAACCAGACCCACTATTCCACTGTTTTCACGTACATACTTTTTGACTTCGATAAGGACCAGCAGTTACTTTTAACAACTCGTGCTGTCAATCCGACCAACTTCCTTACCCAAACCATCTCGAGCATTTGCCTCGAAATGCGCAAAGATTCTAGGCGTCATTATTTGTCAGCCGCCCACCTATCTAGTCTCGTTTTCACTGGTGGGTTGTTTGGAAGCAGTTGCGTATTTACCATCAGTAGTCGTGTAGATAAGAGCCGCTATTTGGCAATTGGTATAATCCGTCCTGTCGCCTGAAAATCTTGTATCGAATGCCACGTGACGATGCATTTCTAAATTTTCTGTTCGACTCCTTGCTAATGTCCTATCTTATAATTCACAATAGGGGTTGAATTTGTCGCTCTTTTTACTTTATTTTATCCTTATACCTTCGATTGCGAAACAATTAGTATTCCAGTTAATCTTATACATTATATTGCATATGGAATTATTTACTAATTTTTACTTTTTTTAGGTTGATATTTGGTTGTTGAGGACAGCTATCTTACCTATTCTTATCATTTTCACTTTTTGCTCTCAAAACATGCCGCAATTCTTTTTGTTTGGAAGCTTTTTTGTTGGCGTGACTTTTCCGCTTGATCAATTAATTAAGTCGGCATGAACTTTTCAGTTGGTAAAATTATATGGGTCTCATTCCCCCTACGTATGCCGTCGGGGGCGATCCTCCCCCGCTCGGGATAGACGAGCATACGGCCCCAGACAATTGGGTATCAATTTACCTTATCTCGGAGGTATGAAAAGCTTGGTTACCCGGGCGGGGATCTATCTCTCAGAGTGAGGGTTTGGTTAGCATCGGACTAGAATCCATCGCTTGACTAGGTGGGTAGAATTAGCGCCTCTTATATTGCGCCACTCTCTATTTTATTGTGTTCCCTGTCTTCAATTTTCCAAATTCGGTGTCTTTTTTCTCTATCTAGTTTCAATGATTCTTGTTGACATTATTATTCTTGGTCTCCTCCCGCTATAGTGTTCTTTGAATTAGCCTTACTCATCAATAGTTAACCTATTGGACAAATGCTTGAATAATTATTTTTTAGCTAGGGCGCACAATCGAAGATGTGAAATAAGTGGACGTGGTGAATCTGTTTAGAGGGTGGGGGTGGGGATATTGGGTGCTGCGAGAGGGAGTAAAAAGAAGAACAAATGAAAACAATTGGTACGTGTACCATTGTCTGTTGTCTAACTACAAACTATTTTATTACTGCAGTATTCCTCTTATTCCCCTTTTACTCTGATTGCATTCCGCTCAGCTGGTAACCTTGTTGGTTTTCACTGTTGTTTATGAATCAAGTACATATTTGGCATTGTCAAAGATCAGTCTCGCTCCTGAACCGCGATCTCTAGCACTCCTTTGTTCTCTGAGAGTGTACAAAGCTTGCTTATCACAGCGAAAAGCAAGAAGGATCTTTGATAACAGTCGGAAGTGTGGTGCGTACCGTTCAAGCCCGCAAAGCAGTGTTCTAAAGGCGAATGAAATCATGGTAGTGGTTCAGCGTCAGGGTTGATTCTAAAACTTCAAAAAATTAGCTTAGAGTATTGTGACTTTCAAGGTTGCTTCATGCGAAATTTCTTCATCACCTGACTTTTCGTCCGACCTGTCGGCAATGATCTATTCCACCGCTAGAGCTCAACTCCTCAACGATACTTATTGGAACTGGAATTTCATATCATCACCACCAACAAGGAAGCTTAAAATGCATAATAATTGAATAAAAATGTATGCACAAGTGCGATGTTCTCGGAAGAGAGAAGTTGGAAATTGTTACACTTTTGAAACTGTCCTCCTACTGCACTGTTTTATTAGTTCACAATCTAGAGTATTTCTACAGAATGCTTGGCATCTAGGGCGCGCATTGTGCAGCGGTTAGAGTCGTTACTTCCATCCGCTCGGTCGAGTGTTCGAACCCCGCTCGGGCTATTCAAGCCTTCCATGCCTCCAGGGTCGGGTAAATTGCTGGCAGACTTGTCTGAAAAAATGACGACACTTAACCAGCTGCTGACCCGCATAAGAAATTGTCTAGGCCGAATGCACAGTCACCATTCCTCTACGGTTGCGAGTGGAGGAAGAATACATGGCGCGTCTTTATGGCACTGACCAACACTGACCACTTTACTGATTCATTTCATAGATCAAAAGCTTTGAAATAAAACCAGAAAGTAGGTTAGCGCCGAGTGTTTGATTTTTGAAACATATACGCCTATAATGTATGGCTATCTCGTCTTCTTTGTTCATGCATGTATGTATGTTTTTGTTTTCTTTTTCATTTATCTTTATTTATTTTTATGCCTTTTCGCAGACCCACTAAAAATCGAACACTCGAGTTTGATTCGAGGCTTTGTTCAATTTCCTTTTGGACTCCGTAGTGCTTTTATCCGAATTCCTTTAATTTTCTTTCTTTCTCTCCCTCTTTTTCGAAAGGTAAGAAGACTGCCGCCGCAGGGCTATTTATCACTTTCTGCAATCATACAGGGACGGACCCGACCGTATTCTTTGCTGTTACCATTTTCACGTGCGTTTCACGGAGCTAGTGCGTCGCTGAGGTGTTGATATACTCTCTTTCAACCCGTGAATCCGACGGTCCCATCCATCCCATTTACCTCCTCAACGACTCCATCAAGGACAATTCAGATTGGCAATATAGCGATCCAGAATGTTTCCTTTCCCATGTTGCTGTTCTATCCTAATAATATGTACATTTCTTCGCTCCTCGATAAGTGTTTTCGATCTCTCGTCAATTTTGTGTAGTACGGTATATTTTTTGTAATTTTGTCGTCGAGTAACTGTACTGTTATTGTTCACCATTCCCTGAACTTATACTTCCAGGTTGTTGCTCAGAAAAGACTAATGTTTTTGGAATCAAATGGGGGTGAATTCAAGAGCTACCTACGTTAAGGTAAGTTCCTTCAAATTGTGGTCTAAACAAGTGCCCAAGCTAACCAAACCTATCCAGAGGTGGGTAATTTGGTACCAAACTTATCCGGGAAGGTGACGTTACACTATTGAACACCAGCTAAGTCCATACAAGCCACTATATATGTCACATACGCATTCATTGTATTTCTACAATTCCGAATGGAAGACAAATGCATGGCGCGTTTTTAGGGGGACAACCAACCACGACGACTTCTCCTTTACCCTCACCAATGGCATAAATGTGAAAGGGTTCAATAAAGACCAAACTGTGGGAAAGATGTGGGAAAGATACACTTATTATTTTAACTAGCGAAAAACTCATTCCGAGATTAATTCATTGATCAAGCCGGAAGAGCTTCGCGTCAATAAAAAATCTTTTATCATAGTAAAACAAATCACGATGAGCTCTGAGAACGAAAGTTAAAAAGGGTATTATATATGTTTTTTTTTTGAGATCAATCGGTAATTTAGGTGCTCATCGGTCATGAATCGTTTGCACTTGAGAAACCTATGCCAAACAACCATCGTTTCCGATGGATCCTGTTCGTGCGCCCTATTGTCGGCTCAAAGTTCACAGACAGAACATTCCTCAGCAAGGTAGGCACTTCAGTCTCAGCATTTCATTTATTTATTCATTTATTATTTATTTATTGACGCAATCAGCGGAACACAAACGCAAAAAAGCGAAACACTATTACATGTGGTTGTTGAACCTAAAATTATAATAAGATAGCAGTAAATTAGGTTCAAATTGAACGGTGACTCGTATGCATGAATTTACTAGTTTTGTTGAATTATGTAAAACTACTTGTGAGCGAGAAGAAAGAAAGGTCGGAGCCCTGTCAACTCGGGAAGTCAAAAGATTCGAAGAAGATCCAAGATTCATCCAAGAAACCAACCAGTATTCTCATTCCTCCTTACCCTTTCGTTTCTTTTTCTTTTCTTCCCTCGTCACTCTCGTCCACCACAACTGCTCTGCTTTTTTGAGTTCTCTATGAGAATTCTTCCATTCTTTTTTCCGGACACTATGGTCTTTCAAAGTTGAGCAGTGATGAGAGATAGCAAGAAGTTCGTATTCACCGCTCTTCTGGTGATGTTTTCCTTTTGTTCGGTTCGACTCGTTCTGCCGTAACTGCTATATCAATTTTTAAAAAGTTACCTGTTTGCATAGTGACGGAGTGAGTTCAAACTGCTCGTCTTCGTTTTAATCCCTCTTGAATCGATAAAATCGATAAAAAATGTTATGAGAGATGAAATTTCTTCAATCGGCCCACGAAATTTCCACTTCTTCGCAGATAAATGTTCTCGAAATGAATAGAGATGTAAAGTCTTGAATTTTTTTCTGTGAAAATTGGCATAAACCTAATTGTTCATGATTTTGTGCCAAATCCTTTATTACCATAAATTTAATTTTTCTGTTCGCTCAGTTTGATCGCTTTGAACTAAATATTCCTTCATTTAACTCCCCCCCCCGCAAATCACAATACAAATCAAACAAATCAAATGCGTATTTATCGTTCCTGTATGGTTCTGAGTGGAAGATGAATGCAAGGTGTGTCTTTAGGGTGCTAATCAATAACTTTACTTTACCTTTATATTTAATCAAACCAGGACGTTTGAAACTGTATGCTTCTCCATTTTTCAGGTGGAAGTCGAACTCCATCCTACGTTCGCGAACCCGTTTCGAGTGCTCAAAGAACCACCCTTTGAGTTGGAAGAGACCGGTTACGCTTCCTTTACGCCAAAACTTATAATCTACTTCAACACACCGCACGCTAAACCATATCCAGTGCAGTATGATATGAATCTCAAACTAGGTGAGTGGACGAAATCGTATTATAAAAATTATGTGCATCATTTATTCATGTATTTATTTATTTATTTATTTATTTATTTACCCATTGATTAAACACATACTGCTTGAACTGTTTGAAGAAGTTTTATTCAGAAAAGCACGCGTTTCATCAGCAAGAAATGACGTTTGCAATGTCGGATGTGACGCCATCATTCCTGGAGCTGGTTCGACGCTTTTGCGGCTCCACCGATGGCAAAAGGAAGAAGCGTGATGCTGACTCTGCAGCGAATCGAACCAAAAAGCCCAAACCTGACGTCGAAAGGTACGTTCACAATGGTGACGTCCACAATGTTTCCATTAAACGAGCTAGATTCCAGGACATACCATGACGTCGTGAAAGCAGACGGTGAAAAGAAGAAAGATCAAGAGAACGAGAAAAGTAAAAAGAAAACGAAGAGATCGTCCAAAGATTCCAATGTTGGTTTTTCACTCATATATTTAGAGATTTTTCAGCACTGCTCTGCAGTTTTTTGTTGCTTTTCTGAAGTTAACTAAGTAGTAAATCAGCTGGAAACTTTGTAATCATGTTCATTTTTCATTTTACTGTTCTCCTCTTTTTTCATTCCTCCGGTTTTTTCATTCAAACGTCCGAATTTCCGTTCATTCAGATATGTTATTAGTATACTCATGCCTTCCACTATTTATTGCTCTCCATGTATCATCGGGGCGCGCGTGGTGCAGTGGTAAGAGGACCACTGACACTCGCACCGCCAATCGATCCTCGCCTAGGCCAACCAAATATTCCTCCCTTCGGGGTCGGGTAAATTGGAACCAGACTTTTCCGGGAAGGAGGAAACACCGACTTGGTATTGCGGCTGGTCCCCGCAAGTCATAGTATAGGCCGCACACGCATCCTTTGGGGACTGATCAACGCCGACATCTTTACCTCTACCTTTATCATGTATCACGTCTTAACAGAACTCTCTTCAGCCTTCCACCAGAATTTTCACCTTAAACATCGAATCGCTAACCGATTTTTATTATCGATCTTATTCACATTGAAAGCTTTAGCTCCTTGAATGCTTCATCTTTGAAAAACAACTTGTTTTCTTGGCGATATATGATATTTATTTTACTGATATTTCCGGAAGATTCGTACTCCTAGAAGCTTTTGTTTGCATTATAAAAACTGCTATGTAATTCGAATCACCTTCTATGTGTTTCCAATTATATTAGCACGTTGCATTGTTTAGGAAAGCACTGAGCGGGAGCTGAACCCGATTCGTGAAGCATCTCCGACACCCTTGCCTGCAGACAACGCTGCTCTCCGTCTAACGATCACACCTCAACGTCCTGTCAAAGTCGCCCCCAACAAGGCAGAAGATCGCGGTCAGGACAGCTCAAGTGATTCGGTGCGGATTTTCGTTTTATTAACAGCAATAATTGGCGTGACGAGATGCGCCAAACTAATTTTTCTTATTCATGTATGGTAACGCCTGAGCATTTGCAGTCCTCTTCACTTTCTTCACCGTCATCGGCATCGTCTGTCGAGGCTTCTAGTCCTCCGCTGAGAAGGACATTACCGCTCTCCGAACTGCATCGTCGTTTGACGTCGCTCACTGATGAAAATTTGATTTTCAGGCAAGTCTCTCAGTTGTGGCACGTTTTTTCTTTCAATCATATTTGGGCACGGGTGGTACAGGGGTAAAAGACGCTACTGACACCCGCACGGTCGAGCGGTCGATCGTCACTCGGGATAGCTAAGCCTCCCATCCATCCGGGGTCAGGTAAACCAGAACCAGAATCGTCTGGCAAGGTAAAGACACTGACTTGGTATTACGGCTGCCCCCGCAAGCCACTGTATTGGCCAAATACTCACCATCCCTTTACGATTCTGAAAGAAACATGAATGCGGCGGCGCATCCTTGGGGGACTGATCTACGCCGACACCTATACCTTTATCTTTACTATTGGTCTGCGCTCCCGACGGAGTGGTAAGAGGCGCTAGTGATTCGCGCACCATCGAGCAGTCAGTCCTCTTTCGGGTTCACCGAGTCTTCCAACCCTTCTGGGCATTACCTTTTACCTTATAGTGGCTTGTAAATTGGTATCAGTCTTGTTGTAGACGGTTAAGACCCTAACATAAACAGCGGATGGCTTCTGTTGGATATCCCAGAGGCCAAATTATGTCCTTGCTGTTCTGAATGGGAGATGAGCGCACGGCGCACGCTGAGGGGACTGATCAACGGTGACCTTTTTTCTTCCTTTTTTCACTTTCGAATAGAAAACGTTTTGTGTTGTGGAATTTATTGTTGATGATGTTTAGAGTGGCCGAGATTCTTCTCACTCATCCGACATCAACCACGACGCTACTGCCTTCGAAGCCGAGTATCTCATTCGATCTCACATCTGCAGACGCTGCCCTCGTTGCGAAACTAAGTAGTGTGCTACTGAAAAACGAATAGCCGTCCGCACTGAGGAGACATTCCACCACTTCCTCTCTTTCGTTGTTTCTTTTTATAATATAGACGAGTATGCATTGTAGTTCAGAACGTAGTGCCACTCATTGAGCTCTATTCGTCATTTTATCGTAGATAATAACAGGATAATAACATAACAAATATCTTATCAGATCAATAGGCGCTGTTCACTTTCATTGTTTTGTTGTTTGAATTCGATTTTTTTGTCCTTGTCGTCGTGTAAGTGTTGATTATCCCTGATGTACTTGCCCGGTCAAGTTTGTGAATTCATCTAAGTCTCTGTGCTTACGGCTGAATGCTCACCAATGCTCTAGATTACTTAGACGAATATTGTTGACTTTTTCTTATTTGTTCTGTATTTGGGTATTTGTCGTGCTATTTCTCCGCTACACATATAATTACAGACATATATTCTCATTCCGCCAATGTACTCGATACTCATATCTGAACAGCTTTTTCCGGTCATCGTGTTCCTATGTGCTTCGAGCAGACCTAAAGATGTGTCGTCGCTCAAAAAGTCGGAGATTACCGCAGCCATCACTAATAATGAATATTCATTATTCTTGTGTTGTGTTGATTGTTTAAGTGTGAGTTTTCAAACAGTTCTATTTGTTGGAATAACCCGATGAAGAACTGTGTAAATGACCTCTATGTCAGTCGGTAATGAGAACGAATACTGTAGACATGGTTGGGCGTTCCATCGTCGTCAGCGGAGACTGCGATTTCCCGCGTCAAAATGTCTCGGTTTTACAATGAAACAAATGGTCATCGATTGAATCGATGGTGAGGAGCCGTTCCTTTTTTCGTTTCTTTTTTTTGAAGAGTCCGGTCCCATGCAGCCGCACGGTACGTGGTTCTCGTCAGAAGGTGCATCTTCATGTGCTGATCGGAGTGCTGACTTCTCTCCCCACCTCTCACAATCGAACGGGATCGCTCTTTGTGCTCATGGAGCTAGCTCATGCTAGAAGCTCGTTCATACTCGGCAGCAAACCACCGCAGTAGTGGTTAGACATAGTATGGAGACTGAAGGAAGGCAGCGTCGCTGGATGTTGTGAGGTTGGGAACTTTTGCACTTTCGAACAGTGACGGAGCCCTGCTCTAGTTTGCTGCTGAGTATGAACGGGTCTATCACGCGCGAGCTTAGAATGGCACACGTTGATTAACTATAGGTTTATCTACTATATACCTTGATTTAACGAGGAAACCATTCGGTGCTGTGCGATGTATGAAGTTAAAGTAATCTGAGAAACTAACGAAACAGTCTGAACACTCATGATTAACCCAAAGGGCGTTCATGCTCAGCGGCAAGTTAGCGCAGTAATGGCTAACTAGAACCAGGCACACATGAAGCGCAGCCTTGCAATAGACGCTTAGGTTTAGATTCTTCGTGACTTCTCAACACTGCTGAAACCCTTCGCTGCGACCTAGGCATGAGACCGATCCTACCACGATCTATGCTGCAGCGAAAGTAAACTTATGAAGAAACTCGATTCTAATCGAAATCTGCTGAACTAATTCGTATCCTAGTATAGATTTACCACGAGCACATCTTTATGGTAGTTGGTACCCGCACACTCCTATGCCCTCAGGTAGCACTTCGTTTTGTGTCAGCTGACGAACTCCTGCTGCTGGTGCTAAGTGCATGCCGAAAATGTTTTCACACTTTTCAGTGTGCGTAGCAAGTATTGATGTATAAACTCGTCAGTGTTTACGAATTTGGATTACACATAACGTCATTTGCACCAAGTGTGATTTATTAGGTCCGACAAATGACCGTAGAGCGGAATCATAGGTTGGTAATAAAAACAAGATCAGGGAGAAGATCAAACTATTGTGTGTGGACGTTCAACTATTTTGTTCGAGACTAGGTAAATTATTGTACTGTTTGCGACTCATGGTAGGACAGCTGGCAATTGGGATCAGTTAGTTAGAACCTACTTTTTTCATAACTCACAGGCATACTACAAAAATTGTGCTGATAGGATGCTCAATCTTCTCTGAATATTCGAAAACAAAGGGTATATTTTGTGGAAAGGAGCAGGCAAGTAAATGTCCCGCCGTTCATTCAATCTAATCCAATTCTTCTTTCTTGAAACTTCGGAAGGATCACACTCGGATTTTGCTGCTCTGACGGCTTTAGGCGGAACACTTTGTTATTCACACCCAACGTCTCGACCTTTTCGTCGCCTTCAGTAGCTCGAAGATAGTTAAATGTAGTCTTCGCGGTTTCACCTCCTTGCGGTTGTTCGCGTTTTACTGTATCCACTTTGTCGCGGACCGATGCTGTTCCACTGTCTCAAAAAGCCTTTGTCGATAGGGGTATTTGAAGGATATTTGTAATTATGTTAACGGCCGTGTGATTTTTATTCAATACAAATAATTGTGAAGTGATTTATGGCGAAACGTAAAAACGATCTAGATCGCTTAGATCGCGTTTTGGCGGAAAAAATATCGACGGCAATGTATAATTTGTACATACAGGGTCCAAACGAGACGATCTTGTGGCACAACCAGGTAACTGCAAAACACTACAAAATAACACGGCGTTCCATTTCTCTGACTGTAACACTTTCTCAAGGATAAAGTGGAAATCAACATTTCGCGACTTGCACCTTCACCACTTTGGTTTTGTGCAGTCTGCATTGGCTGCTGTCAAAACCATTTTGTGTTAGACTTAGGGCTCGTTCAGACGACGCGCGTCGAAAATGCAAAATCGAAGCTCAATCGATAATTAACGCCCTTGATCGAATTTGCTCTTTTGCATTAGTGGCGCAGTCCGGTTGCGCCTCATATAGGCAAACTTACTGGTCGCTCGGGTTTTTTAGAATTCTGCCATTCCTTATTAAAGGGAATTTTGACGAAATTCACTTTTTTCGTTTAATTTCTTTCCTATGTGATTATATGCCTAATTTTTTTTGCCTATATGAGGCGCAACCGGACTGCGCCACTAACGCAAAGGAGCAAATTCGATCAATGACGTTATTTATTGATTGCGCTTCGATTTTGCATTTTCGACGCGCGTCGTCTGAACGAGCCCTTACATGCATTCTGCTAGTGGTCGTGTCGGACGTAGCTCAATCGCATTCGGAAAGGAATGTCCAGCATCACAGAAAAGAAACCTCCTAGAAGAACTTCTCCGACGGGCCGAATAAACGTGATGCGCTTGCGGCGGTTAGTAGGCAGTCTGACAAGGACGTAAGGGAGATGTCAAGGGTTACCAGGACTTCACGTAGCACGTCTCATCGCTCTCTGGAACCAAACGAGATAAGGGCAATTTCCCAAGATGGAACGCTCATGCATTGACCCCTTCGAGAAGCGACAGCTAATCGCTACCTGCTGACCAACTTTCGACCACCCAAGAACCACTTCGCTATTGGGCACAATTGTGATACAGGACGAGAACTAGGGTAGTAGATTGTGAAAATTCTTCTTTTTTTCGAGACTTCCCCAAAAGTTCTCAGAAGCTTCGTGGCTCACCTCTTGAACGCATACAGTAGCGATCAAAAATATATGTCACCATACATTTTTGAGCACAGCTAGCTCAAATTGGGAAGAATTCAATCTTAATTGAAAGTTCTGACAACGTATACAGAAATATATCGGAAAATACTCTTGTTACAAATTCTGGGTTTTAAAAAATATTTGGTAGTGAATTTCATACGCAGTTTCAAACGAAAATATCTCAAAAACTGATGCGCGAGTGCTCGTTTCGTGGTGATATCCTAATAGTGTGTGATCGTTTTTATAATTCCTCAGGAATGTCCTGTTCAGATTAGGGATGGATTGTGGGATTTTTTGAGCAATCTTTATGATGGACAAAAGCTCGTCTATTTAACATACATTCATTACACGCTTTAGGCATGTAAGAAGGTATTATAATAGAGTCTAAAACAAATTCTAACGTCGATATTCGTGCAGTCTTAAAACAGAGGGAATAACAAAACGTAACGAAACGCAAAAAAAATAAATGAGGAAATAACATCAACAGTTTAAATGTAAGGTAGCACAACTTGATAAAACAGGATACTACCCGACATAGGACAAGGAAGAAGCAACAGGCTAACAGAGAACTCAACTACAGTACCGGACGCGCCGCAACGATAAAACGGCGGCAGCGGCGCCTCGGAGCTCCGAAACCCGCCGTTTTTTAAAAACTTCTTTAGAATTGGTTTATTTGCAAAAATAAGTACATATTCGAGCTTAGCAGCTTGAGTGCTATCCCTTCATATACAACTTTCCCAAATTCATGAAAGTTGATTTCAGTCGATTTTTTTGACCCCTCGATTATCGATTCCCGTTGCCGCTTCGGTCCCTCGCTTGGCGACTCACCACCGACGCCCTCTCGTCGCCGAATATAAATATGCGGCATCCGGTCCCCACCAACTAGGCTCCGCCTACTCCTTGCCCCCTATAAATATGCGGCGCGTCCTTTCCTAGCGTCCCAAGCTGGGTGTAGGGGGCCCCACGGGGTGGCTCTAAGAAGTTACCACGTGTGGCCCCTCGTTGGGCATGGGGCGCAAATGAACTGCGGTTGGCTGTGCCCGGGTCACCTCGCGTGGACACCGGAACGGCGCATTTCGGCGCTCCGAAGCGTCGCTAGCGCCGTTTTATCGTTGCGGCGCGTCCGGTGCTGTACATGCATATAAGGCCTAGTGTTGTCATTCAACTCAACGCAAAGTTATAAGGTCAAATGCTTTCTAAGCACTCCCTTGGAACTATTCAAGTTCTTTAGAAACTGTACCCTTTCACTAAACTTAGCAATGCTGTACGTATTGTGAAGAAGCTGCGACGCAGAGAACACTTGGATGATTCTATGTGAAGCCTGCTCTGCCCTCATCTAGTACAAGATGGCATTAATTTAAAAAATTCTGTGCTCACAGGCCCTATTTAACCATTTAGAATCTTATGCACCGTGATGTGATTGTTGGTTCTCCGCCTAATAAGAAGGTTTTGAAGGTGTAAAATCTTGTTTCGAATAACACTCCTAGGAATGCTTTTGTATGCGTAGCCAAGAGCTCTGCAAACACCTTTCTAGTGAAACTATGTTTCAAACAAAACTCCATAACTCTGTACTACTTTTAACGAAATCGCATTGTACTTGAGTATTCAATAGAGAAAGACTTTCTCTTTACAGGACGTATTTGGTTTGATGGCAGCTTGCTTAGTTTCTCAGAAAATGCTCTTTAAAGCTCTTTAATGCTCTTTATATTCGAAAAACCTTGGAGGGATCGTCTCTAGTTTTTCTCAGTGCATAGTAGACTTATAGAACTTCTAATTCTACGTATGCATGCGCTGCGATAAATTCAACTATTTCATAGAAAACATCGGTTTGTATCACACACGCTGTATGCGATTATGTGCAGCTCTTTGCCGGCCACCGTACGCTGTGATGGCTGTGATAGCATGCGGCAGCGCATATAGCTGGTATTATTCATAGCGATATTTTCTATAAAGTAGTTGAAATCGCTCCAACGCAAGCGTACAGTTAGAGGTGCTAAAGCCCACTATGCACTGAGAAAAAATGGAGTCGATTCCTTCCAATATGCTTTGAATGTAACGGTTCAGGTAATCTCAATTTAAAAAAATATTTTCTAGAAAAACGTCCGATTCGGGTTGTAAGTTGTTCGAACGAATCGATGTTCATGGCCAAGTTCGTGTTGACGAGGACACCGACACCACCAACGCCTCTGCTATCGCATGTTCCGAGGAACAGTTCTTCTCCAGTGTCGAACACGGCGTGTAGTGGGCGGTGTCTTCTCGTCTCGGTCAGTCCGATGACGCTGTACTTGATCTTCCTGGCTTGCATCATCAGGTCTTCGACAGACGCATCCGATGCAAGCGTTTGTGCGTTGTAAGTACAGATCGTCATCCTAGTCCTTCTTCTCTTTGGCAGCCTGTCTAAGCCCTGAGATTTTCGCAGCCTCTCCGTACTCGTCCTTCCCAACGCTGCCGTATTGGGGGCTCTTTCGGGGTCAGGGGAATGAGGCTCTTTGTTGTTACTGTCTTCGGCATTGAGGGGCGTACGGGCAGCTTGCCAGGCTCTGCCGTACGGGCTGGATACGGCGGGTAGCTAGCCAGACTAGCCCGCTGAAGCTAAGGGCTTATTTATTAGAGGCGACCCTGAACCGCCTCTCTTATACTTCCGTGTCTACCGAATGCGAGTTTTTAGGCCAGACAGTTAGCCTCCGTGAGGAGGTGTCACCGTATGGCACAGTAGAATCAGCTTGCTCGACACTGATTCCGCCCGCGTCTCACGGCAAGTATAAGGTGGCTTTTGGTCCGCGATTAATCCCCTATCCGCCACCTGGGGTCGCGCCACGTAGCCTCGCCACCAACCGGCTGGAGATCCTTCTTGAAGGAGGACCTTCAAAGAAGGAGATCCGTGGTCAAAGAAGGAGATCCGTGGGTCAAAGAAGGAGATCCGTGGACGTGGATCAATGCCGGCGTTGACGGTCTTCGTAGTCTATGCACCAACATCGGACTACGACGACGAAGAAGTCGAGGCATTCTACATGGAGTTGGAGAAGCTCTACAAGGAAGATCATACCTTCTACAAGGTCATCGTCGGAGATTTCAACGCGAAGATCGGACCTAGAAGGTCGTCGGAAGAGCTTCATATCGGCGTCCATGGTCTGGAGTGGAACGAACAGGGTGAAAGGCTGTCTGAGTTCATCATGTCGACGAACACCATCCATGGTAACTCGCAGTTCCAGAAACCCGCCTCCAGACGATGGACTTGGGAGTCTCCAGGTGGACTGCACCACAACGAAATTGACCACGTTATCGTCAACCGAAGGTTTTGCCTAACCGATGTCGCTGTTGTTCCGAAATTCTTTACGGGATCCGACCACCGTCTCCTCCGTGCAAGCTTCCATCTCACACGGAGGCAAGAAAAAGCCATGAAATTCAAGAAGAGAGGCCCTAGAACACTCGTGAACTGGGACCTCTTCTCCTCGCTGGCTAGCTGCTGGAAAGATTCCGCCGAGAACAACATCGACGAGGAATACAACAGGTTCATTGCTCACATACGTGACTGTGCTCAAGAAGCCGAGAGCACTAAGAATACCAGGAAACGCCTTTCCCACGAAACTCTCGAGCTGATTCGCCAACGCGGAGTGGCAAGAACCGAAGGCGACTACCTGCGAACGTCCGAACTCGCAAAGTTGTGCAGAGAAGCGATAAAGGAAGACCTTAAAGAGAGAAGAGTAGCTGCGCTAGTTGATGCGGCTGAAGCGGGCAAGAGCGTACGCAACGCTCGTCGAGGCTTAATCAACTACAAGACCACGATGACAGCTCTCCTGCGCCCGGATGGAACCCTCACGTCCTCCAGAAGGGCTATGGAGAAGGTCATCCACGACTTCTACTCCGATCTCTTCGATTGCGTCCATCTTCCCGAATACCCAATCCCGAACGATGGACACGTCATCCCTGCGGTTCTCCCTTCCGAGATTCGTCATGCGATTTCATCGATGAAGAATCGCACAGCTCCCGGTCCCGACAGGATCCGACCCGAACATCTGAAGAACCTGCCGCCAGTCCTCATCAACACCCTGGCAAGGCTCTTCACACGATACCTGTCGGACTGCAAAGTACCAGCAATATGGAAAACTAGCAGGACTGTGTTGCTGTATAAGAAGGGAGATCCGCACGACATCGGCAACTATCGCCCTATCTGCCTGCTGTCTGTAGTCTACAAGTTATTCACACGTGTCATTCTGAACAGGATCGACCGAACGATAGACGAAGGACAGCCGTGCGAGCAAGCCGGGTTTCGAAGAGGGTTCAGCACAATCGATCATATCCACACCGTGATCAGGCTCATTGAGGTGTCCCGAGAGTACAAGACGCCGTTATGCCTCACATTCATCGATCTCAAGAAGGCCTTCGACTCTGTCGAAACGGAAGCGGTGATTGAGGCTCTGTGCAAACAAGGCGTCTCCACTCAGTACGTCAAGATCCTCAGTGAGCTCTACAAAGGATTCACGACCGTGATCACACCATTCTACAACAACGTTCGCATCAACGTGAAGAGGGGTGTGCGCCAAGGTGATACCATATCACCGAAGCTGTTCAACGCCTCTCTCGAGAACATCATGCGGACACTAGAATGGGACGACATGGGAGTGAAGATCGACGGCCGGCAGTTACACCATCTTCGTTTTGCGGATGATATCGTACTCATAACACCATCTATCACCCAGGCAGAACGCATGCTGGCCGACTTCGATCACGCGTGTGGGAAGATCGGCTTGCAGCTGAACTTGACGAAGACGATGTTCATGAGGAATGGATACGTTTCTGATGCCCCATTTTCGCTCAACGGAACGAACATCTCTGAATGCTCCAGCTATGTGTACTTGGGTCGGGAAGTCAACATGACCAACGACTTGAGTCCCGAGCTGGGCAGGAGGAAACGAGCGGCTTGGGGCGCGTTCAAGAGTGTTGAAGAAGTAGTGAGGAGGACGAAGAACGCCCGACTCCGCGCCCATCTCTTCGACTCTACAGTTCTTCCTGCGTTGACGTACGCTTCAGAATCCTGGGCGTTGCGCAAGCAGGATGAACATGCGATCTGCGTCGCGCAACGAAGTATAGAGAGAAGGATGCTCGGAGTGACTCGCTTCATCCAGGCGAGAGACGGCATACGGAGCTCCGAGCTACGTCGACAGTCGAAGATCAGAGACGCAGTCGCATGGGCCAAGTTGTCGAAGATCAGGTGGGCCGGACACGTAATGCGATTTCGTGACGACCGTTGGACGAGAGCCGTTACTGACTGGATTCCACGGGACGTCAGAAGAACACCAGGTCGCCCACCTTTGCGCTGGTCGGACTTCTTCGTCAAATCCCTGAACGACCGATTCGATGCTCTTCGTGTTCCTCGAGCGAGCAGGACCCATTGGTCTACCATGGCACGCGACAGGGACGAATGGAGACGTTACTGGCGCCCGCTCGAGCAAATCGATGATCAACGGGACGACAGGTGACAGGTGATTTTCTAGAAACCAAGCAAGCCTTTCTTGCCTTCAGACTAGAATGTGTTTCATAAAGTGGTAGTCCTTTTCTACAAAATACTCAAGTTTGAAGCAGTTTCGATGAAGTGGTACAGAGTTATAAGATTTTATTTCACACATAGTCCTAAAAATAGACGAGTTTTTGACCACCAAAAAGTTTGCTCAAAAAATCCCACAATTTATCCACGATTTGAATCGAACGTTCGTGGAGAATTATAATGAAGAACACGCTCTATCAGAACATCATCTCAGAGCGAGCCATCGCTCAACAGTTTTTGAAATATTTTCGTTTGAAATTACATATGAGAATCATTATAAAATATAGAAAGTACGGTAGTTGAAGCCAAAACCAAAACTGATATAACAGTTTATTCGGGCTAACGTTTCGGCGTCCTCGCCTTCTTCAGGGCCTGGAATAAGTCGAGTTCAAAGTTAGAAACTACCCACTCAACACCGCATCAAATTCTCCGGAAACATGAGAGAAATTTGAATGACCACCGAACAAATGAAGAGGATCAGAAAAGACAAACCTTTAACAAGTGGATTAGTGAGGTCCACTACATATCCGTAGGGGACTTGCTACACTGACAATAATGCCAAGATTCATTGAGAGCCGGAAGTGGAATACACTACAAAATATTTTTAGAAAATCTAAAATTTGCAGCAAGAGTATATTTCGGTGTATCTTCATATGTAGTTGTCAGAACTATCAGTTAAATTAGGATTCTTTTCGCTTTGAGCTATTTGTGCCTAAAAATGTAGCGTGACATAGCCGGTGAGGTGGTCGAAGCGCTTTCAGGTCGATCATTCGATTCCATTGCCATTGCTATTAATTATGGACTTGAGGCCGCGAGTGCTCCGACTGCTTGGATTTTACGAATTCCGTCTTATACTTCCCACTATCTTGGCTCATCGGAATATTTGCTCAGCCAGAGCCTATTACACCACTGGGACAGTATGGTTTACGAAATTCAGAGAAAGCAGTTCTTAACGTGACGATGAACCACAGCCACCATAAACAGCTGCGATTGATTTAGACTGACCCGAAAAAACCATTGGAGCCGATTCATCCCTCCCCACTCGGGATCGTGCAGTTGAGTTCTACTGTTCACATACAACCATTGCCAAGCATCTTCACGAGTTGGGAAAGGCACAAAAGTTCGGTCGTTGCAAACCCTATGAACTGTGATCTTGTCAGCTCGGAGCGAGGGTGAGCGAACTTGTTAAGATATAAACGTAATTTCACCTGAGTGACCAGTCTGGTGATCGCAGATGAAATGTGGGTATGTGCGCAAGCCATAGCCGGAGGCGTCATTAGCTTGTTCCCGTAGGCGAAGGGAAATCAACGCCATAGCCTGAATTGCACTCCAAGAAGGTGATGAGACGAAGTCAATCACAATCAGAGGAAATTAAGAGGAGACATGGTGTAGCGCATATTGTGAGCGATCTTGGAGGTATTTGTCGGTGAACGAAAACGTGTATTCTGAAGAGTTATTATTGCACACCACCACATCCACATTCGGCTTAGGTAACAAATTTAGATTGTCTTTGAAAAGTTTATGCGAATATTCTTTCATTTCTCTGTATTGTTCCAATTTTAGACGCAATGTGAGTTGGGGACGTTCCGCAGCGATCCATTGGGAACTCCTACCAGAATGTGCTACGGTTATGGCCGAACTCTAGAGTACCGAACGTGCTTTCTTCCGCAGAAACCGCCATTTTCTCTATATTTTCTTTGAAATTTTACTAATTCGTAAAAATAAGTATGTATCTGAGCTCAGCAACTGAAGCTTTACCTTTTCATATACAAATTTTCCATATGCGTGGAACTCGCTAATAAGCGCTTCTTTACCCTCTCGACTTTCGGTCCCTTGCCCCTTCAATTCCCCCTCCTTTGATGACTCATTGCTCGACGAGGCTCCACCTTCAGCCGGGCTACCACGCGAGGACCCCCGTTAGAGCTTGTTCAGACGACGCGCGTCGAAAATGCAAAATCGAAGCTCAATCGATAATTAACGCCCTTGATCGAATTTGCTTTTTTGCATTAGTGGCGCAGTCCGGTTGCGCGTCATATAGGCAAACTTACTGGTCGCTCGGGTTTTTTAGAAGGCTGCTATTCCTTATTAATGGAAATTTTGACAAAATTCACTTTTTTCGTTCAATGTCTTTCCTATGTGATTATATGCCTAATTTTTTTTGCCTATATGAGGCGCAACCGGACTGTGCCACTGATGCAAAAGAGCAAATTCGATCAATGACGTTAATTATTGATTGAGCTTCAATTTTGCATTTTCGACGCGCGTCGTCTGAACAAGCCCTTAGGCATGCAGCTTAAATGAATTGAGGTATGTTCTGTCCGGGTTACCACGGCTGAACTCCAAAAGGGGTACCTTTTGGCACAAAAAACATTGCTACAGTTTTATCGTTGCGGCACGTCCGGTGCTGTACTGTACACAGTTGGATCGGATGGCGTGCAAACTTAAGCGTCGGTAAAGTAAAATAGTCGGCGTTGATCGTTCTCCTAGGGATGCACCTCGCATTCGTCTTCCGCTCAGAATCGTACAAGCATTTTGAATGCCTATTTGGCCTATACACTTGAGCCCAGCCGCTATACCGCTAGGTCAGTTTTTTAACCTTTCTAAACAAGACTGTGCGGATGGCAGTATCGCCTCTTACCACTGAACCGTGAGCTGCCCTTACTAATGTGATGCCAAAAATTCCGGAAGCTGATGGAGAACGTGGTTCAGTCCTTCGTATCGGGTCGATTGGGGTGACCAATTTACGCGTTCCCAGTGAGAATGCCTTTTCCACTCGCACTCGTGGAGCAACTGCAGCCACTTTTCTATCCCTGTCTATTCACCACAGATCGGATCTGCACCGACTTGAACACAGGGTGTACAGAAATTATTAGTCGGCCTTCTTTCAATATTGGCTGCAGTTTCCGTTGCGAAGGTTTCCATGCACCATCAATCAGGTACAAAATCCGAGGCCACGGTTGACTACGTGGAGCAATCCTCACCAAACACACATCAGAGAATTTTCTTTTTTTCTCAGCTTTCATTCATGCTATGATTCGTTTCGATTGGGTCACTTTCGCCAAAGTTATGGCATTTCAAACGGTGTATACATCTTTTTGGGACACCCTGTATTTGCCACAGTGAGTTTACGCATAATGGAATACTACCTAGAAGACTTCTGTAATATTATCGGAGTATTTAACGTCTTCCACTGGCCGATTGGAATATTCTGATCCACCAACGTTAACAATAGCTATCTCGTTATATATGGATCTGCTACATCCACCTTTTTCTCAGGTGTGCTATTGATCGTTGCGCAACACACCTTCTCAGTCGCTCTGCTTGCGTTCCACTGAAATGTTGGAATGATTGATGTTCTCGCCCAGCCACGCTTACATCTGACCGTCTACGTGAATCTATCTAACCACAAAAAGAGTATTGGAATAAATCAAATGAATTGTGAAGGACTTATCCCGAAAGCAAGATGTCGAAGCTTTCTTGCATTGAGAATTTAATAAGCTGCTCCTTTTATGCAGCCTTCTCACCTTTCCTCACCTTCTGCGGATGGCTGGTGTTTGATACCGCTACAATTTGTTCTGAGAAAAATGCGCAAGGAACCAGGACAGCTCGAAAAATGTAGCTGATTGTCCAGATTCATGAATGGTATACCCACGACGAACCGCAACTTATACCCAAAAGGGCGATTATCGTTCAGGGTTCATACGAGATCAAACTCTACTAAATAGCGCTGGGAGGGTTCGTATGTACCAAATGAGGCATAATGCTGACTCACCAACGCACTCTGGAGTTTATACAGGGTTTATTCAAGGTTTCTGTTACTGTCACAACTTCAACGTAACACTCACCGCGCCAGTGAGGTGTGCAGACTCGTGTAAGCATCGAATAAACCCCGATTAAACCCAGATGTCATTGATGAACCAGGATTTGTGCTCCATCAAGGATATCCGGACCATCGCCGCGTTGATGAGTTGTGGTTGACTTCGTATAAACTTTGAATAAGCCTTGAGGAAACTACGTTGCCGCTCACGTTGATGAATCACGCTTTTCTCGCCATATGAGGTTCATTTAGCGTATACTATTCATGAATCCGGGCACAGGACTAGCGTTAAAAGTGTCGGTCCTAATTCGAATACAAACTGAAATCATAGTTCGTTATATGCTTCACGAACGACGTTTTCCCTAGTCAAATATCGTTGATGGTCATTTGTCATCCATTTCCCTGAATCACTTTGATAGCCTTTTTGGAATGCATTCTCATGAAGTCGTTTCCATGGGAGAGCTAGTCTCAATGTAGTTCACGGTGAAAAAAAGAAGCAGCTTAGCAGCTCAGACGTAGCTGTTTGTTCGATACGTCAGCAATGAAGCGCTGACCAAGCAGTTGATGCCCACGGAATTACCAGTTTTCGTGTAGTTGTCTTTGGTCTTAAGAATTGAACACACCATATAGTTTCACCTCAGTGGTTTCATTTATGAGAAAGAGGGTAATTTAGTCCTCATGACTTCTCAACGATTGAAGTTATTCGGTGCTTAATTTCGGTTCAGTACTCAATTTGAAGTGTCAGGATAGAAAGTTACAATTATCGATAAATTATTTGCGACAGACTAAGAGTATTGAAAATGATGCCTGCAATCATAGGAAAGAGTTTCGTTCAATCCGTTACCCTACAAACAATTTCGTGTAGCTATGAACACCCGTTCCAGATCTTTTATCCTTGAAATTTCGTATTTTTTGAATTTTTGCGGATACTCCTCGTTTTGATGAGGATGACCTTGTCTTTTTTCATTTTTGCTCCTTTTCAACAGCTATTCTTATCCTTCAAGCTGCTTTGTCCGGCAGAAGTACTCAGCAACATTGCTCGTACTCAGCTATGCATAGCCTCCAAGCGTGTGGATAGTGAAAAGCAGAAGTAAGATGATAAAATTAGGAAGAAGAGGTTAGGAATAGTTCGAGCAACTCCCTCTTTCTCAACTAGACCTGCGTAATAGTTGAAGATTGAGCTTTATAATTGTTTCAAGGGTGTGTTGGACTTGTACTCCTGTGTATTGGAGACCACTTTTCGGTTAAAATTCTACACTTCTCAGCTCACGGCTACCAAGTCTCTATAACGATATATAGTAGACTCAGAATGACTGAGACGACCGTAATCGAAAGCTAAATAGAGATTCTGATCATCAAGGTGTTTATCTTCCTTCCGCTGCAGAATGTACACCTCCAAAATCTCTTTTTTTAATCCTCAAATCTATTATATTTTGGCTTCTGGCTTACTCCCACCACATGCACATTCTGCTTAGGCAAAAAATTCAGATTCAGTCTCTTATTGTTCCAATTTCAATGTATCTTCATTGGCATATCCTCAGGAATTCACAGGACAAAAGGAAAACTGCAGCCAGTATTCTAAAAAAGATGGTCAAAATATTCCGTGCACTGTATGTGCACTGTATTTGACTCGGTGCAGGTGCGAGCTGTGGCGAATAGCCTGTGATAGGGAGATGGCTGCAGTTGCTCTACGATTGAGGCATTCTTACTGGGAAGCCGCAAATGGGACGCCCAAACGACCCAACAGCATTCTGAATTGAACGTCCGTTCCAGATAGACACGCCTCTCGCCAGCTTTCAGATTTTAGGCGTGACGGTAATTGAAATGTGATACAGTGCTAAGAGACGCTACTGACTCCTGCACAGTTGAGCGATCGATCGCCGCCCTGCCCAACCAAGCCTTCTAGCCCTACGAAGTCGGGTTAATTGCTACCCCGGACTTTTCTGAGAAGGTGAAGACTAGAACAATAGTTGTATAGGTCAAGTACCCATTTATCATAGCTCTATGGTTGTGAAGGGAGCATGAATGCATTTGGGTGTCCTCTGGGGATATCGACAACATTACCTCTACCTTTTTTACGAATATATATATATATATACAGGGCAGACCCAACCATATCAACTATATCTACTATATTGGTCACTGCTGTACCAAGTGTGTGGAAGGCGGGTAGAAGGTGACTCACAAATCCTCATGTGAGGGCGATGGCGACCCGGGCACCTGAATAGCCTCCGAATTAGCCAAAGGTCTGAGCCACCTTCGCCGTAATCGGTGAAAAAGGGCCGATCGTCTAACATATTTCACTGTGTCCGACACGACAGCTGCGACGATCCCGGCCCCCAATCCAATTGAGTCGGTCTCGCCATTGCAATCTGGCCACAAGTATGTAGGTGAGCCGGGAAGGCACTGCTTTGGATGCGCCCTCGGCAGAGAGCGATTTGTCGACTAGCGCCTCTCCGTAGTAAAATTTCACATTCTTCCCTAAGTTTCTTCACTTGCAGGCCTATCGCCGTCGACAACATTGGCTCTTCGCTCTTGCTTTGCAGAAGTGCACGGCTCTCGCCAGCTCCTATGATACTGTTGTACTTAACATGCTTTCGATGAAAACATTAGACAACCGATAGCGCACTCACAACACCTTGCAGAAACTAGTGTTTGGAGCTTACCATGATCCTGTGAAGAAAAAGAAGCAATCTTATCAGGTGAAAAGATACCCAAAAATAGGAATTTCCTACTTGTACAGGATCTCATCCTTCACAGACCACTGGAGCACGCGTGCGGTGTTGACCAATGCTCGGATCCATCGGCTACAGAAATAGACCGAGTGTTTATGACAACTAACTTTTTATTTATAGTAGAGTTACCACTGAATCGCCCAACAACCATTACACTTGCGAAAACCATCTACAACGAAGCACCAGGAATTCGAGCAGTCGTCGCGTCGACCACAAGATCGCCATCGACGACGATGCCTCTTCACTCACTTCGCGCTGCCCTTCAGAAGTCTACGAGGCTGGCCACCTACGATACTACAGTGCTGTACCATACCTGTTTACAATAAATACGTTATCTCGTCGACAACGACGATGTCTTCATGCCCTTCATCATCGGGCCGGTTGCAGTATCGCCGCCATCAACCGTAATCCCACGCTGTCAACCTCGCTTCGCGCTTCTCTAGGGCAGATGAAGAGCTTCACGATACCCTCGTCAGTGTCTTGTGATACGTCCATCCAATAAAGATGTTATCACAGAGTCTCTTCTGCACACAATTCAAAATGCAAAATAATATAACACATATATTGACAACCGCTTCCATCCTCACATCCAACAGACCATTCAATTACCGCGCCATCGTTGCCGCAGGATTTTCATAGGCTTTTGAACTTCCGACCAACTCAGCGAAAGCCACTATTGGCACAAAGGAATCAGAAGCTGCCTAGTCTCTAAGCACCTTGGAAACGGATTCCAGATGGGAACAACGCTTGGGGGCGAAATCTGCGCCTCGCAGCCGCGGCGATGCTGCCGGCGCTGCTCGGCCTTGACGTCGAAGATGCGGGCGTCTGGCCGAAGAAGTCCATGAGGGTGGTCACCTCTGCTACTCCAGTACTGTACTATACCTGTTTACAATAAATACGTTATCTCGTCGACAACGACGATGTCCTCATGCCCTTCATCATCGGGCCGGTTGCAGTATCGTCGCCATCAACCGTAATCCCACGCTGTCAACCTCGCTTCGCCCTTCTCTAGAGGAGTTCGGGAGCTTCATTATACCCTCGTCAGTGTCTTGTGATACGTCCACCCAATAAAGGCAGTATCACACAGTCTTTTCTGCTCACAATACAAAATGTATCATGTTGACAACTGCTTTCGTCCTCACATCCAACAGGCCATTCAATTACCGCGCCATCGCTGCCGCAGGATATTCATAGGCTCTTAAACTTCCGACCCATTCAACGAATGCAACTACTGGCACAAAGGGACCAGGGCTTGGATTCACGAACGGGCGAGCGGTCTCTGAAACCCCGTCGGAGATAAAGCCACTCGATACCGTCGAGGTCTCCCAAACCCTGCCTCATCGAGAGGTGTGATAGACCCGCAATAAACCCCGATTGAAACCCTGCGCGCGTTCACGAATCTCGGTTTGCGCGCCGTTCGGGGTATATCTCAGGGTCTATCAGAAGTTTACCAACGATGAATCCGGGTCCAGAAGCTCCCTAGTCTCTGGGCACCTTGGAAACGGATTCCAGAAGGGGACAACGCTTGAGGGCGAAACCCGCGCCTCGCAGGGACCTCGCAGCTGTGGCGACGCAGCCGGCGCTGCTCGGCCTTGACGTCGAAGATGCGGGCGTCTGGCCGAAGAAGCTTCAGCGGCGGGTCATCGGCGACGTCTTCAGCGCCTCGTCGTCGTCGTCGGCGACCGTCTGCAACCAGGCGGCGATCGATCGGCCGGCTGGCAATGCGACGAGTGTTTGTGGGTGCGTGTGTGTGTCGGGGGGGGGGGGTGTCCGGGGTGTAGCGAGAGAGTGTCTCGTCGCGTTCCGTTCGTTCGTTCGCTATCACCGCCGCAACGTCGTCGGCGCTCCGCTGACTTCTCCCCAAGGCCGACGCGCCGTCCTCCTTGACGTCGTCGTCGTCGTTGTTCTCCACGCGCTTCGGAATCCTCTTGTCGCTGTCCACGACGTCCTCAGTGTAGGAGGGGTAGAGGCATAGGCCGCCCGGAATCGACCCAATGTTCCTTAGGTGCTTTACGCTTTACCGTTCCCTTTACCACGGTTCTACCTTAGCCCCTACAACGGCCCTTCCTACCCGTTTCAACCCAGACACCAGCTGTCTCCCTTAGCAGGCCTGCATGGCCACACCTCGTTAGTAACCCATGAGGGGTGCGTGCGGCGCTACAGTATCACGCAAAGGGCGCGAGTAAACGCGCTCTAATCAAACTTGTACGTGCTCACGTACTTTAGCCACGAAACCCATACAGCCGAGGAAACGGTTTAGCTTCTACTTCAAGGATCTGGACGATGCGCTGAGTAAACTTGGTCCTATCCGGCATGTAGCAGCGCACAACCAGTTCATTGGCGAACTATTTGAACCATTTCCTATTGGATCCCAGGTAGATTAAGTTATTTTTATTTTAACGATTTTGTTTTGAGCTCCGACACCTGTCCTTTATGGTGAGGCATTTACCTCGTTGAAATGTCTTTTTGCGAAAGAGGGACGTTGGACGCTCAGCAGATCAAGGTCCCACGTGGCATATTTGGGGTTTGGTCTGGGGTATAGCATACTTCACTGGTGTTGGAATATGGATATGGAATAGCGACCCGAGGCATTCAGACCGCAAGTTTTTGTGGTTGGTCAACGTTCAGTGGGCATATTAAGGGTTTCTTCTGGGGTATATTATACTCCATTGGTGTGGAAATATGAATGGTGATTCGCTCCCGAGCTACTCGATAACCCAGTCATTATGAATCGAAATTGCCGCAAATTTTTTGGAAGAGGGGGTCGGCACTATAGTAAATTCTGTATCCCCACTTTCTTTCGTTGAAAACGGGTCAACAACCTTGGGATAACAATGGTTAGTTAGCAGAGTTATCGCACTTGAGAAGGAGAGGGGTTTCAGCAGTCTCAGGGTATCTGAGACCCCTTGTTTTATTCACATTTTCGAGCCCAGGTAGTAGAATAAGGAACGGAGGGGGCAATACCCGTCGTTCAATATCCCAACACTAATATCGGTTTTCTTTACTGAAATGAAAAAAAAACAGGCTGTGCTGAGTAAAATGTAGGGAGAACACTAGATTTCTCTCCAGAAATTTTCATTTTTGAAAATGATGTTTGCTAAAGAGGAAGCCTCAGAGTAGCCAGTGCAAGCACCACTAGTCCTTACTGCACTTATCACTGATTGTGAGAAAATTCCCTTTTAAATTCTGAAATTAATGGTCCAGTTTTACCGTGCCTGCAGCTTGTCCATCACATTCGCGTCTGCATTTATCACCTGGCGCTATTATTAGAGTCGAAGGATTATAGCTACTGCTTCTTCTACATCTCACGGCAGCGGTGCCAGACTATCGACCCGTTCACTAGATGTATCCACACGATGCTGTCGCCGGTTGTTTTCGATACAAACCCAATTCCGCGTCGATAATTACCCTTAGTGTATTGACTAGGCGAGCCGGCCTGAGAGTGGTAACGCGGAGGCAATTTGTGGAACTGTTGCCTTGTGAAAGAGGATCATCAACGATGTGTACGGTGTGGATGTTTGCGAAATCCATGCCCTCTAAATATCAGAAATCTATCCAGATAGATTTCTACTTTTGGTAGAGTGGCAAGAGGCGCTACTGACACCCGTGCGATCGATCCCGGTACGGGCTAACCAAGCCTCAAATCTCCCTTGGGTTTAGTAAATTGGTACTAGACTTTTTTGGAAGGTAAGGACTCTGGCTTGGTATATCGGCGTACCCCTGCATTCATTGTGTAGGCCAAATACGCATTCACCGTGCATCTACGATTCTGACTGGAACAGGAATGGCGCGTCCTTAGGGGCCGGATCAACGCCGACCCAATTACATTTTTTACCTATCTGGATATGATCAGCTGCTGCTATCCATTAATCTTTGAGTTCTCTCTTCTTCAAAATAGGAATTGATGATCCTATTCTTCAGTTTTTCGTCGCCATTTCTAGGCTGTGAGATGAAGCTTTTTGTTTTTACGTTAAAGTCGTCAAAAGAAAAAGTACCAGCTAGCAGCCGAGGAATGTCCGATAATCATTCGGAGGCTGGCAGATCCGTTCCGTACTCACTTTTGAAAGTGGATACACTGGTGAGAACAGCGGCTAGATTGCAATTCATTGTATCGGTCAAATTCGCATTCACCGTGCATCTACTATTGTTACTGGGAGGTGAATGAGGGATGCATACTTAGGGACTCATCCCCGACCAGTTGATCCCTTACCTTTACATTTTGCTGTAAATGCTGGGAAAACACCGCCGTGCAGGGGTATTTAGGTGTAATTTTTGCTACATCCAGATCACTGTAAGTCAGGACTTACAGGGTTAATGCCCGCGTGGATCCATAACGTCAGCCCTGATTGCACCCAAAAACTCCATAGTCTTCATTAGACTTCGTAGTATATGAAGGATCTCAAGCCCGATCGATTGATTACTGAACCTGTTTTTGGTGTGACCACATAGGATGTATATACTCGAATCGATTATATTGGCTTTTCGAATAGAGGCGAGGGAGATTTCCTTCATAACTTACCAGATTCGAATTAAAACACATCTTTGCAGAGGCGTGTTGTCGGATGACAGACGTCGTGCCCGAGGCCGAAGAGTTCGGCCATGACGTACCGATGGATCCAACCATGGAGAAGGACGAGAGCGTGCAATCCGAAGAGCTCGAGGTCGGTTAGCCTTACCCATACTTTTTTATCCAGTCGTTGACATATGAAAGGCCGACTAGCTATTTGGGCTCATTCCAAGAGATTCTCCTGGATTCTTCAAGAGGGAAGGGTTACCCTCCAGATATCATTCTTCGCTTACTGGTCAGCTGGATTATTTGTAATGCTGCAAAGGTACCTAGCCCCGAGGCATGCCTAAGCAGCTTATCGATTCAACAAGAATGTTACCAGTGTTTATAAAGCATCAGCTGTGGTATAGGAAAACTCTAGAACCTGGCATATTCCTCACTGGTTCCTGGCATGATCCTTGATGGTTTCGGTGCATATAAACGTCACTATACCTCCTCAAAAATGCATAGCGCTCTTAGCCTACAAGTAAAAACTTCAACTTCAACTGTCACATTTACCAGCCTCTCGACTTCAAATTTATTTATTCTAGCATTCATTACATGTGCTGCTAGAAGGTGGTCTGTTTTCGTTGCTAGCGATTTTACGTTCCTCTCTAACCCCAGTTGATTACCATTACCATTCGCCTTTGTTGGAAAACAAACCATTCCATGCTGTGATGGATGCCTTTTCTTTTCGCTTTTTTTTTCGTTGTAGTTTGCAGTTTTTGAAAATGAGTGAGTATGAACGGCTTCATGACAAGGAAAGTGTTAACACTGCTTTCATTTACCACACTTATTTTCCAGATAATTGCTGTGTAAATATTGCTGATTGTACCCATTTTTTGACCCATCCCGTTATTCGAAGGGAACAAAAAGAGTTATGCTGCATTTCTAGCGTTTCCTCATTTTCTGTTATTGAATTCTTTGTTAAAGCCAAATAAAACCTCACATCATTTTGAGTGTTAATAAAATTAAAGCAGACATGCAAGAAATCCTTCGATGTGTTAGGATGGTCTGAATGGTGTTCATTGTCCACAGAATAGAGCTTTGTTCACGAGCAAGCGGTTGTTAGAATTAACCGTTTGAAAGCTGGCATAAAACTGGGGCAGCACTATAAAGCAGTTTAGGAAGTTCATGTACAGTTTTAGATGTTTTTTTAATCGTCTCCTCTATTCCTTCAAGCCCTATTGACGTCTGTGGTGATTCATTAACCGTTCGTTTTCGTTGCAGGTAAGCGAGGCTCCGGATTCTGAAGACCAACCGGACGACGCTGCCGAGAACGAGGAGGCTGCTGAAAGTTTCAATCAGAACGCGGAACAGCGCATTCCGACACCGAAACCGATTGAAGAGGAACAAACATCTCCTCCCATTTCTGTGAGTAAAGTGAAATGCAATTTATATAGTTCTGCTGAGTTCGATAAATGTGGCTGGAATCAATGTCCGTATATTGTCTTCAAATGGCTGTATATAGTAAAGATTGGGCATCTTTGGTTTTCAGATTTGGAATGCGCCTTAATTTAGAGATATCGGTTCTTCTGGGCTGAGGATGGATGCAGTCAATAGGAGTGTTTCACTTGCTATATTCAGGGGGGGGGGTACTCAGAGAGGTCAAATCGTTTTCAAATGTGTGTTTTCAAATTTTCCGTACTCTAACACTAATCTGATCAGAATCGAAAAATCTTCTATATGCCCTGTCTATGGTAACAAATGGTTATAAGGATGAGATTTTTGAGTTGTTTTGCTTTTATCTATTTTTTCAAATTTCCAGTTTTGTCTTACTCTGTGTTCAATGCTCTGTTGTTTCACGGGCCGTCACATGTTAGCACACCTATGAGTGTGTGTGTGTGTGTGTGTGTGTGTGTGTGTGTGTGTGTGTGTTAAATCAATCGAAAAAATAGACAGACTACTGACCTCTAGTAATAAGGAGCTGTATTTGAGTGTCTGATGTTACGTGAAAACAAAACTTCAAAATTTATCTTCGGCGAAAATGGTGTACGTCGCTAGAACACTGAAAATCTCGGAGAAGCTCTCATCCATCTTATATATGTCTTTATGTTTCAGTCACCTTCATCGACGTTCAACTGGGATGTGTATCTCCGCGAACAGAATGCCGAAGCAGCTCCGCTCGAATGCTTCTTTCAACCTGAAACACCGCCCACGAACAAGTTTCAAATCGGCACAAAACTGATGATAGCAGATCCCAGAGGTATTTCGTCCCTTCTGTCATATTCATCGAGTTGTGGCTTCGTCATGTTACTTTTTGCTAAGTGATCATTCTTTCTCGTGGTCTCAAGTAAAGAAATCCCGGCTAGGAAACTCTCGGCTCGAAAACAAAGCTTACTGATTTTTTTGGATTTGCTGTTTGTTTCCGGTGGTTTCGATTGTGAAGTTTTCTTAAGTTTTCTTAAGTGATTGTGTCTTTCAGAATCAAAGTTGAAAATTTCAGGACCAACTGGATCCAGTGCCATGTTTTGCCTTGGGACAGTGGTTAACGTTTACAAGCTTTGGCTCTGTGTACGATTGGAAGGATTAGATAATTCGCACGAGAAGTGGATCTTCTGTGATGACGACTCCATACAGCCAATCGGGTGAGTGTTGCAAGCTGATCGTAACGCTTGACCACAGGTCTTTTAGTTTTGTTTGTTTTGCGCACGATTCACTTTTCGATATCCTTGGTCATTTAATTTTTCGTGGATTTTGGTGGGCATATATTTTCATATATGCGATGTACTTCGGAATAGTGGAAACTTTCCTATGCTTCTGATCCGTTTAATGAAATTCTACGGATAGGTTTCGTGGGAGGGGCTGCAAGCAACGGTTCGTGTCGTTTGTCGGCCTTACATTTAGTTTCTTTCTTTTTTTGTTCAGCTTGATCTTTTGAAATGTGGTCGTAGTAGTGAGTTTACCTGCTGGAACTCATAAGTAGTATTCCGAAGCGCAATGTATGTAAACGTTTATTGAAGATGTTGTACTATCGTGGTTCTATCCTTTTCTTCCAAGAATATTACTTTCCCATAATCCATACTTTGAATTCTATTTAATATCAGAAGTGCACTTTTACAACTGCACGGGAAAGGTATTTTGAAACACTATTTGCAAATAATCGCCTAAACATTTGATTTCTTATTTCGTTTTTTTTTGTGTTTAGCGACTCTGTCGAAGACCATATGAAGCTGAATCCGCCAATTGGCTTCATTCATCACCATGGCTCGTTTCCGAAGTTCTTGGAACAGCACTTGAAGCCCGATGAGGAGACCGGCGCGTCTGTTCTCTGCCCAGCAGAGTGGTTCAATCCGGTAAGATTTTGTTGATTTTCTTCCTTTGTGGTAGACCGTATACTTTAAATATATTTAATAATTACTTTTCAAACAGTAGGTGTGCGAATGTTGGGTGCACGTTTCAAAGTGGTGTGATCAATCATATCGCTCTTTTCGTACCTGTTTCAGTCGTTTCGGTAATGAATTCCCTGAATTCCTCACTGTGAAGGAACCCCTTAAAGAGTTTGGTCCTGTTGCTTATTCACCATCATTTCATTGTGTTACCTTATAGCTTCCTCGTGGTATATATCAACCTAAGTAACATTATGACTCTTACCTTTGCCCACCATTTCTTCGTCTTGCGCATAGTTTCCCGATTTCGTTTTCTCTTTTCGTTCCCCCTTTGATAAATTCAGCTCGTAGTACTGTAATTTGCAGGTTCTCACAGGTATTCTTTTCACATAACTGGTTTTCCACAGAACACCGATTTTGCTCAAGTGTTTTCTTTTTTAATCATAATCATAATCTTAGGTTAATTTAATAATCATAATCTTAGATTAATTTAATCTTTCCTGACCCTTCGATTCATATCCTTATTCTGTTCTAACCCTCTTTCTAACCGCAATTGGGAGTAAACGGGTAGATTTGCGCTTTGGGAGGAAGTGATTAAATAAATATGATTCGAAGAGTTTAAGTGTTCGTCTTTGAGAAAAGGAAACGTGGTAATGGTGCAGAATTTGTTTCTAAGTTAGCGAATGTGCCACTCACATTTTTAACTGGGTATAATTAGTTTTCTACAGCAAAGATCGTATCAATTCCAGATTTCGGAAACTCTGCGACCGTGTCGCAATCACTTCAAAGTCGGTCAGAAAGTTGAAGCGATTGATCAAAGGAGCTTCAACGGCAAGACTTGTCCAGCGACTATCGTAGAAGTTACGAAGGTTCGCAATTTTCTTGAAGTCGTTCTATAATTTCGTTAATTTCGTTGCAGAGAGTCGATGTAATGTTGGAAAAATCGAATGCAAATCATCACATTGGTGTTCTGCTTACCATATTTCTGTCGAATACAGTGTAGTGTTTAATACTAGTTCTCCGTAAAGCGTCACTCATACATGTCATCGTTTCTGGTTCATGAAAATGGTCCAACCCACGTCGTAGCCGCCAATGATATAATCCTTCCTATCCTTTGTTCGGCCAAATCACGTGGTAAATTTTTGAACATGATTAGGATGCGGGTAAACGGATCGAGATTGAATTCTGCACCGGTTTATACTCCGAATTCGCAGGCCCTTGCTTTATCATCTGACAATGTCTTGTGTACGCTTGCCAGACGGGCGGAGCTCAGCATAGCCCTTGTCAGACGGTAATGAAGTCAATTTGATGTACTCAACGGCTGTAAAGCTTACCAAAAATAGAACCAAGGCCTAAAAAATAAACTTTGCGCGCCTATTGGCAGAGTAGCTTTTGATGTGAACCAATGTAATGTGAATGATCGGGATAGTCCACCTCAGAAGTAGACCTATGGGACAATGTCGCTACTCTTTCGCTTTTTTGATTGAATGTTTAGACTCAAATCCAAATACATTTCGACGGATGGAACAACGGATACGACATCAAGGAGCCGTACTACACGCGGTGTGTGATGCCGGTGGGATGGTCTCAGAAGAACGGTGTCGAAATAAGTCCGCCTAAAACGGCAGGAAAAAGTGAGTGTGTAAAGTTCTTTTCATTATAAAACTGTTGAAGACTCCCTATAATCTTTCTTATACCAGAAGATTCGATCATCCTGATGGAGCTTCCGCTTATATCTTTATTGAATTATGACGCTTCTTGTTTTCAAACTGCTTAATATGAGATTATCCTCAATAGGGCAGCATCAGCCGATGTCCTTCTGTCGATCAGCGGGAAAGTGGTTCCCAGTCTCAGAAGCGATTTAACGCTCGACTGAGATTCATTACATTCTTTTACCTCACAAGACACCACACCACCCATACAGATCATATTCCAAACAGCAGTAGATTTACTTTATGTCGCATGCACTGGTTTGCTATGGAACAAGGTATATAGCAATACGTAATAGACTGACTGAAGTCAAATAGCCAAGATGTCTTCTTGGCCCGACACAAAGTAACATCTTGGCTATTTGGCTTCAGTGTCTGGCTTCATTACGTACTACTATATTCGACATTCGAAGATTTAACGACAGTCGATCATGGAACAAGGTAGACTTCGTACTAGGTTGTCGCTTGTTGTAAACCATGTAACGAAAGCTACTTCCTACATTAACTCATCAGTGCCTAGATTCATGAATGGTGAACCTTAAATAAACGCCGAATTGTACCCCTTCGTGCGCGCAGCGGGCGGGTTCCTTCTGTTTGTTCGAGGTTTACACGAAGTGTCACAAAATTTTCCATCTTGGCGAGAGTTTGTAGCTCAATAGCGCGCATACCGTGATTCATCTATACACTCTGCAAATTATTCAAGGTTCATTTGAGGTTCATGCGGGGTCTCATACACATCACCGGCGCGGCGAGGATTTGGAGGTCGTGGGCTAGTAACGACGAGTGATGAACAATTGATGAATCCCGAATAAACCGCAGAGCTCCTTAGTGAGCCGCGGTTTGCGCAACGTTCGCGTTATATGTCGGAGTATATTTCGCATTACCCATTCATGAATCTGTACACAGGATTTCGATCAATAAGGTGGTGGTATTTCTATGAATATGTGCTGTTATCTACCGCAGTCGCCGCCCGAGAAATCCCATGAATCCCATGGGACAAGGTAAAATCGGTTATGGTAACACGAGCACTCGATATATCACATGGATGTTTTTTTGCCGAGTAGTCAAAAGCGATTCTATTACCGGCCGTTGAAGTGCCTTCGCTCCCCATAGAAGAAATGCCCTTTTTTCGAAAGAAATGGGATCCGTAGTGTAAGAACTACAAAAAACATGGCTGAGGATGCAGGGATTGGAGTGTTTCACTCGTTGGGACATGTGCATTAGTAGAGCCACGTTCGTCACAATGTTTTTAAAGGTTGACGCAAGTGAAGAATCCAGTGGACAATTCACTTGAAAAGGCGATCTCACCACTCGCATGGCTCGGCGAACTTGTTTTTATTTACAGGTGGTAAGGCAAGCACAAGCGCTGCTCTACCGAAGCAACCGGCGCCTCAAAAACAGCGCCATCGGTCGGTGAAGACGAAGCATAGGTCAATGCTTGGACATCATCGACAGTCCACATCGAAGCCCGTCATTCAACGACTATCCGACTTGGGCGTAACTCCGTTGCAGAGTGTCCGACATTCCAGAATAACAAGTGAGCCTTCAACTAGTAGCGTTTCTTATCTTTCGCCTTTTATCCCGATTATTTACGGCTCCGTCTCTTTTGAAACTGGCCTCGTCTTACACATGATGCCCTTTGGTAGTGCTCCCGCCTTGCTTCGTCACCACGCTGCCATTTTGTTTCGGTCCACCAAGGCTGGCCATATCTCCCTCGATTGTATAGTTTTGAGCGCCACTCTCCTTTATGTAAACTTTGATCAACCTTGTGATTATGGTAGTATTTTCCTTTTCGCCGACCTGTCAACATCAGTTTGAATCTGTTACCGACACACCCTTCTCTGCTATTTCCAAACAAATCGAAGGTTTTGCCTGGGGCAGGATTGAGCCTTAATCAACGAGATTGTGATCATAGGTTCTTAACCTCTCGATCATCTCACTCGCATTGGTAGCTTTTAAATTTGCTCAAAATTATGATTCAGGTCTGTTCTCAGGGTTTAATACAGTGCCTTCTAGAATATGTATGCTCATTGTTTCGAAGTGGTTGAATTTCGAATCTTAATGTCTATCTTGAGACTCATTCGCCCTCCGTAAAAACCATTTAGCCGCCTGATCACGAACCATAAGTTCGTCGAGCTTCAATTTTTGTGCTGCTGAGCAGTTCACTCTGACGCCATTTTCTAGAGTGCTCGAGTGACGAAGCATTTTCTTAGTCGACTAATTTTTTGTGATTCTTTTGTCACTTTTCTAATGTCTACCTTGTTCATTCTTTTTCAACGCTTTCCATATCACTGCAAAGTGATTTCAAAAGAAAAATCGATCATTTTTTCAGAACGCCCACCATCGTCTTCGTTGAAAGCTGCTCTTGCTGCACCTACGAAGAAAGTAGCATCGGAGAGTGCAGTGCCCATAGTGTCACAACCAGTGAAGCCGACTTACCACGGCGCACCGAGCAGTGTTCTGGTGAGGATTCAGTCTCTTTTGTTAGTGGGATTCTACTATTACTATTCTATTAATTTTTCAATTATTATTTATTGAGCTTAGCATGAATATTTTTAGAATGGATCCCTAGCAGCTCTCGAGCCAGCGGATCTACGAAGTGCTCTTCAACAGACGCAGCCGCAGCTCCCCGGTAGCTCCGTTGAGGACAAAGTCAAAGGTAGGAAGCTTGCCTTGAATTTGCAAATTTCTTATTCAATCCTTTACTACCTTACAACTGACTTCATATTGGTGACCTGTCTCGTACAGAACTGTGTTGAGTTCTATAGGTTCCTGTAAGTCAAGCGTAAAAAATGATGCGAACATTGGCTTTACTAGGTCTTTCCTGGCGGAGTTGACTTATTATTTCATCCGATTCTACCAATACTTCATTTCTGTCACGGCCTTCAATTTGCGTTGTTCTGTTTTTTAGCTGTTTCTTTCGAATTTTTTTCTCAATCTCTTGCTATGCCGTTTTTTATGGATTTTTCAACTGTTCGTGTCTGGGTTACGTTTGGGTCTCAAGTTTTATCTCAGTTCCACCTACTGGTTGTTTTCGTCTTGTATTTGTACAACACACACGTGTTACGTGCGTTCCGAAATAAATAAAATCAAATGGATAATCGACCGAGGGTTGTCATTCCGGTATTATATTGAAATTTTGAATTTCACTTTCCTTGAGAGGTTTTGAGGGAGTCCGCGCCTCTGGTTAATGATGAATTTATTATCAGTTACAGTATTTCATCTTTAGATGCAGAACGTATTCTTTTTTTCCTTTTATGAGTTCTTCAAGGAATTGGCGCCTAGTTTATGCTGTTCAGATCTGCTCATGAACGCAAAGGCGGAACAACAGAAGCTCGCTAAACAACTGTCACAACCTCCAATGGTAGCGGTATGTTCATTATATATTTATCGATGTACCATTTACATACATGTGACAATGTTCAAAAAACAGCAAATAAGTAGAACAGAAACAAATCTGCACCTGCTGCAAGACACACTACTTTACTATGACATTATCACCCACCCATATAGGGCAGAATTCTGGCATCGGCATGCGGATGCCAGCCCCTCTGCCCTACACAGGTGGAAATGATGTAGTAAAAGAATGTATTCTGTAGCAGATATATATCCAGGGCGGACAACAAGTTTTGGTACATTCTACATCAATTGTTACTTGATTGATTTTTCCCAATTTTCCCCAATCTATGTCTGTTTCTTAGTGCCAGTCTGTCTCTTCGCTGTTTATCGTTCATGGTATGCTGGGTACGCTTGTTCAGGTGACCACCGTTCTTGAGTTTGTAGAAAAGAAAGCTCGTTGTTAGAGTCCTACTAGGTAAAGCTCCTTCGTACAAATAGTCTTTTAATAGCGCAGTTGGCTGGAGTTTGGGAGTAGCCGTTGGAAAATGATTACGAAGGTCAACACCGCGGCTGACGCGAAATCGACGGTGGCCCAAGAAAATGGTGGTACAAAAGAGCAACGAACAGCCTTTATCCTGACGAAAAATTGTGCTATTAATACAAGAACAAACGATAACAAGAAAGACCCCATGAGCTATGTGCTCTTATATACGATCGATGACATACAATGTGACCCTTAGAGAGAGAGAGAGAGAGAGAGAGAGAGAGAGAGTGTAGCGGCTGACCCCGCCTGTGTATAGGCAAAATGCGCTTTCGCCATTCCTCTACGATTCTGAATGGAATACGATTGTGGCGACGCGTCCTTAGGGGACTGATCGACGCCGGCACCTTTACCTTTACCTTTGATTAATATAAATTAACACCGTTTTTTATTCAATTTTCTGCATAATATCCCAATTCCAAATACTCATTGCAGTACTTCTCGTCCACAAAATGCGTCCGAGTTCCACCGCCTTTGCCACAGCGTGCACAGGCTTCGAGTAGTCCGGAAGCGCAATTCCATATCAAAGTAAGCCCTTCAAACTTTTGCTTCATTAACACATTGACGACCGCGCCCTCCCTGCGGCACTGTGATGTGTCCCGACGGCGGGACACTCGGTCGTCAGTGGGTTAAGGAATACGAATGATCAAAAAGAACTGTCCATATTCATATCGAACTGTGAACATATCAGATTTTTCAGAACGAAGCTGAAGAAGTTGTTTCCTCTACAACCGCGTCAGTCGACACTCCAAGTTCTACCGGTGTTCGTCCTCTAATACCTCCCTCATCGTCTCAGTTGGGCCGCGATTTAGCGAAAGTGGTCGGCCAGGTGAGGGGCAGTGTTAGCGGCTGATAAAGCTCTTTGCTTCATTATTCTTATGTAGCTCTTTCAGATTCGTCCTAAAATGAGCAGGGATCAAAGGGCTGGTTCAGACTCTCCAGCATCTTCCTCCATATCTCCTATGTGTGTGCCGGTGCCATCTTCTACTTCGTTACCGAATACGTCAACTCAGCCGCGATCACATGATGTTCTGCTCCTTTCCAAGGACGAAATTCCTTTGAAAGAGAGGCTCAGTGAGTGTTGATAAGCTTTCTATAAGTTCTTAAGAGTTTCTATAGGTTTTTTTGAAAATCAAGTTCCTCATTATAGTGACTGTTTTCGTAAACTACTCGTGTTGCATCGGGCCGCTTCTGGATCCAGCAATGGTAGGTTGTCCTAGTATTATTATCATTTCTGTATTTTCTATTTCTATTATTTATGTCGTCATGGGCTCGTGGCGCAGTGGCAGGAGGCGCTACTGACACTCGTACGGCCGAGCGGTCGAACTAGGCTCGGACTAGCCAGGCCTTCCATCCCTCCGCGGTCGGGTAGATTGGTAGCAGACCTGTCTGGGAAGGCAAAGTCACTACATGGACCAAATACACATTCACCATCTGAATGAAATTCGGATGCGTGGCGCATCCGAAGACTGACCGATGCCGTCACCTTTAGTTTTTGCCTTTATTTCGCCAATTTGGTTTTATTTCCGTTTTCAATCCGAATCAATAGTTGACTATAGAACTGCCATCACGATAGATTCCTTTCAAATTCAAGTGGCGGCTGAGTCTAATCGATGCTAGTGGTGATGCCTGGTTTTAAAAACTTGGAAAAAGGGTCTGTTAGTAAGTCCATCTTAGTCCGTATCTTGATCTCGGGAATAGCTCGTGCATTGTTTAGTAAACATGGCTTAATCTTCACTTATTGGACGACGAAGGGCTCTACGTGCTGTTTTTGTTTACCTTTCCATTTTTGGTGTTCTATTGCAGGTTGCTGGAATACGGCGGAAGTTCGGACCGTTCGCCACACATCATGCGCTACGAGAAGCTGTTCAGCAGCTTTTGAATTGTGCTAGAGACGACAGTGTAGTTCTCAACCTTGTTCAGCCAGCTGCAGTTACTCAGATTTTGTCAGTTACTGGTGAGAATTGGAATTTTCCTATTCGTGGTTTCGAAGGGTTTCTAGGGCGTGCGTATTGCTGTGAAAAAATCACAACTTTTATCCTCACGGTCGAGCGATCGATCGTCTTCATCCCTCTCAACTCGGGTAAATTACAACCAGGCTCGTTTGGAAAGGTAGAGAGAATTACTTGTTTCAAGTCAGGCCCATCCATGTCATTGTATAATATGTGCCAAACACAAACTCTCCATGCCCCTACGATTTTCAATGGCAGGCGTATGCGTGGCGCATCCCTAGGACGCTGATCAATGCGAATTATTTTCGCTTCACATCTATGATTTCTGAAACGTTATTTCAGGAAACCTTATTACTATATCTGATCCGCTTATTCTCTTTTAATCAACCGCTACTTAGGTGTAATATTTTAAATTACTAGAAAACCCACAGTAATACCTGCTCTCAGTGATCCAGAATGAACTGTTATCGATTAATGGTTACTATACGAAATTTGTTGGATAGGATGTTGAGAAGAATGTAGTGTATAGCACTGAAATTTGTTCATCTGTTGATAGACGAATATTATCTCAGCTCACTGCGGTGGAGTTCCTCGATCACGATTCATCCCCTGTGTGAAAAGTGCTGCCGATGCGTGGAATTACTTGAAGCAGCTCCTGAGAAAGGTACTGAAAGGTCGTCGAATTTCTGTGAACATGTTGAACTTCATTAAATTCTTTTAGATGAAAGTGTGTGAGAATTTCTATTCAAGCACCGGTGATCCGTGCCCAAACTGCGATGCCGGCAGCGATTTGAATGTGGATCAAAGTGAGTTATCTAGCTACGCTTTGTCAATTGGAGGCGTTGAGGTCTATTGCGCATCTAAAAAAGCTATTATTCGTGTCATTAGTATTAATAATAAGTGGTTTACGATGTTAATTTCATCCGTCTTACAAGAGTTTTCGTGGAAATTCTGTTTCTGACGGCCACCTTGTAAAAACGTCATAAGGTAGAAGTATTTTATGTTAACTGCCTAGATGCCGAGGTTCAAAGACAAGAGGAGATGGAGATCATAAATGGTCATCATATGCGTGAAACAGTCTTACTTTCAGTTAATGAATTATATCGTTGATTCTTATTTTTAGAGGATTTGCTACAAAACTAATCGGCTCTGAAACTGGGTGCAGTCGTAGTGTTATAGTTCTCGAGCAGTGGCATTATAGATCTTTTGCGGCGAATATTCAGGGCGTTTCTGTGTTCGGATCTTGTTTGATGATCAAAAATATAGTAACTCATTAATTTTTACTGATTTTTTCATTTTTGTTTCAGTTGTGGCGTCTTCGTTACCGTTAAAGCAGTGGACAATAGAGAAGGTGGCTTTTGAGCTTCGCAAAATTCTTGATGAAACGGCAGTCTCGAAATTTGTTGAGCAGGTGAGTTATCAGCTAATGTTCGCTTTTTTTCGCTGTTGACTTCAGAAGTCCACCTTTTGTCTTACAGCAAATCGACGGTCGCTCACTGGGACTGCTGACCACAGAGTTATTAATGAATTATATGGGTCTAGCTCTTGGGCCCGCACTGAAGGTATGAGTTGCTGAGCTGTAGTATTACTTATTACCTCGTTTTTGGTTCTTCTTTTGCTTCTGAAATATTTTGTTGCCTTCGTTTAGGTGATCGACTTTGTTGAATCAGTGCGAAAGAAACAGGAAAATCAGCGATCAAGTACAGTCGAGGCTCACCCACCTTAGTCTCAAAGGCCACTGCACCAAAGTTGGCGACTTCTTTCATTCTCTTCACAGTATCTCAAATACTATTGTTAGTTGTTACAAGCGTTTTTAGTTGTTTCATGCTTCCTAGAGCTGGTTTTCATTCCCTGGTGTGAAGGTGGAGCGTTTTCAGCTCACCTAGATATCGTTTGTCATTATCGTATTTATTATCCTGTGCCTTGAGTAACAAAGAGATCCCAGCCAAGTGATTAGAACAAGGTATCCTTCATTCTGCTTGAGGTGTCCGTTTTTTGCGTAAAGTTTCCATTTCCTTTTTTTTTCATTTTCTTTTCTGCCGTTGACTTTTACTCATCGTCTTCGCCTGCACACAAAAGTTATGTATTGGTCTCTTTGAAAGGTTTCTCTCCTATTTGTTTGTGTTTTTTCCCTCAAAAGTACAATATTATATAGATTTATTGATCTTGAACTGAGCGCATTGGATTTGATTCCGCGTTACTCTGAGTCAGAAGTTCATCGCGGCGTTGAGCTATTTTTTCCGTCCTTGTATGAATGGTAGTTAGTTTTATTCGGTTAGGATTACTGTACGATACCGTTTTGTTATTTTCGCACTGGACATGCAATGTATTGATAGCTAAGCAGAATTCCCTTGATGGTATGTACCCTTCGTATGTTTGATGTCTGTACACGTACTGGTTGTGTTGTGTGGAAAACGAGGTGGATGTAACTAGAAATTTTATACGTTCACATATTAATCAATAAAGTAATATTTAGGCATTCTATTGAACATATATTGACCAACAGAAGATTGTACCCTTGTTACACTTCAGTGGTGTTATGTTTTTACGTTCGGATCATCGCCTACTTGGGGCTAAGGTCAGGTTCGATCCGGAACAGAACACCTGTCAGGGGTATAAGCATGCTATGTTCGACGATGACCTGAATGCAGCCCTATCCTATTGTGAAAACCCAGGGTTACGATATCTGGTGAGCCCATGTTTTTTGCAGTGTTGCATTCACTAGTGCAATGTTAAGGTAGATTCGAGCTAAAAATGTAAAATCAGGGGTGGCTCTACACTGTGTACATATAATTCGAATATTTGACGACGGTCCAAGCAGTAATGACGTCTCAAGAGGATTCACACCGATTCCTTAGTTACCTCGTTTTCGGAATCACGCTTCTGCTCGTTGTTCGAGTTCATCGAATACCCATCGGATTTACAAGGCCTAGTGGTTCCACCGGTGTTGTATATGTCCTACGCCGCTCTTGATGTGGATTTTTCTTTTCCCACAATCTTCGCATGTTTCTTTGCCTCGTCTATTGGTGGTTGCTTTATTAACGTTTTTACTTCTCGTTTCATCCTGCTTGTTATCTCACCGGTTTTATTTTGTTATGATTATGTGGTAGAGCATTTCTGCTATGTTCCAAGATTTTGCTGAAGTCGTTTTCGGTCACTACCTCGCATAAGTATCTAATTTAATTTAATTTAATTTAATTTAATTTAATTTAATTTAATTTAATTTAATTTAATTTAATTGTTCTATCCGACAAAAAATCCGACTATCCGACTATTTCTATCCGACACCTTAAAACCGAGAGGGAGGAGTAAAATTCTTGACGTGTTGTCGGACTTGGGAAATTAAGAAAGAAATGGTTACAAAAAACCACTTCGAAAAACAGACAGCAGAAACTAATGACATATTGAAGAACACTGAACATTACAAAAAACTAATGACATAATAAAGAACACCGAACATTACAAAAAAGAACGAGTTCGAAAAACAGACAGCAGGAACTGATGACATACACCGAACAAAAAACGAACAATGGCAGGAAATGCTGAGGAAGCAGCCCGAAACCGCGGCGACCCTCGGGAGGTAGTAAGGAACACCACCAAGTACGAGAAAAAAGGAAATGCAACCCATTAGCGAGGATAGCCAACTACCCTGCATGAAGATAGGCAGTAGAAAAGCCTCTGATATCATCATAACGAGAGTGGAGAAAAGGCACAAATCGCCATACAGCTAGGATACTACTGCGAAATGGACTAGTACATGCTAACAATGAGGCGTAGTGCAGAGCAGGATAGCCCAATTAGGAGGTCACTAGCCGTAACAAACATCGCAAAGCGCGAGCAAAGTAGTGCTCGGTTAAGTCAGCTGCCGAGGTCCGGACAGGGAGAATAGCCGCACCCCGCGAACAAGGATTGCATCCAAAGGAAGAACAAGAGAGGGAGTGGTCCCCATACCAGAGAAGGTCAACCAGGTATAGGCGAGAGTAAAAGGAGATGAAAAGTAAAAGATAAAGACAAAACAATTGCCCAACAATCGAGAAATAGGTAGTTGGAAGGACACAATAAGGAGCACCAGAGAACAATAGGAAATCAAGGCAGGCACGCGTAGCTGGCACAGCTGGGTAATTCGTGTGAGGTGGAAAGGACCCGGAGCAGAACAGAGGGGAACAGTATCTACATATTAGGTTGTTAACTAATTATTTGCCGTTTTTTTCAAGCTCCTCGTTGTGCGCCTAGTAGAGAAGCTTTCGAAAACATCCAGATAGTGTTCCGTAGAGAATTATTTGCTCTTTCACGACATGTATCTGCTATTTACGAAACGTTGAAATTTTGATAACTTTTTGACCACTGAAGTTGAAATCAAAAATGAGAAAAATTGACCCCATCGACAGTTTCCAGGCTTCCTGAAAAACTGTATATACCCTCTGAAAGTAGACTATAAAACAGTATACAGTTTGTTTTGGTTATCATTGGCTTTTGTTTACTTACAGAGCGTCAAAGTGGGGTATCTCAAAGGAGACAATAATTTTTGGATGCTTGTGCTGCCTTTCTGCCGAACGTTTTCCATCAGCTCTAAATACGTCACTAGAGAGCATTTGTTGTCCTATCAGATGGTACGTTTATTTTTCCATGCTAGCCGTTTTCAAAACTTTTATCATGAAAGCGTTTCCAAAGTTCCTCGACGCGTAAAGCTTTCCGTTGGGCACCTTTTGCAGAATTTCATGCACCATTTGAAAGAAGAGGATTTGAACTATAAGGAGATGCATCACATTTGTTCAATCGTACCGGGTTTTGTTAACTTTTAGGTCGACAAAGTCGCACTGTCCGCGCAGCGCGGCCACGCGTGCCGTCGAAGTCGCCTATTAACCTCCACTTTGACGCCCTAAAAGTTAACAAAACCTGGTGCGATTGAAAAACTGTGATGCATCTCCTCATGGCCCAAATCCTCTTCTTTCGAATGATGTCTGAAATTCTGGCAAAGGTTTCCAACGAAAAGTTTTACACGTCGAGGAATTTGAAAACGCTTTCATGATAACAATTTTAAATAACGGCTAGCATGGAAAAATAAACCTTCTGATAGGACAACAGATGCTCTCTCGTAATGTGTTTAGAGCTGATGGAAACCGTTCGGCAGAAAGGCAGCACAAGCATCCAAAAATTATTTTATTCTTTGAGATACCCCATTTTGACGCTCTGCAAGTAAACAAAAACCAAGGAAAACCAAAACAAACTGTATACTATTTTATAGAGAAATTCGTCTTCTTTCAGATGCTGCATATAGTTTTGCAGAAAGTCGCGAAACGAAGCAGAGAAAATTCACTGTCGGTGGGGTCAATTTTTCTCACTTTTGAATTCAACTTCAATGGTCAAAAAGCTATAAAAATTTCAACGTTTCGTAAATAGCAGAAACATGTCGTGAAAGAGCAAATAATTCTCTATGGAACGCTATCTGGATGTTTTCAAAAGCTTCTCTACTAGGCGCACAGCAGAAGCTTGAAAAAAACGGCAAATAATTAGTTAACAACCTAATACTTATGTAATAAATAATAAATAAATAAATAAATGAATAAATAAATATTCATACCTCGGTGGTCCGTTAAATTGTCAAGACTTTTAGGGACAGATCATCGTCGGTCCTCTACTAATGTAAACGTAAAAAACGTAAACGTAAACCAAATGTAAAATTATTTATTTATTCATCACATGAAAGCTCATGTGACGCGCATGGATGAACAACTCATTTCTCATCGAAATTGAAATCCAGCAAATTGTGTGAAACTAAAGGGGTCAACAACAATGACAAAATGAAATAAACTCATCGGAGGAGTTTAAATACAACAAAAAAAATAACCAAAACGATGGGTCTAGTTACTTGTTGACTATGTTTTTGAACGAGACCAGCGAGCATGGCACGTTGAATTTTCAATGAATCTTGGTTAACTGGTGCGGGGCTCGATCGCTCGACGTGTGAGTGTTAAATAGCGCCTCCCATTGCTGTACCAATGGGAGGCGCTACTAACGCCTAACAGCGCTTAGCATAGACCTTCACCTGTATCACCTGTCGTCCCGTTGATCATCGATTTGCTCGAGCGGGCGCCAGTAACGTCTCCATTCGTCCCTGTCGCGTGCCATGGTAGACCAGTGGGTCCTGCTCGCTCAAGGAACACGAAGGGCATCGAATCGGTCGTTCAGGGATTTGACGAAGAAGTCCGACCAGCGCAAAGGTGGGCGACCTGGTGTTCTTCTGACGTCCCGTGGAATCCAGTCGGTAACGGCTCTCGTCCAACGGTCGTCACGAAATCGCATTACGTGTCCGGCCCACCTGATCTTCGACAACTTGGCCCATGCGACTGCGTCTCTGATCTTCGACTGTCGACGTAGCTCGGAGCTCCGTTTGCCGTCTCTCGCCTGGATGAAGCGAGTCACTCCGAGCATCCTTCTCTCTATACTTCGTTGCGCGACGCAAATCGCATGTTCATCCTGCTTGCGTAACGCCCAGGATTCTGAGGCGTACGTCAACGCAGGAAGAACCGTAGAGTCGAAGAGATGGGCGCGGAGTCGGGCGTTCTTCGTCCTCCTCACTACTTCTTCAACGCTCTTGAACGCGCCCCAAGCCGCTCGTTTCCTCCTGCCCAGCTCTGGACTCAAGTCGTTGGTCATGTTGACTTCCCGACCCAAGTACACATAGCTGGAGCATTCAGAGATGTTCGTTCCGTTGAGCGAAAATGGGGCATCAGAAACGTATCCATTCCTCATGAACATCGTCTTCGTCAAGTTCAGCTGCAAGCCGATCTTCCCACACGCATGATCGAAGTCGGCCAGCATGCGTTCTGCCTGGGTGATAGATGGTGTTATGAGTACGATATCATCCGCAAAACGAAGGTGGTGTAACTGCCGGCCGTCGATCTTCACTCCCATGTCGTCCCATTCTAGTGTTCGCATGATGTTCTCGAGAGAGGCGTTGAACAGCTTCGGTGATATGGTATCACCTTGGCGCACACCCCTCTTCACGTTGATGCGAACGTTGTTGTAGAATGGTGTGATCACGGTCGTGAATCCTTTGTAGAGCTCACTGAGGATCTTTACGTACTGAGTGGAGACGCCTTGTTTGCACAAAGCCTCAATCACCGCTTCCGTTTCGACAGAGTCGAAGGCCTTCTTGAGATCGATGAATGTGAGGCATAACGGCGTCTTGTACTCTTGGGACACCTCAATGAGCCTGATCACGGTGTGGATATGATCGATTGTGCTGAACCCTCTTCGAAACCCGGCTTGCTCGCACGGCTGTCCTTCGTCTATCGTTCGGTCGATCCTGTTCAGAATGACACGTGTGAATAACTTGTAGACTACAGACAGCAGGAAGATAGGGCGATAGTTGCCGATGTCGTGCGGATCTCCCTTCTTATACAGCAACACAGTCCTGCTAGTTTTCCATATTGCTGGTACTTTGCAGTCCGACAGGTATCGTGTGAAGAGCCTTGCCAGGGTGTTGATGAGGACTGGCGGCAGGTTCTTCAGATGTTCGGGTCGGATCCTGTCGGGACCGGGAGCTGTGCGATTCTTCATCGATGAAATCGCATGACGAATCTCGGAAGGGAGAACCGCAGGGATGACGTGTCCATCGTTCGGGATTGGGTATTCGGGAAGATGGACGTGGCAATCGAAGAGATCGGAGTAGAAGTCGTGGATGACCTTCTCCATAGCCCTTCTGGAGGACGTGAGGGTTCCATCCGGGCGCAGGAGAGCTGTCATCGTGGTCTTGTAGTTGATTAAGCCTCGACGAGCGTTGCGTATGCTCTTGCCCGCTTCAGCCGCATCAACTAGCGCAGCTACTCTTCTCTCTTTAAGGCCTTCCTTTATCGCTACTCTGCACAACTTTGCGAGTTCGGACGTTCGCAGGTAGTCGCCTTCGGTTCTTGCCACTCCGCGTTGGCGAATCAGCTCGAGAGTTTCGTGGGAAAGGCGTTTCCTGGTATTCTTAGTGCTCTCGGCTTCTTGAGCACAGTCACGTATGTGAGCAATGAACCTGTTGTATTCCTCGTCGATGTTGTCCTCGGCGGAATCTTTCCAGCAGCTAGCCAGCGAGGAGAAGAGGTCCCAGTTCACGAGTGTTCTAGGACCTCTCTTCTTGAATTTCATGGCTTTTTCTTGCCTCCGTGTGAGATGGAAGCTTGCACGGAGGAGACGGTGGTCGGATCCCGTAAAGAATTTCGGAACAACAGCGACATCGGTTAGGCAAAGCCTTCGGTTGACGATAACGTGGTCAATTTCGTTGTGGTGCAGTCCACCTGGAGACTCCCAAGTCCATCGTCTGGAGGCGGGTTTCTGGAACTGCGAGTTACCATGGATGGTGTTCGTCGACATGATGAACTCAGACAGCCTTTCACCCTGTTCGTTCCACTCCAGACCATGGACGCCGATATGAAGCTCTTCCGACGACCTTCTAGGCCCGATCTTCGCGTTGAAATCTCCGACGATGACCTTGTAGAAGGTATGATCTTCCTTGTAGAGCTTCTCCAACTCCATGTAGAATGCCTCGACTTCTTCGTCATCGTAGTCCGATGTTGGTGCATAGACTACGAAGACCGTCAACGCCGGCATTGATCCACGTCGCATCAGCCGTAAACGTCCGATTCGGGTTGTAAGTTGTTCGAACGAATCGATGTTCATGGCCAAGTTCGTGTTGACGAGGACACCGACACCACCAACGCCTCTACTATCGCATGTTCCGAGGAACAGTTCTTCTCCAGTGTCGAACACGGCGTGTAGTGGTCGGTGTCTTCTCGTCTCGGTCAGTCCGATGACGCTGTACTTGATCTTCCTGGCTTGCATCATCAGGTCTTCGACAGACGCATCCGATGCAAGCGTTCGTGCGTTGTAAGTACAGATCGCCGTCCTAGTCCTTCTTCTTTTTGGCAGCCTGTCTAGGCCCTGAGATTTTCGCAGCCTCTCCGTACTCGTCCTTCCCAACGCTGCCGTATTGGGGGCTCTTTCGGGGTCAGGGGAATGAGGCCCTTTGTTGTTACTGTCTTCGGCATATGAGGGGCGTACGGGCAGCTTGCCAGGCTCTGCCGTACGGGCTGGATACGGCGGGTAGCTAGCCAGACTATCCCGCTGGAGCTAAGGGCTTATTTATTAGAGGCGACCCTGAACCGCCTCTCTTATTCTTCCGTGTTTACCGAATGCGAGTTTTTAGGCCAGACAGGTAGCCTCCGTGAGGAGGTGTCACCGTCTGGCACAGTAGAATCAGCTTGCTCGACACTGATTCCACCCGCGTCTCACGGCAAGTATAAGGTGGCTTTTGGTCCGCGATTAATCCCCTATCCGCCACCTGGGGTCGCGCCACGTAGCCTCGCCACCAACCGGCTGGGGATCCTTCTTGAAGGAGAACCTTCAAAGAAGGAGATCCGTGGAGCATAGACCTTAATGGGTGAAAAATTGCCAAACGTCTTCGAGAGCAAGTGAGGTGTTGTCAGTCTCCCAGCTACAATCCGTTCAACAAATCTTACCCCTGCTGATTGCCAGCTGTTGCAACTATGCCTTCTCGAAGAGGAACGACAACATGACGATGGAGAGAAATTGGCGACTGATATTCGTCCCTTGTTTGAACTAGCTTCTTGTCATTCTGTTCATGGTTCATTTCGAGCTTCTGTTCATGCTTTATACTTTAGATATTTCAGAGCAGTTGAAATCTAGTGGGATTACGATAAAGCAGTTTGCTGATGATGTGAAAATTTATCGAGGGATCTCCACTGCAGGTGACTGCAGATTACTTTAACAGGGCATTGCTCTAGTTAACGACTGGTCCAGTAACTGGTGCCTGCCCTTGGCACCTGAAAAGTCGGTGTTCATGAGGATTGGTACATCGGCTGCTACTTTAGATTATTCTGTATAATGTCAGTCCGTTGTAAAGGTAAATTCGGTAAAGGACTTAGGTTTTGCTTATGACGAGAAGTTAGGTTTCTCGGAACACGTGAAGTCCTTATGCCGGAGAGTGTTAATGTGCACCCTTCAGATATTTAGAGGATTAACAACAAGTGATAAAAGAGTGCTAGTTATGGCCTACAAAATGTGAGGCCAATCGTTGAATCTTATTCTACTGTTTTCTGTCCTAGGAAAAAGAAAGATGTGGCCTTATTAGAAAAGGTTCAGAAATCTTTTATAAGAAAGATGCTCGTCAGGACAGCAGGATTCTTATAATCTAGGATCCCTCGGTCCAACATAAGAAGCAGTTGTTTAGACCTTCATTCACTTGACACGCGTAGAAAGTTTAGGGATGTTTGCACCGTTTTCAAAATGTTCACAGGAAGAATGAGTTGTTCGGTTTCCAACTGCTACTCAGGTGTGCCTTCCAGAACTCGCCGGGGCACCATTAAGTTGGGTTATGCTAGGGCCAGATGTAGTCTTAGAGCTAACTCCTTCACTTGTCGGGGTGAGGGACGTTAGGCAGGAATCCTAATTGCCAACTCATGGCGCGCGCAAGGTGACAGTACCTGCGGACCATTGGCGAATTCACCGCGTGTCGACTTGACGAGCGGGATCGGCCTATATAGCGCTTAAGTGTGGTTTTCCTTCCCCTACTGTTCATTTGCCGCGTTTAAACGTCACGCCAAGAATAAGCTTCTCAAATGATAGTATTTGTTTGGTTTTAGTTGATTGTGGTTTTTTTTTTATTTTTTTTAGCTCTCTCACGTGTGTCTTATACTCACGTAAATAAATAAATAAATAAATAAATCTCCACTGGAACGGTAGGGTAGTGTAGTCGTCGAAAAGAGCTCGGTGGTTGAAATTGGCCCAATAATAAATGTGCTATTCTAGTAGTTAGCCATATCCGAAGATCGTATGAATATCACTAATATTTCTGTTAAGTAATACATGTTTCGTCCTATCCCTAGGTACTCAGTCAACAACACAACCTGTTCTCGTACATTCCCTGTGTTTTTGTTGTCAACCGACGGCTGTGGTGCATTCTTGTTCCATTTTCGTTACAACCTATAAAAATAGAGTTTCTCGGACGCACACCCAATGAATCATTCATGACCGGTTTTATTTTTCGGCAATTTTTGACAGGCGTTACGACACGGCTCTTCCTTTTTGCCTTAATGGGAAGAGCATTGGAAATTTAATGAGATGCAATTTTATGCGTGGTGAAATGATGTTACAATGGCCTACAAGTGTAAGAGGACACTTCACCCGAGACAAAGACAAAAAACTCATATATTTCGACAGAGACAGTTCCAGATTCACTGAAAAAATTGCGAAGCACCATGGCTCCTTTGTAGAGAAAAATTTGTGCCTCGAACTTTGGATTGTTAATATCTCAGTCATGTAATCCTTCAGCGGCAATGAAGTCCGCTTGAAATTAATTGCGCTCCAACGGGTCGCAATTTTTTGGAATACTCATGACAGTGACATATATTCACCCATGGATTTATTGGCTAGGATAGTTGTTCCACAAGGCGTATTTGTAGGAAGCGAGAAGCTAAGATCGTACATTTGGCCGCACTTCCAATTGCACGACTGAGCAATCATTACTTGCAATCAATACTTATTATTATTTGCTCATGAGTCATGACGCTACTGTGAGTACGGCTTATCAGTTAGGAGGTAACAGCTAGTTTTTATGTTAATCATCTCAGTCTGTGATGAACACACGGACTACAATTTATATACACACATATGAATAGCAACGTTCTCCTTTCATTTCATTGATGATTTCTTCGAGACGACGTCTGTTCTAGTTTCCAGCTAAGCCTGTCCTGTCCTGTATCGTACTTTTTACCGTTCGATGCGAAGCACAAGTAGTCACCACTACTTTATCACGAAATTTCGTGAATGGTCAGGCAAATTACCACTGAAATGCACGGGAAATAACATTTCCTTCTAATTCATAACGATCACCAACGGGCTATACGAGAAACGATTTAATCAGTTCTACATATTTTGAAGGGCCCGCGTAGTACAGTGGTAAGAGGCGCTGCTGTCATCCGCACGGTCGAGCGATCGATCCCGGCCCGGGCTAACGATGCCTTCCACCCCTCCGGGGGCGGGTAAATTGGTACCAGACCTGTCTGGGAAGGTAAATACATGACCTGGTATAGCGGCTGGCCCACTCAGGTCATTGTTTAGGTCAAATACGCATTCACGATGCCTGTACGACTTGAAAACGGATGCGGCGGCGCGTCCTCAGGGGACTGATCAACGCCGGCATCTTTACCTTTACCACCTTTACACGAACATGTCTCAGAAAGGCTGATCTGCATTAGTTAGTAAGGGTGGTAGAAATACCACCTAGAAACCTCAAAAGCCAGCTTGTTCGTAAGCGCTTGTGTGACCGCATATGCACCACACCGGGTTGCCCCATCTACCCCTTTGGGAAACAGGGAGATTGCATGGTTGCCGGTACCGTATATCTCATCAAGTGTCTGTCATGCCAACAAGAGTATGTTGGGGAAACATCTAGGCCGCTTTGTATAAGGGTAAGGGAACATCTTGATGGGCTGTGAAAGTCCAATCCTGCAACCGCTCTGGGCGAGCACAGGGTGCGCGCGCACGCAAACAGCTGTTTTAGCGTCGCAGTCTCCATCTTAGCGCGTGAAATCGAAATCGCGGCGCGACGTACGCTAGAAGCGCTTTGGATTGCGGCCAGGTCTCCTAGAATCAATAGGAAGGACGAGTGTGTGGCGGTGACCCAAGAGCTGGCACCGTTCGTCGACATGTGTGGTCTTGACCTACCAGGTCATGCCCCAGAAGTTCTCTAGGCGTGAACCCTCAGTCACCCACGTATCCTACCAGCTTCGAGTGTGTAGTGGACCCCACAAGTGCACTTATAAAAAGGCTAGTCTTTTCTGCCCCCTTTTACATTTGGTCGATGCTCATTCAGTTTTCTCTTATTTTTTCTGAGAATTTGATGCGGCGCTGAGTGGGTAGTTTCCCGGGTTGAACTCGACTTGTTCCAGGCTCTGAAGAAGGCAAAGACGCGGAAACGTTAGCCCGAATAAACTGTAATATCAATGTTGGTTTTGGCTTCAAGCACCAGACTTTCCACATTGACCACAATGCCAAGATTCATCGAGAGTCGGACGTGGAATGCACCTCTACATATTTTGAAACTCACACACATTATGTTACTTCCGTTCATATCGACTACGATTGAATAGAGCGGCTTTCGTTCAACATTTAAAACAGCGAGTGGTCGGTTGGCTGACTGTTTGCTCTTTAATAACAGTTAACTTCCCAAATGTGCTGGTGATCGGTACTGTACGATAGAACACGTGACACGAGACGGATTCAGATTCGCGTCAATTGTGCCGATACTATTCTTCCTAGAAGTGGATCTTTGTTCGATGGTGATAAGGTATTTCATGCTCGCACCAAGCTTTGAAGCTTTGAAGTGAAGCCTGCTTTGACGTTATCGCTCAAATTGTTACAAGAACACGAAACATCGTCCATAATTTACTATTTATTTGATGCCAAAATAATAATAATAATACAAAAAGACAACATGATGGAGGAAAACAGTGGCCGAACGCGATCATGACGGTGCTTGTGTGTATGTGGGTGTGTGCGGTGGGGTGTTCTCGAATTCATCACAAAATGGGTGAAAAGAGGAACAACTGGAACAGGGACCGGGGATGATTGGGTGGGGCGGTTGGGGAATGGCTTCTCAGCGAAACAATCATCGAAATACAAGTGAAAAACATCGACGTCATCCATTCATGATCAGAATTTAAACAACACAAACAATTCGTTAACGCTATGATACCATTTAATGCGATAAAGGTGAGCTCCACAGGTAGAGTGAGAGAGAGACAGTGGGAACGTTCTTCGTAGATGGCCTGGCGAGGCAGAGTTGTTAGTTACATATAAAACATTCTTTTCTAGAACGAGTCGAGATTAGCTGTTACGAGATATGACAACACCGCTGAGAGAGAGAGAGAGCGAGAACTGCTGGGATGGGGATTTTCTTTGGGGCGAAGGGACGGGGGCGAGCATAGCCGGACGGGACCACGAAATAGAACGACTCTGAGATAAAACGATCATGATGATGATGTTATGATGATGATAACGGTGATAATTAACGGTGTATGTATCTGTTCGGAAAATGAAAGAACAACGCAGTACGACTGACTATTAATTGTATTGTACAACATTAACAACATCGTAGTACTCTGTACTCTATTATAAATGTAGGAATAGGAAAAACATTGGAAGGAACACACGTGTATCGAGAGAGAGACAGCAGGGGAAGGAAGAGAGGGCTCGTAACACAGGCGCACTGGAAAAAATAAACAGTACACACACGCACATACATAACGTATCAAGGTGAGAGAAAGGAAGTGGATGATGAAGACGTCTAGCCGCATCTGCAAGCGGCTGATAGGTGATGACCCCAAAAAGGACCCATTTAGACGGCGAAATGACTCGAGAAACAATGAATGTATCGACACAAAACAGAACAATATGAAAGGGACGAAACACGTCCGCTGTTGCTGCCAACATGCCGCTCTGACGGCGGCGGCGACGGCGAATAAAATGTGTGAGAGGAAAACAACGACGAGGAGGAAAGGATAATGGGAGGAAGCGAGGAAATTGCAAACAACCCGTGACAACCCGCAGGGTACAGAGGGACGGAGTAGGACGAGAGAGACAGAGAGAAATACGATTGGGATGACTGACGAACATAACGAGATGTTTGGGATACAGAGCACTTTCGACGGTCAAACAGCGCAAACTCTTACTGATTATCACCGATCATCAAACTAATCAAACTGCTTCACCTTCGATGCATCAGATCGTTTGTTCCTGGGTTTCATCTGGGTCATACAACAATTTTCTCTTGAAAAAGTCCGCAGATTGCTGTTTTAAATATGTATCTCGCACCGACGCAGAAACGACTGCCTCAAGTGCCAGAATGCTATTCATAATCAAAAGAAGGAAATAATCAGTTTTTAAGCCGTTTTTGAAGGCGGAAAAAAAGCGTATTGTTTCGTTTTTTTTTCCTTTCACGGAAAGAAACCCATGAACTCCGACCCCTAATGAGCACAGAAGTGAAACAGTTGCAGATTTAGCACTAGTTTACTACCTACAGTCGCTGTTTGGCCAGTTGTGCTACCCGGTTTTAGGCATAATCGAACAGCGGAGAACGATTCGACTACCGTCCATTCGGAATGACGTCGTTTCCGTCGCGTTTTATCTGACTCAGCTGTGGAAGACTGGCAGCGTATGGCTTTGCGTATTGCGCACCGAGTCCTGGCAGACCCAGAAGGGCCGGATTGAACAGCGGCGATTGCGACGTCGGCACCGAACCCAACGAGGCGTGCTGAGCGGCGGTTAGACCGGCCAAACCCGGCAGAAGCCCATGAGCACCTCCGTAGCCGGGCGGTAACCGTTGCTGTTGTTGTTGTTGCTGCTGCTGTTGCTGAACAGCTTGCTGTTGTTGCTGTTGAGCAGCTGCAGCGGCGGCGGCAGCTTGTTGGGCGCTCAGCAGTGCTTCTATGCCACCTCGTCCAGCAGCAGAGGTCTGATTGTACAACCGCAAAAGGGCTTCCCGTGGATCCATCGATGCGGCGGACTGCTGTTGCTGTGCCGCCTGAGCCTGAGCCGCCTGTTGTTGCTGAGCTTGAGCCTGCGCTTGGGCAAGCAAGAGGCTCTGTTGTTGTTGCTGTTGTTGTTGCTCCATGTGGGCACGGTAGAGACCGAGTTCAATCTGCGACTGTCCGGGTGTGGCCTGAGCGACGTGAGGTTGAATTGCCGCGGCGAATGCAGCTGCTCTGGCTGGATCAAGTTGTTGCAACTGAAAGAGGATAAATATTTACTTGCGACATACTGAAGCAGCAAAATAAACCACTTCTACTTCTCAGACGTAGAATAGTGAGGACAAGATTAAACGTACCATCTGAAGCTGCTGCAACAGCTGTGCTTGATTAAGAAGCATATGACCGGAAGCGCCAGTGAGACCGGGAGGTAAACTGGATGTGGGCTGACTTCGTGCGAGTTGAGCCTGGAAATATGATCAATATTATTATCGCCGTAAGTCAATAGCTTGGCTATATCATCACACACAACTACCGGGGAAAAGTGACTAACTCAAGTGACAAGTAGCTCAATAAACAACAAACCTGATGCTGCTGGAACTGCGATTGCTGTTGTTGCTGCGCCTGTAGTTCACGCTGCTCTCGTTCTCGTTGAGCCTGTGCAGCGGCGGCCGCAGCAGCTGCGGCTTGTTGCTGTTGTTGTTGCTGTTGCTGCATGAACTGCTGCTGTTGTTGTTGCTGCATCTGTTGCATGAGGGCTTGCAACATAGCCTGTTGTGCCGCGGCAGCATCGCTCGTTCCATTGGTGATGGAGCCGGTGGCAGGTGCCGGTGTGGCTAACGAGAGGCCAGAAGCGCCAAGAGTCGCTAGGCCCGGTGGTAACGTCAAACCGGAGGGCTGTTGAGGAGGTCGCGGCATCACAGATGGTGGTCGCTGTGGAGTCATCTGGGCTTGCGGCGGTTTCGGGGTGGCACTAGAAAGCGGAGAGTAATCCATCTAGCTGGGTAAAATCGTCGGTATATGAGAGGTAACTTACGCGGCGACCCTTCGAGCTTCTTGCAACACCGAGAGCATCTGCGGGTTACCGGATAGTGCAAGGCTCTGCAGCGCCTGCGGTGGGAGACCGGCCAACGAGGGGAACCTGAAAAGGATGGGATTTCATACGGAAATCTGCTTTGAGGATACACAACTAAATCTAAACTGTAGTTCCACTACTTGGATATCTATCTCAACTGCAGACCAGGTGTTTGCAAATCTTCTTAGCACTACAAACAGGCATGTTCAGTGAGCTCCCTGTGGAGTGCGCGTTCGCGAGTGTTTCCGCCCGCTGCCCGTTCATCAACCACCGTCGAAGACATACGGGCACAAATATTTGTCGGCCAAATACACCACACCACCCACTCAACCTTCTTCACTCGAGCCGCAGTTCAAACACGGTGCAGAGAGAAAAACGGATCAACGCGTTCAGCCGCAACTCCGCACATACACACACGCCCCGCTGAGACATGAAATTCGATAGCTCAAAAGATCAGCTCCGCGTTCAGGTCGATCGCGCAGCGTACGTGAGCTAACACTCCACCTCCCCGACACCATTTGTCTTTCTTCGATGGAACCGACGCCTACGTCATGAAAATACACTTGTCTAATTTTAAAACGCGCGCAAAGGGCAAGGTGCTTCCGGCTGGAGACAGGGTTTTATATACAACGACTTAAAGCTCATACGCAAACACAAAGTCAAGTGCAACATCACTCATCGGAGGTCGCAAAAAACAAAATGTTTGGATAAGCCGAGCAGTTATCCTCACGCGAGCTTTGTAGAGGATTACGCCTATCAGAATTTAACTTCCTTATTAAGATTAGTGCTGATATACCTGACCCAAAGCCGAAAAACCGTAACCAGGACCCAGATTCACAAACGACATAATACCTACCATAAACCCCGAATGGCACGAAAGCCACGTCCTACCAACGCGCGGCGAGGATTTCTCAGGGTTTATTCGAGGTCTAATGGAACACCCGGGTGCGGCTAGCGTTCGTCGACACCGAATGGCGGTAAGCCCTGATTTAACAACATGCTGTGGGGTTTAATCAGGATTTATTCAAGGCTTGTTGGGGATATACACGCCGCTATTATCTCAAGGTGTCTGAAGCCTCGCCACGGCAGTGAACTGTGTTAGGCTCAGTATCAACCCCGCTACGCATTGATGAATCACGATTTGAACGCCGTTATGCTCAAACCGCGACTCATCATCACACATTTATGGCGGGTATACTATTCTAGAATCTGGGCCCAGGAAGGGAAACGAACATATAACAACGGAACGACGCCATGCACTCGAAGGACAACCTCATTTTTGCCCTACTTGATTTTTTTACTGAACTTGAGATTTTGAAGGTTTTCAAGTCACTTTTGGCGCCTCCCTACCCACCAATGCTTCTATAACTGGAGAAACAGAAAAATGCCACTGAGCCGTCCTCATAGTCACATAGAATATAAGAAGTAAAAAATTACCCAGCCGGAGCAGCAGCTGACGACGTCGACGGCAAACAGTGCGGCGGTTGCGACACAGGCCCTCGAGATGCGGCGGCAGACATGGCGGCGTGCTGCATGGACAGATGGGTGACGGCGTTCGTCGAGTCGGCCGTGGCGACGGAAGGAGCCGTTTGCGACGTGCTGGCGACTGCCGCTGCGACGGACGGTTGTGGTGGAGCAGCGGCAGCGGCGGCAGCAGCTCGGACTCGTTGCTCCGCCTGAGCGGCAGCTACGGCGACCTGCTTGTCCTTTTGCTGCTGGGACTGTCGATAGGCAGCGATGTCATGGGCGATCTTCACATGCATTCCACACCATCGACCGGGTTTCTGGAAAACGTCAAAGATGAGATCACTGGATAGTAAAGGCAAAGGAAAAAGGTAAAGGTGTCGGCGTTGATCAGTCCCGAAGGACACGCCGCCGCATTTGTTTTCCATTCGAATCGTAAAGCATAATGAATATGTATTTGGCTCATACAACGACTTGCGGGCCAGCCGCTATACCAAGTCAGTGTCTTCACCTTCCCAGATAAGTCCGGTACAAATTTACCTCACCCCGGAGGAATGGAAAACTTACTTATCCCGGGCGGGAATCGATCGATCTACCGCGGGGATTTCAGTAGCGCCTCTTACGACTGCACCACATGCGCCCTCTTTCAGACGGCGGAATGCGGAATACCTAGCGCTCAGTCGAGCATAGCGCACTAATAATCGCTTCCGGGGATTTGTTTTGATCAGGATGTGGAACCTACGTGACCGGAAATTTGCTCGGATAAGCTTATATGGACGGCTGCGTCTACTTGCTAATGCTGCCCGTAAACGCCGGAACACTGTGATTAGCGATGTGGTCCGGCCGTCCGTCATCGGCATCATTACACCCGCAGGAGCAAGTTCTGCACGCTCGCTCATGTGTGAAAAATGCATGAATTTGGCATGAATTCTCGCCTGACGACCGACTGCCCGCATATGACTTCCATTGGCCGACGGCACGCGACTTGCCCCGAGGCTCTGGATGTCAACTTGAATTATTGACGACTGGGGACTACTTAACTTGCCGTTAAATACTCCTGAGGGGATCTTCTAGACAGGCCGCCAAGGAAAAGCGTTGAAAACATATGCGATGCATTACTCAGTCGGATTCATGGCCCTACTTTTTCTTAAGAACTTGAAATAAAGTATCGAACGGACAAATACCTTGTTATAAGCTCAACAAAATTGACGGGATCTAGAAGAATAGGACAGAATTCAAGCAAAAGCTCACCCTGGGCGCCAACGACGGCGGCGGTTGCGGAACAATAGATCGTCCCAGAAGAGCAGCACCGGCCAACTGCGGACCAAGAGCGGCATTCGTCGGGAACGGTAACGAAGCGGAACCGGGGCCAAGACCCGTTGGCGGTAGCACCGGATTGCCACCGGCTGCGGCAGCGGCAAGAGCGGCTTGTTGGAGCTGTAGCGCTTGCTGTTGCTGCTGTTGTTGTTGCTGAAATGAAGACACTCATGAATACTGGAGTACTGTAGCGTACAAAGAGCTAATTATAATCAGAGCAGAAGAAAGCCGCGGCAAAAAAAAAAGGCTTTTGATGGGTCTTGGCGACTGACTGCTGTCATATAGAAGCTGCATGAAAAGCGCGTGCAAATTATGGCGCACGACTGGAGACGGGGGAGGAAAAACTGCCCTTCGTCTCTTGGTTACCCAGAAATACTGTCACAGGTTTCGTTTTTTTTTGTTTTTAGTTTCGGTTTTCAAGAGTGACACTTTCTAGTACAGACAATGGACAAAAAACCATAATACAACAGTTAACCAGGAAGGGCTCCGAGGTTAGAGGGAGTGTGAGATTAACTAAGGAGTCACGCAGCTACCACAACAAACGCATAGGAGAAATCTACCTGCGTTACCCACAGAACCCTATTTGCTGCCTGTGTTCTCAACTGTCCATGTTTTTTTTTCGCAACATTATTTCCAGTTGAGGGAATCTCACGGATTTTCAAGAGCCTTATCTATCAGTTTTCTCCCGAAGACAAAGTCTTGAACAAGAGAGGTGGAAGAAGAGAAGAAGCGACGAGACAACCTGTTTCGCTCCACTTTTCGAACCTGATCTTCGTCTTTGTGTGAACCCATACACCCCAACCCCTCCCTTTAAAAACCTGGTCACGTTCGTCGTTTAGAGAACGGAACGCCACCGCTGCTTGCGACCAAAATATGTCGCGTCAGGACCGGTCTCCACCACCGCGGCTGGCGAGTGAAAAACAAAAATCGTCGCCACTTTTGCCCACAATTGGTCATTCGTGTGCTGTCGTGCGCGCAGCGTCCAACGAAAGAAAATCGATGGGTGTGGAAAAAGTGAGCGGAACTTCTTCTGAAACTCGCCGCGCGTTCCCTTGCGGAGCCACTCAGCCGGTGGTTCCAGCAGCCTATTTCGAGAATTATTCCGTCCACATCGTTCCACGTCGGCGCCTCATTCAATTAGGGACCAATTGTGGGAGGGCTCAGCGGCCGCTTTCCGTTCGTTCCACTATCTCGAACCGGGGAGGTGGGCTAAAACTCTCTTCTCAGGATCGAACCGGTGGACATCGACGATCCGGCGTAATCGTGAAGATAAACGCGGTTCGATGAGAAAAAAAGAACGGTTCACCAGAGCGCAGTGGGATCAAATTACCTATTGAAATGTGCCGCTTCGGCGGTCAACGACGATGAAAACAGATGTGAGAGGAAAAACCTATCCGTTTGTAGTGGATGACAGCACGTACTGGCGATAAAATTTCAGGCAACCTCTGTCACCCGGCAGCCGCTATCGCATTTCCACGCGCTTTGGCGACACTGAAGTATCGCCAACAGGTGACTGATAGCGGCCGACAAGTGACTGTGTGTTTGCTCAAGGTCTTAAAACACGGCAGCAACAGGAGCAACAAGGAACTGCTGAGAGACCATGACAACGGGCCGGCTGCACCTGCACGTCCTAAGGAGAAATCAGCAGCCACTCGAACCGCACTTGAGTAATTTGCGAAGAAGGATTCGCTCATTGTCCTTCACGTACGTATGAGGAGAAAAACTTGACCACCAGGTAGTTATCCGCCTCGTCATTACTCGGCAGGAGTTTATTCTTTGTTGATATCGATATAATGAACAGGATGAACGTTGTAATGATAGTGTTAGGATCACCGCTAAAATCGCGGCAAGCAAAAACAGCGATGATCGTTGCACTACCGTTACACATCTTCCAGTATACTCAAGAATAAATCTCAAAAACAAGGAAATAAAACTAGAATTTCAGGTAATAAAGAATAGTAATTGAGTATGAATGAAGTTTTTTGATCTTGACCGCTTAATTTCATTCTAGGCAAATCTCTTTGCATGGGAGCACCATGGTTGGTGAACTAATTTTTAATTTTGTGCTCGCCTAATGGCAAAACAGGCATATAAATCAACCATTTGCCACTGTTCTACACAGGTGTATTGTTGTCAATACTTGACTGTTTTACTTATACATTTTACAGACCGTTGTTGTTTCTTTTGTTCTTCATGGGTTCAGTCGTACAAAAGTGAATACAAGTTTACTGAGGCACATTTGGTTTAATTATCCAAGTTCGAGATATAGACTGGATTAGTCAAAGAAATATCTACCTATCTAATATCTATCTATCCAAGATATTTTCGGCATTTGGAGAAGATCTTCTATTAACTAAATACGTTTCAAATTAATATCACAATTTATTGAGATCATTCCTTAGATCAGGGGATGATGTTACTCTTTCCTAGTATCCCTCTAGAGGTAAGAACAAAACGGATATCAGGTTTTCTGGTTCTTCGTTGGTTGGTTTTCCTTTAATAAATGATGCTTCTCCGTGAAACATTTCCCTGAAGACCCCGTTTCGTTCCCTCTGAGGCGACGTCGCGTCGAAAACGTCGTCGCTGTCGACCCGGCAACGAAACCGGCTTATCGCTGGCATCAGCTGGCTGCTTTGGCTGCCGTAAATCGACGTCACTGGTCGTCGTAGCAGCAAAGATCGCTCTTGATACTCCCTCTCTCCCACTACTAGCCAATACGTGCCACCGCCGCCGCTGCTGCTGCCATTTGCTTCATTTGCTGAATCCAATTACAGCCCATACATATAGGATTAGTAAGCGGATTCGGATACACAAATACACGTTGACAATCTGATTCACCGGAAAACGGTGACGGGGTGGGATAAAGATACGCGATCTCTGGACATGGCTGCACTTGCAGACTGTGAATGGTAACTTAATTACTTGGAAATAACGGTAAGGGTAAAGTGGTCATTGATCAGTCCACAAGAAACGTGAGGGCATTCGCGTTCCATTCAGAATCGTTGAGGCAGGGTGAGTGAGTATTTGGTATATACGATGACTTGGGAGGGGTGGGTGCTATACCAAGCCACCGCCTTTTCCATATCAAACAAGTCTGGTACAAACTTACTCGACCCAAGAGGGAAGCAAGGCTCGATTAGCCCGAGCAAGGATCACTCTACCACAGGGGTGTCAATGCGCCCCTTACCTCGCCACCACGTGCTTCCTATTGTGAAATGGGCGTTACTAGAACGATGATGGAAGTATAATATTCCGTAACCGACTTGGCATGTTGAAAATTATAATATGGTGTAGGCTGAAGCCGATTAACCAAGATTATACAAGCTTATTTACGGCTAACATTTCGGCTAATCCGCCTTCGTCACAGTCTCAAACTTGGTTAATTACACCCAAGTTTGAGGCTCTGACGAAGACCCAAGCTAAATGCTGGAAGCTTCGTGAAACCCAAAGGCAAATGTGAGCGAGTTGATCCCTGAAAAAACCAATTCCCTCATACCCTCATAAAACCATCAAGCCTCCTCCACCAGTGGTAGGAGACTCATAAAGGCACACCATAACGCCGAAAAATTATGCCAGTTTGTGGTATTCGGTTCCCATCAACGAGAATATTGGCTCACGGAACGAGCGGGCACTTTTCTCAGCGTTAGCACGCTTCACAAAACACCGCTCCTTCTGCTTAGTAAGACGGCATGTAGCCAGCCGAATGGCATAGCCGTGGTGGCCTCCGCCTCGCTCCACAGCTCATTCGTGAGCGCCTACGGTCGATTACATTTGCATGGAAAATGAACACACACACAGCTTCGCATAAACAACGTATTCGTCATGCCCAACACACTCGTATCAGGCATTCACGTGCACGCCAACACACGAGGAATGCGCTCGATTCTTGTTCAAAGGCACCAACGTGGCCAGAGTTCACCTGTAGAGGGGCCTACCGGAGCAACTCAATTCTGTACCCATATCACTTCGCTCTGGGTAATAAGGATGATAAAATAAGATAGACCTAAGCAGCGCCCCTCACTTCATAGACCAGTACACGTTAAGGAACCAACAAAAACTGAAATAGTGTCGGACAGGTTTCCGAAGAAAATATGACCTCGAGAACTTTTTCACCTAACTGGAAACCTCCCCCACCCACATACGTAGCACGAAGTAAAATTATCTGAACCGTTGTGACGTTCTACGAATTTCGTTCCATGAAAAGGGAGAGCAATAGGTTGTTCAGTGCGTTTTTCTTCAGCCTAAAATTACTGCACAAGTACATTCAGCTTGCACTGAAGTGACGCAAATAGGGAGGCCTTCATCGAAATCATGGCTGCTGGCGCACTTCCGACACAAGGACGAGAGGGAGGCGGCAGTGACAATTGAACAAATTTCGCCTTCACTGCATCGAGTTTTTTCGACGACTGCCGACGGGTTTTTCGACGAACGCAGTCATTTCGTGCATTTTATTCGGGGCCCTCTGAATATGGCGGTGCACATAATAGAATGTGCTGAATGACGAAACACAATTTCCTTATTCGTTCGAATTGAATCACGTGAAACAGCTGAAACGCTATTGTGCTGTCACACAGCGGCACAAATTCAATTGCTCGAATCGAGCACACGCCCGCGACACCCTGTCGAATTCAACACAACAGCCGGCATGGGGTAAAACTCTGGCATTCATCGCCCAATATGTTCAAATATACAGATAATAGGCGCACGTAGTGCAGTAATAAGTGGTGCTAGTGACACTGTCACGGTCGAGAGATCAATCATGGCCTGGGCTATCCAAGCCTTCCATCCCTCCAGGTTCAGGTAAGTTGGTACCAGACGTGTCTGGGGCGGAAAAACACTGGATTGATGTAGCGACTGGACCCCGCAAGTCACTGTGTAGACCAAATACGCATTCACCATGCCTCATCGATTCTGAATGGAACACGAATACGCCGGCGGGCCGACCACTCCCTTTACCTTCTCCTCTTTCTTGTACACTTAAAGGGCAACGAAAAGCCATCCACTCAGAATCATCGTCTAGCAGAGCCGCCGCATACGCTTCTTTTCGTGCAGTGAGCCCGACGTTTGTTGTCGTTGATAGTTGATGACGGTAGTGGCCGAAGGGGCAATTCCTCATCGGCCCCCAGCTCCCCCGTTTCCGCATATTCATTTGCCGTCGGCTTTCCCATGGTCCCGTGGGAAATTGCTTTCTCATCAATAGTCCGTCGCGTCGTCGACACTAACAACAACACCGCCGCCGCCCCCGAAGTCTATCTAATACATCGGATGTGGATGGCTTTAGAGTCGATAATACTCTCGCTCGAAAAAAAGCAGCTTCACTCAATCTGTTCCTGGTTCCTCTTTGTCCCCTGGGCAACATTAGGAAGATTTCACTGATTTTGAGCTTCAGAATAATGAACTAGACTCTTACAGCTGTACGACCGAAGCAGATAAGCCACAGGCCAAACGTTCCCCTTTTTCTACCTTTTTCTCAAATTCGCTACCAACACTTAGAGGTAAGCACCTAAGCTTCCCCTTTCCAAAACCAAAAGAGCATTGGTGTCTGCACTTTGTCACATCTCTCATTTAAGAGGAATCAACAAAGCTGATGAACTACCGACGGGAAAATTAGAGAGAAATCGGCTGAGCAAACGATTCCGGGAAAACGAACACAGCCAAATCCCTTCGGAACACGTCATTTCAGCGCACAGTTGAGCGCAACGCGGTGAAACAAGGCGAAAAGTGCAAACGACCCCGCGATCTGGTTGACGGTGTTGGTGGCGTGGTCTGGGCTGCAACCGGCCGTCGCCCTCGGCAAAAAAACGTTCCGCGGTCGCTTCTTGCCGCCGCTGGTCCGCGTCAGAACTCGATCGGATTGGAGGAGCGGAGCAGATAGAACAACGGGACGAACCTCGCGTACCGCCAGCGGAAGCAGCCCAAAAAACGCCCGTGCGCCTGAATGGCTCTCAAGCCCCTCGACGCACGTCCGCTATCTCGTCGCTCTTCATCGAAGTGCGAAATTCAGATGAAAAACGCCATCGCTGCACGAATAGGTGCACTTCTGCAGAACAATCGAAATAGTTCAAGTGTAAGTAAATTGTCAGTGTGAATCGAATCGCAGACAAGTAACCGCTGTAGATGCTGCGGTCCACTCCACACCCTACTGATGAGCCTCGGGGAGTGTTCACCCTCTTAACAACCTGTATAAGGTTCAAGAGACGAAATAGGGTTTCTTCCGCATTCGTTTGATCGACATTATCTTCGACTTCCTTATATACCCCTTCAAAAGGTAAAGTAAAGGATAAAGTGTGGGCGTTGAACAGTCCCCTAAGGACGTACCGCCGCATTCGTGGTCCAGTCAGAATTGTAGAGGCATGGTGAATGTGTGCTTGGTCTACACAATTACTTGCAGGAACCAACCGCTGTACCAAGTCAGTGCCTTTACCCTCCCATACAAATCTGAGACCAATTTATCCAACTCCAGACGGATAGAAGGGCCTAATTCATGGTTGAAGTAGTTCGTGACTAATCCTTTCCCTGATACATCGCTACGTTGCAAATAGAAAAGATCGATACACATCCAAGAACATCTATGGCGAGATGCCTAAGAGAGATAGGATCTAGAGACGAAAAAAACCCGACGACGGTCGAGAAAAAGAGAACATCGGAGGATCGTGAGAAAAAGCGAAGGCACCAAGGTTGGTGTTGCACCTAGTTTCATGACCAACTTATGGGCTTATATCTGACTACTGATCAAAAGGGCGACATATTCACTTAACTCGTCAGTCACAGAACAATGATAGCAAATTTTATAACTCACTGGTTATTACCTCAATAAGTTTCAATCGAAACTCTATAAAGCAGGATTCTGGCCTCGGGCGTTCTCGCTTAGAAACCGCTTTTTTTCGAGATGTGTTCGAAGAATCATCATTTCATCCTACCCCGCAGGTCAGCGAGCGCGAGCGGGAATATTTCTGGTGCGTCAGCGTGCTCTTCCGCAATCTACAGACGCACTCGAGCGGAAGAAAAAAATCTCAACTGTGTAAACAAACACGCTGAGAGCAAACAAAATGAAAGGCACAGCAGCAGCAGCGCGTTGGTTGGTTTATTGGTTGACGGAAGCACGGCGCGACGAAAGCGCATCGGGTTCTTTCACTTGACGGGTGGGGTAACTCATCTGCGCATGGTTATGTGAACCCTCCAATAGTGAACGAGCTAGCGAGATGCATAAGCATCATTTACTACAGTAAATCCTGTGGGAAATTGACACCAAAATGTTTAAAACAACGGTCAGCCGCCTTTGAAATCAAGAATGAAGCCAACGCAAAACGTTTGAAAACAGTGATAAAGGAAAAAAAGAATGAGCACAACACGGAGATGAAAAACGACGGAAACCAACCTGTTGCTGCTGCTGTTGTTGTTGCTGCTGTTGTTGTTGCTGTTGCTGCTGTTGTTGTTGAAGCATATGCAACAACGGGATCGTCGCACCGGCGGTGTTTGTCGACAAAAACGGATTTCCGGCAGCGGCCGCAGCGGAAAGACTTGCGGCCAGCTGCGGATTGTGAAGCAGTCGAAGTGGATCGATGCTGAGCTGTTGGCTGGCGGCCAGCTGATGTGACAGAAGACCGGCCTGCGTCAGAAGCGACGTCGTCGAGGTGTTCACGAAGAGAGATGACGACGGATTGCTGCCCACAACACCGACACCAACAGCTCCCATACTGCTCCCTGACGGTGTCGCCGATGAGGCTCGATGCCCAGGATCCGACGGATGTGTGGCTGAACGAGGAAAAACACTCAGAGTTGGATTTTATCTTGCATCTTCTATATCAGCACAGCACCATCGACGTTTTGTTTGTCTGCATTTGCGACTTTTTTTGTAAATTCGTAGCCGCACAAATCTATTATTCAGCTAGATATCATGGAGGTAAAGAAGAGTTGAGCAGCGTTGCTTTGAAACTTCAGAATTATCGATTAACGGCATCTACGACGAAACGCTTGGTATTTGCTAACTTCAGTCTTGAACTTTGTTGTAACTGGTATAACTAATCTTCATTCATTCAGTCCATAGTCTTCATTTGATTACAACGCTAACTCGAGAGCTCGAGCCTCTAGGCGGCCTATACCTAAGGTGACCTTTCCAAAAATGGAAGACTCTAGCTGGAGTGCGGCTCCACACCTAGTCCATTACCTAACCCCCAGTTATTTCTCCTTTACGGGTTTTTGTTTTCGATACAAAAAAGTCACCAAAGTAAAAGACGCTACAAAGGCAATCGGTGAGCGACTTCTCTGACTCCCGAAGTCTTCGATTCCGGAAGAAGTAAAGGGCCTCAAATGCCCAGACTTTTTCACAAACCGGATTCGAAAAATTGGAATGGTGGCCTTTATCCTGGATTATTTCTATAGATCATTTGTGGAGAAGAGTGTGACATATGCAAAGCTTATCGATCGGGTTCTTAAAATGTCTTTACACTATAGCAATCTCTACACTCTGTAATCCGTCCAGCCCATCGTACCCTGAGAGCGGATCACTCCTGGTATCATCAGGTCTCCATCGACTGGTAATGTTGCAAATCGTCGACTCAACGACGGCTGTCGACTAAGCCGTGCCCCGATCACATGATCCTTCCCTTTACACTTTCACCTCCTACTCATCGACCATCGCACTCACTCGTGTCTCGTCTATCCTAATCCCACATAAAAAGCCGCATTACACCGCCGACCGCGACCAGACGAGAGAACGACGAGCAGCGGAATGCGCCTGATTGATCCTCGGGCACTCATCGCACCGCCGCCGCGAACACACACACAATCCATACAACCACATTACAACGACCGAATGCCATTCGATCTTCTTCCTCTCTCTCTGCCTGACATCAGGAAGTGAGTCGGACGGACGGGCGGCCGAGAAGACGCCAAAAATCACCGCCGCGTCCGAAAGAAAGGAGAAGGAGAGTGGGAGAGAAACATTCAGCACAGAGATAGGCGTTTTGCACTAAACAACCCCATCGCAGAGAGTCGCTGAGTCAGAGAGGAGCAGTTTGGTGTGCTGCAGAGTCCTGTGGGAAAACGGCTGTCGCTCATGAAATCCTAGAACTCGGATGTAAACAGCTCGTGAGGATGGATGACTTATAGTTGATCTGAAAAGTGCCAGATCCTGGAAAAAGGGGAGAGCAGTTCTCTTGCGAGGAGTAACTCATTGATTTGGGAGTTAAACAGACCTTTTCCTATTGTCTAAAGACGTGAACCAGGGGCGGACATCCAACGGGAAAGAAACCGAAATATTTGTATTTCTCGAGGCTGTTGGCAACTTCTACGGTTTTCCTTTGTTCGGATGATACATAAACCATACGGTTTTCATTCTCTGTGGCTCAGAAAAACGTCAGAATCCTCTCTTGCACCATTCAATCCCCGCATCCACCCCGACTGTTCTTTGCACGCAATCAACGCTTAGATTGGCTGATCTATGCTCGTTGGTCGGTTCGAATCGCAGCACACCAATTTCTAGCGGACGTTAACAATCCCTCGTAACGAAGGGTAATCCCAGCTCGGGTGCACACGCTACAAACTACGACATTAGGGCAGAAATTGGTCTCCGAACTGGTTCTGGCCGATTAAAGTCCTCTGAGCTGGCTGTTATCCGCTTGGGAGTATCAACACCCTTAATCAGATTCGACCTTTCCAAAAACCATTCCACTTCCCGTTTTCCAATGTTTTCCTGACCGTTGCTACCGCTTCTCTTCGATATGTTTTCCCTCCATCCCCCGTCTCGCTCTGACTCACAAAGCGTTGTTTCGAGTCGTTCGCTTCACTCTACCCTCATCTCCTCTCCCCGTCAGCCCTCCTCTCCCTCCGAGAGCTCATCACGTTTCCGCGTGCGACTGACCACTTTCCCTCAACTGCCACTCACATCGTCAGCAGCAGCCGCTCTCTCCCGGCTGTTGTCGACGTCGTCGTCAAGTCGCCGTCGTAATAAACATTACATCGCGCAAAATAAAATGAAAACCGCAGGTGGTGACAATGAAAGATTGAAAGACGGCGGCAGGAGCTCCACGAACTGTACAACGAACCCTGATGCACTTTGATGACTAGGGTGTGCGAAATCAACCGCGCGAAATTTGCCGCAAAAACCGACCTATGCTTTGATGCAAGTCAGTCAGCAATTGTCGCTAGCAAATTGATAACTTGCTGCTGTGCAGATTTGCACTGAGAGAGCGGAATAATAAACGAAAGTGCAAAAGTGAAGTGTTACCGTATCATTTCACGGGTACACTGCACTTCGTTCCAAACAGATGTGATAGCGACGTGACCATTCGCCTTTTTGTTTCGCTTTCGAATGGATATGTCAGATGGTTCATATTTAGCACATGTGGCATATTTTCTTCCATTCTCTCATACTTAAGTCTGGTACCAATTTACCCAACCCCGGAGGTTAGGAAGGCATGGTTAGCCTGGACCAGTACCATTTCAACCTCAGTATTATGTGTACCCGAAAGAAGAGAGATTAGTAGGAATCCCACCCATTTCGATTCGACTCTGCATCAGCAAGAGATAGAACTTTTTTCTACATACTTTTCAAGCGTCATAGTGTGAAACAAGCAAAACCCTGCAAGTGAACCCGTCAAGAAGACAAACTGTGCCTTCAAGAGGAAGAAGTGTAACGTCGTTGTAACCCATAGACAAAACCTCGTGACCCGGTACCTCGAAATAGATCCGGTCGAGTGTGGCGAGCTCTAGGTGGTCGTGGGTTTTTCCTCGCCGCCGCAAACAACGACGACGATGATTACACCCAGAGCGGAGTCGTAAATCAGCTCAGACAACTCTCCCGGGGGCAGCTTACAAAGTCATTCATCACCTATAATCTCCCTCGAGGGCCGCGCGCACATGTGCTTCATCGAAAACACACACGCGATGGCGACTCATAGAGAGACAGACCCGTGTGGCGAACGAATTCCGCCGCAAATCCTCTTATCAGCTTGAGGAGAAAAGTGTGACAGAACGGAATTCGGACAACGTTCACTAAATCGGCTTTCAAAGCATAAAAACCACTCGATGCAAAAATAGAATTAGCAACCCGGAAGAACTTTCGCGACAACAAGAACGAGAAATCGTCAAATAAATGAGTACTCTCCCACAGGAGAAATGACTTTTCACATTAATTAACACGCTCGATTGTGCCCCACAATTATCCACCTGCTAGAGGATGTATAGCAGCCTATCGAGTGCTATTTACAATAATTTTCCTGATGAGTTCTTCGAAACACAGAAAGGACAGGTCAAACGTGATCGCGCTAATGTCAGCCTTTTATCATCGGCTCCAATTGCCACTTGCACAGACTTACATATTTTGTTGCTGTAACAAAGATAATCTGTGCTGAATGTCACCTGTTGATCTTTAGCCATCTGAAACGCGATAGGTTCTAGGAAATTAGTTGAGTCTTTTTGAGGCCGATAAATAGTCGCGTATTCTTATCGAGGACGGAAAAAGAACGCAGCCGCTTGAAAGCGCCTATTATTCTTTAATGCGAATCCAGTTTACTTTTTCTAATGAAAAGGGGAGCGACTCGCTATGCACTTTTGCAACAGCTACTGGGTGTTCTACGATACTCAGGAGGATATGAAATGCTACATAAAGCACATTTCCATCTTTTTTTTCTACAGCAGAGAACATAAAGTAAGATAGTCGGCTGAAGTTGACGATCTCAACCATCAACGCATCAATAAATCAGAAAAGTTAGCAATATTCAATTCAAGTCAACAAAAATCGATACGTAAAATATAAAAATAACCGCAGACATTTGGAAAAGGTATGAAATTTTCTTAAATTTCAAAACGACGAAAATCCCAAATTCAAAAACGTCAAGGCGCCGAGGTGAACTGTGACTGATACGGAAATGCGAAGAATACCTCGAAAGTCGACGATAGAACACCCAAAAAGCTTTTCCCCTTAAATTTTTCAGAACAAAATTTGAAAATAGAAAAACTCACATTCAGCGGAGGTCGTGTTCGGCTTCGAATCGGCCGACAACGGTGTACGCGGCGTCTGATGAGCAGCACCAGGTGGTGTGACGACGCCCAATGATAGACTTGGCGTACAAGTTGCATACGAGTCCGATTTTGCGATTCCAATAATACCATTTCTGAAAACATAAAATTTCAGCAACTTTTTATATGAAAAGGAAATTGATAAGGTACAAGTCTAAAGCAAAACGGTAAGGTCGATCGTTCAGTCAGAAACGGTGAGTTTTCCCACTTTATCACGTGCAAAACAGGAAAAGTAATCACGAAAGAACAGTAGCAAGTAAAAACAAATAATTTAAAAAAGTAAATTTTGTAGAATCTAATCAGGTAGGAATTTCTGAGAGCACGAGAGAGACTTAGGGCAATGACAACGTTCCAAACAAAGAAGGAACAGAACAAGTGGCTAGGTTTTCACTCAATCTAATCCAACCGCGATTGAACTGTCGTAATAAATAATTCCATAAATATTATAGAAAATATAGAGGTAAAGAATAGAAATGCAGAAACATACCACTACAAGAATAGATATCAAGAACAGCAAAAGACGATCCATGCATTCTAATTGAACTGGATACCCCCGTTGGAAAAAAAATTAAGAAAGAAACGCATGAACCAAGAAGATGCTATCCACGAAAAGTCTCATTTCGAGACAACGACATCACGGGTGGAATTGCCCCTTGTCGAATTGAAGACAATATTTTGTGTAAGTTCCCAACCATCGGTTTACCGCTTTTAGGCGTCCCCCCGCCCAACTCTAGCTTATTAGCTGTCTCTGGAAAAATTCACCTATCATGCAAATCCCCACAAAGCCGGCAAAAATAAATTTTCTTCTGCAGCTTCTGAAGGACGCAAATTTCCCAAAATAAGCGCAAACCCTTGAAAATCTGGCACCATTCAGCAAGCACTTCCACTAAGAGCTTTCGAAATAACTCAGTCATGCTACGCTATATCTGGCTAGCACTTCGTCTCCACATGCACACAAATTTGAATCGTAAAATTGAAAACGTCTGGAATGCTCGTCCAAGTTGTGCCTCAGACTAGTTCCCTCCAATCGTCATCATAGTCGCGTGACGAAGTAATTTGCGTAGAGGATGAATAAAAAAATCCGCCTTCGCCGAATTGGCCTTTTTCAGCGACACTAATCGCCTCTTGAAGCACGTCTCATTAATTCAGAATGACATAGGAGCCAGAAGCGATCGAAGCTAACACGGGCTTTCTGAGATATGAGGCGGAAGACTTGTACTTCTATCGGGTTAATCCTCTTCATAAGGTCTTTGTGGCGGTAATCCCTGCCCAGACGAACTAAAGCTCGATAAAGAAGTTTGTACTAAAAAGGGGAAGGAGAGGACGTGCCAAGATCAAAGCTCTGTGGCATTATGGCCAGAGGTTCTACTGGCACCCACTAGGTCGAGGGTAGGATAAATTGACACCAGACGGTCCTGTCTAGTACACTGACATGGTATAGCAAATTCCCCCAGGTCAATGTATGGGCCAAATACGCATCCATCATGTCTCTACGATTCTGAATGGAACAGAATGTGGTGGGCGGCGCGTCCTTAGGGGACCCATCAGCGCCGAAACCTCTACCTTCACCTTCTAAAATTAGCAACCCGAACCATTGCTGATTGCGAAATCTCCACGCTCTGCTGATGAATTCGCGCTGAAAGTTCACATTCGCGAAACGTGCGCGCCCAGCACTTCCTGGAACATTCCTCTTTGTGTTGTTTCGCCCGACTTCCCGCTCAACTTCTGCACTCTCCCTCTTCCTCGCCTTTGAAAACACTCGCTGCACCATCGTCAACAACCGCCCCCTCCCCTCCAGACCGGAGATCACTGCGACTGGCCGCTAACATCGTTCATTTTAGTCGTGCATCAGCCGACACAGAGTCGGCAGATGAGCTGGAGAGAGCAGTTTGTGGTCCAGGAAGCAAAGAACAAAGAGAGTACGGTGGGGTAAGGGGGTAAGGGTTAGGCTAAAACTGATGAGGGCCCTTCGATTCCTAGTCCCTACATTACGCGGCAATTGAGACTGTACATAAAATCGTCCACCTGCCGAAGTTATGCGCGAGCGAGTGTGTAACCAGTTATTCTATTACCCAATTCTGGTGACTCACGGTTCCTACATTCATTTTTCTTACTCTAGAAGTCTATCGGAAGGTGGGTGAGGGATCAAATCAAAAAGTCAGTCAGTTTTGGACAAAGCTCTATTGGCCCTGTAGTTGGACAGTGAAGTACTACAACGCAGCACTGAGTACCCTCGCGGTGTTTTGTTGACTTCATAATTTATTCAGTTCTTTTGGCGTTTTTTTCATGTTATAAGTGACAAGTTTAATTTACGGGCGCGCATGGTACAGTGGTAAGGGGCGTTACTGACAAACGCATGGTAGAGCGATCGATCCCTGCCAAGGGCTAGCCAACCCTTCCATCCCTCCGAGGTCGCGTAAATTGGTACCAGACTTCTCAAGGAAGGCAAAGACACTGACTTGGCGTAGCGGCTGTCCGCCCAGGTCATTGTATAGGCCAAATACGTAGTCATCATGCCTCTACGACTGAATTGAACATGAATTCCTCGCCGCGTCATTAGGAAAATACCAACGTCGACCCTTTATCTTTGTCTTTTACTACACAGCAACCTCATTCCTGATCATTAGCCCTCAACAGCATGGCTTCTGATCAATCGGGCGTACTGAGTAGGGTATGTTCCGTGCATGTCTACCTAATCCAAGAGTAAAATCCGATCCATTGAATCGGACTTTCATCGGCACCGAACACATGACGATGAATAGGACTGGAAGAGGAGCGGCACACGCATACACTCATACATCTCTACGCTGTAACACGACGTCGTCGTCGACGACACACAATCAGTCGGTCGGCACTGCTGCACGAGAGCAAAAAGAGCGCCTGTTTGGCCGACCGCCAGCAGCTGATCAATCCTGGCCGATCACCTGTTCTTCATTTTAGCCACCGACAACAACAACCAGCTGCGCATTCCTGCAACGCCCTCGATCAGCACTTTTGACTGTTCTTTGCCGTCTGTTTTTCATCGGAGTCAAATTTCACACAAGAGCGGAGGAACGGACATCTTCATCGGCTTCACTTCGCTTTAAAATTGTTCAGCACGAACGCTCACCGGCGTCCTCGACGTCATTCTTCATCTTTCGCTGCTAGAAAGCTTATTAAATTCTCGGACCCTATTTTTCTCGGAAAAACTCCACCACGCGCATGCGAATTTTCTGGAACGCGCACACTTGCAGAACACAGCATCACTTAAGAAGAAAAGATGACTGACAGCTGACGGATCGACGAATTTGTCTAGACGAAGACGGTGGGAAAAAACGGGGAAAAGGGAACCAACGACGGATTTTATGAATAAAAATCGCATCACACATCTCTTTCTCTTGTGAGCTTAGCAGTGGAACTTGCCCGATCAAGTTTTCAAAACGATGAGCGCCTTAAAGCGGTCTTTTTCACTTTTTACGAAAAGTGATTGGTCGTTGTAAACGAAACACAGGAATACCTGTCGCGCTGTGTGTAATCTCTCGTTCTCTCCTTAAGCGACTCCGATTACGGCAGTGTTTCGCGTGAATCCGCCACTATCACTAGGCGACTAATTGTCACGCTAATCTGATTAGACTTCTAATACGTCCACTACCGCCATCACAGACGCCCAATCGCTCTTCAGATCCGATTGATTGGTCCAGAATCAACTATCTGTTTGCTTTAGAAAGAAACCACCTGAAAAGTTCAGCTAGCGAAAAAAAAACACCAGGAGACATTTATGAATAACCAATTTGCGATCTGCCCTCTGGAACTATATCTTAAACCTTCTAAGCTCATCAAACCTACCCAAATGCATTTTCCCCAGGCAATTTATATAAGTTAGCGAGTAGTATCTACAGAAATTTCGAGAAAAACACGAGAATACTTGAAAACAATTAGCCGAACTCTCGGGGAATGAGGTCACCGTAACAGGTCTATTTTTACCTCAGAAGACCTAACCAACGTACTCTTCCTAGCTATCAAAACAGCAAGTTTAAAACCGGGAGTAGGTATAGAGTAAATTAGAAGGTGAGGCGTGAAATGATCCCGTATTATAGGTATGCGCCACGCATTTGTCTTCCATTCGGAATCGTAGACGGTGCTTATTACGAACAAACTACGTATACGAACTAGGGACGCTAGCCGCTGTACAAGCCAGTTTCTTCATTTTTGCAGAGAAATCTGGTTCCAATTTACCCGGCCCTGGAGCAATGGAAGGCGTGGTTGGCCTAGGCGAGGATCGATCCCTCGACCCTGCGATGTCAGTGGCGGCTCTTACGACTGCACACCACCACCTGTCCCTTTGGTGCTTAACAGAGCTTGCAAAAGAAAGCCAGCCCGCATTTAGGGTAAGCGTGGTTCAAGAAAAGTAAGGCCTAGAAATAGACCTGGTGCTGGTGGCAGGAGCAGCTCCTACCGCTGCATCACCCATCCACAGATTCACAGAGTGAAGTATCGAAGGAAGACCCCCATTTGGTTTTCGAGGAGAAAACGAACTGGAACGCTGGAAATTCCACGAAACCAGTGCACGGTGTAAAGTGGGTGGAAAAACGTCGTCGCATCAGTCATCAAACATCGATGCTTTTTGAAAGTTTCGTGCGGACCGCCGCCGCTCCCCATATGTGCGGGTGTGTACACACAATTCGCGCGACGAGAAGCGAAAGCGGGTTTCACATTTGGGCGGCGGTCGATCCACGCGGCGGGGGGCGGTCGGGACAGAAAAAACAAGGTCGTCGCCCCGCTCGGCCTCTTTTCGCGCCCCCGTCGGCCAGTCTGTCCAGTCCGCCGCGCATTGTGCAATTAAGGGGGTATGTTGCACCGAGCGCGGAAGTGAAAGTTACCCCGACCGAGCGCGTGGAGGTCAGCGAATTTCATCCCCCGCCCGTCACCCACCCCGCGAAACGGGTCGCCGGCTGGGAGAAGATCGATAGGCGGACGGAAATTCAAAAGTCGACCTAGCGGAGTTCAAAAAGGCCTGTTGGATCAACTGATATGCACTAGTATTCCTCTCCAACCCTATTTTGACGAGCAATAAAATTTAAGAAATCACGTTCAAATTTCTACACCTCTCTATAACGAGTTTCAGTCGAATCACTATTTCGGTTGGAGCCCCATCCCTATTAACAATATCGTAATCTTATGCCGAAATTTGACAAAAGCATCGGATTTGTGATCAGTGCATCAAAAGCTGCTTTCGTTTTCCAAAATATTGCTTTAGTGTAACCCAGAACTCCTCTTTTCCAGAGAACAAGAAAATGACTCACGGAAAAAGAGAAGTTCGTGGGTTATGATAAAAAGCCTGTAAAAGGAAAATATGAGAGAAGCTGATGAGCGCTAACGATGAATTCCTTTACCTCCCCCACTTGGGGAAAACCAGATTCTGGCGGCATGTCGACACTAATGGATGAATAATAATGCAGGAAGAGCTCAAAAACTTTCGGGAAGCTTAAATGTAGTGAAAAAAATGTTTGGAAATCGTCGAAATCCATTCTTAAATGAAAAATTCCGGGCATTTTTCCTCTGCCCATCTATCTCCTAAATTATGAATATATATAGAAAAATCGTGTCGCAGTTAAAGGTAAATAAATATTTTTAGCACAACCTAATTTTCCGCTTCCCGAACACGTAGGTAATACAACCTTAAATTGAAATAGTAGGGTATTTCGAAGGGCAGAAAAGGAAAACCACAATATTCGAAAATAAAATGGAGACCGATAGGACAACACAAAATAAAAAGGAGAGAAAGACTAGGAAAAACACAAATAACACCAGCAAAAACAAGAACAACAACCGTAAGAAGAAAATGGAGAAAAGCACCCACCGAAACACGGTAGGATCAGGCTCGATTCTGGAGGTTTTCATCGGCGCTGGCGATGGCGTCTGACTGGCGCCGCGTTTCAGTGGCGCCGTTGCGGTGCCACTGTCCGCTAGCACGCCAGGACTCTTCATTTTGCGGCCGCGTGAGGCCTTCGCTAGTTTCTGAAAAGAAAAAGCATGAGCAGTGAAAAAGTGTACGGATAGGAAAAGAGACCAAGGAAAAAGATGCACGCCTCGATAACGATTAATTATCTCTACTCAAATGCGCTTAAGATGAATTGCTTGGAGACGAGGAATAACCGAAGGAAAAGACGACGTCTCTCTCTCTCTCTCGAAAAGTTTTCCACGGCTTAGCTAGATGAGCAAAGTGCTTCGGAAAGTCCAGAAGAAGAGGTGCCCCGCCACAGGAACCGGCCTGCTTGATTAAGAGAGAAGGAAGAATAGTAGCTATAACAACGATAGAACCCAGATTAAGAGTGATTCATGGGAACATACGGCTCGGAAAAGGGTACGTAACGGCGAACTGGAGGCACTACGTGAACGATGATTGGGTGAAGGGCGGGTTAAGTCGGTTGCTGAATCTGCTGCGCGTCACTGCATAGGCAAACAATGGGATAAAGTCAAAGATCGTTCGGTGGCGCAAATAATGCAAACGACACCGCTCTCATGAGAAACAGACCAGACCGTCAAAAAACGGAGTTTACTCAGCTGAATCATACAGCATGAAAAGTGCCTCTCGAAAAAGGACTGTAAGGAAATCGATTATGAAAACCAGTGCTGATTAATCAATTTGAATGTGGAATAATTCAGACGTCAATATTTATAATGGTCACTTTACGAATGAAGGAACGAACAGCGAGTCCAATTGAACAAAAGGCACAGACACATTTTGCAGCAGTTGTGAGCGCAAAAAACAGGCAGGCCGCCGCGATCTGTGCCGATTCGATTCACTGACGGCGCTCGTTAGTCGGAAAACAATCCGATTTCAAGTCCAGTTCAGTCTGCTTCTTTTTGCACGCCGGGCCCGGCCAGCGCTCCAAGATGCCGATCTGCGATAGACTTATTGCGCCGCTGCTTTTCTTTCGCTACTACACATCTCGGTGGGGCGATCTTTCGCGCTCCGGTGGTGTCAAATTTAAGCGATCCAACTGGAACTCTGAACTCTTGCGATCAGGTCGAGAATCGAGAAGTCAGCAGTGAGTCAATATTCAACGGTAGATAGGATACAAGTCAAAAGGTATAGGTAATCAGCATTGAACATTTCTTGTGGACGAGCCACGCAATCGTCACTCATTTAGGATCGTACAAGCATAGTGAATGCATATATGGTCTGCATACTGACTTGCTGGGCCAGCCGCTTCACATGTCAGTGTCATCACACTTCCAGACTAGTTGGGAAAATTTTACGGGGTCAGTAGCGCCTCTTGCCACCGCACCACTCGACCAGAAAAGTTCTTCTTCAAAGAGATACCTTAGATCTGGCCAGCTAAGGGGTTTCGCCTTAACTAACAAAATATTCACCTCGACAAATCATAAAGAGGAACATCTGAAGACGACTGCTAAGGATAAACCAAACCAATCACCTAGCCTTACAGACAAATCTTATCGAACAGCGTCACACAGCAAAATCCACTCCGTCAAGAGGGCGCCAATCATCGCGTACATCAGCACTGATTTTTTATAGTCATTTGAAAGACACATGGGGAAAGGTCAGCGAATAGCGTCGAGGACGCGTTAAAGAATACGCTCGTTACGTGAAGGCCGGCCAGCCAACACCGTAGCGATGTATTTTTTGGCTCTGTTTCTCTCTTTCTCGAAATATCGCCATTTCGACGGGGTATTTGCGAAGAAGATTTGAAACTGATCTGGATTACACAACTGCGAAGCCGTTTCTGCGTAAAACGTCTTTTATGAGAGGTTTTTTCGCCGGCACTTTGCAAGCATTGTAAAAATTGACATTTCGCCGGCTCTCTTGCCCTCTTTCTCTCCTCCCCGGCTCGTCTCAGCGTTTCTTTACGAGCACTCCATAAACGTCCCTTGTTGTCAGTCACCATGGCAGCTGTGTGCGCACACAGACAACCGTGCTGCTGACAGGCTGCCGCCGCACGACAAAATGCGCTAGAGGGTGGACATAATAAAGAAAATAAAGAAAATAATGAACAAACTCAACGTACAGTTTCCTTCACTAACGCTTTTTCTGCGAATTACTGCTTATTCCTCCATGTTGTAGAAGTCGATGTAATAGAAATGAATGAATATATAAACGAAGTCATCACGATCAAAATATGGTTCCGACGTTCTCTCCTCCTCGCGGAATGCAAGGCGTTTTACACCAAGGGGCAAAAAAGCTTTACAACAAGCCTACGGCATAAATATCCGCCAGAACAAATCGTTTGTGGAACACAAAGTCACACGGGGTTAATCTAGAAGCAAAACGTAAAGATCGGCGTGCGTTGATCACTGTAATAAGGACGCGCCAGACATTCGCGCTCCAATCAGAATCGAAGAATTCAGGGTGTGATTCAGAAGTGAAAGAGGACACACAGGTAGAGTAGGCCACAAAACTACAGAAGCCCATGGTAAACTGCGAGAGGACTTTCAGATCTATGTAACCGATGAAGTGGCAGAAAAAAAAACCGAATTCTTTACTGGGTAACCTATATCCACCGGCTCAACCGTTCAGTGTTCCCAGGAAGTGTCTAGACCTTCAAATTTCATATAACAAATTTTAGCCACACCTCTCACCTTTCCACTTACCCCTGCCCCACTCTAGCATACTTTCTCGACGATCGACTAAAACTGTTCAACTTTTAAAATTTCATCGAAGAAATCGAAATAACGATTCTCTACCCCTTCCCCTATCCTTAATAAGAACTCCCATCCTCTAGTGAAATCAACACATGGAGAGAGCTATATATGATAAGGATTGCAAGCCCCCTGCGTTCCGCTTCCTCGGCGGCCGGCCCGACGATAAACAAACGAAAACTAACCAACCCGCTCACATACCAACAAGCGCTTTCGTTCTTCCCAATTAGGCATCGGTCGGCCCGCTCGGCGAGTTTGCGGGAGAACAATTTCGAGCGCGGAAATTGCAACGGGACCGATCGCTACGAAAACATTCCAGATGGTGGACTTCACAGGGATCAAAAAACGACTCGTTTTCGGCCCCTTCTCCTGTCTTTCCACAATTCAATTCACTGGATCAAGGACAACAGAAATAGCCTACGGAAAACGTAAGAAGCGGTAAACATGGACAGAGACGAGGAAAGAAGGAAAAGAAAAAAATCGATATCAATCAGTCCATCACACTTATTTTCGAATTGAAATGCAACGACCCTACGGCGTCGGGTAAGTTGGTGTCTGACTTGTCTGGGAGGATGAGGACACTGACTCGAACAGTTGTCAGCCCAGACAAGCCAATGTACAGGCAAAATACGCGTTCACCGTGTCTGGCGACCACTTTACCTTTACCCTTTACTTGTTCTCCAGAAATATAACTATGTTATGTTTATTACATGGAAAAATCATGTGACGACGCGATAAAACTCGGTAGAGGTAAAACAGCTGGATATTTTCCGTTGCGGGTGCTACCCTATCCAGTCTTCTAGACATGAGGAACTGTTAAAGAGGAAAATCGCAGAAAAATATGAAAGGTAAACGGTATAGGTAAACGGTCGGCGCCGCGGCATCCCTGTTCCATTCAAAATCGTAGAGGCACGCTGGATGCGTATTTGCCCTGTACAATGACTTACGAGGGCCAGACGCTATATCAACTCAGGGTTTCTACCTTTGCAGACAATTCTGGTACCAATTTACCCGAACCTGAATGACATTCCGTTTGTCCCATCAGAACATTTCACGTAAAGAAAAGTTCTCGTTCGTACGTTTTCTTACCAGCAAAAAAGCAAAGAAGTCAGCCACTGATAAATCAGATACTCCGATAACCAAATCACCTTCCTGCTGCACGAAATGAACAGAAAAACATCTTGATAAAATCAAAGAAAATGGAAAGCCAGCCCATGCTCAGCGCAAGCGTGATTCAAAACCACGCTTACCCTGTATATGGGCGTCATACACAAATTCACAGATCGCAGAAAAGGTCGGGTGAAAGACAACGTCCTTGGTAAGCACTTCTACGGTACGGCTTCTCTTCACGTCGCTAATGAACCGTTGAAGGGCGTAGTTGTGTGCAACGGTGTCATTAACGTTGACAATCCGTCTCTGCTCATCGTTTTGACATTTTTCTCCTTCACCAACAGATCAATGATCGAAAATACGTGGCAAAGGTGTGACCGTGCTGGCTGTGTAACACGCTCACACACTATCGGGAACAACAGCAGGGGACGGGGGAGAAACAGGCAGGCAGTCGGCCGGCCAGCCGCCATCGGCCGCCGTCCGTTGGAATTCTTCTTTGAAAACAACTATGACACAACCACCGCGCAGAGACGCAGAGCTTTTTGCAATAAAAATAGAACTGTCGCTGTCTGCTCATCATCAGGACGTACTGTGCACAAGGCGAAACCACACTCTGTTCAATGGACGACACCAGAGACCTATCCACGAAAAACAGAAAACACCCCACTCGTTCGCACGTTTTCTTAGCAGCAAAAACAGCAAAGAAGTCAGCCGCTGATAAATCAGATACTCTGATAACAAAATCACCTTCCTGGTGCACGAAACGAACAGAAAAACATCTTGATAAAATCAAAATAGTGGGCAGCAGGATAGCACGTGTACATGGTATAGTCGGATACGAGGAGTTTCGCTTTTCATACAGTTCAAATATCGACTCCAAGTCACCCCCGGGGAGCTTCCATAAGTCCGTTCCATTCTCCAGCCAAAATCAACAGTTTTCCAGAAATTTCAAAGCTTGAAAGCAGTGAACTTTCATACCGAAACCGTCTTATTGTACAATCCTTTGTACGTTGTCTCCAAGAACACAAGAAGATTCACCCATAAACAACTTTAAAGGTCCGGTTTGAAGGAAAAAGTCAAACAAGGACATATGACGGGCCAATAAGCTTACATATAGGACGGAAAATCGGACAAAGACATGCCCAATGCTATGAGCCACTTCTTTGTATTTTTAGGAGGCGAGTAACTTCTAACAAATGTACCTTACCCTACCCTACCACCCCCCAACTACGCTAAATCACTGCAGTTTTGAAGGATTCAAATTAAGAACGTAAATCGATACAAAACGGACGAATGTTTCTGACTAATTCTCCACCGCACTGTAAGGAAAATGCTAGAAATTATTGATAAGCACTTCCATGACTAATGGAACAGTTTGAGAATAATAAATCGGAATAACTGGATACAAACATGCACAAGGTTGACAACTAGCACTAGCGGTTTTTTCACTTCTAAGCGCATTGCTAGCTGTTGAACATGACGAGAATATTTGAAAAAAGAATACTATTCTAAGAAAATGAGGTGTGGAGCCGGCCAATAAACTCCAATGAACGAGGCTATTAGAGAACAGAGATTACTCTGCGATTAAGAACAAGACCGAGAACATACTTTACGCCATTCGTCAATAATAGAAGCTAGTTTTAGATTTACACCGTTGAGCGTGAATTATCAACTAAAGGTACAACGACTGAGCTGCACGCCCACAGGTGGAAATGCAAGGAGACTGAAGAGGACGGGAAGGTCGAAACGCTAGGACGTTAAATAAACAATTTTCACCTAACAACCTTATTTTATAAAGATCTAGGCTATCAAAAACATGAGAAAAAGTAAGGTACTGGGAATGTTCACTAGGAAAAAGTAAGGAAATGAGTGGTAAGACAACATGGCCAAGTCCAACAACCAAACGAATCACAATCAAAATAGAAAGCACCATCGTAATGGCATCAAGAAGCCAAAGAGGCAGCGATTCATTTCCATGAAGCGCATTGATCTTGAGTTCCTCAGGAACCTTCGTTTCGCAAAGAAGCACAACAAGCGACAGGAAAAGACGGTAACTGCCGCCCAATTGTTGTTTCGTTTGTTATAAATTGCTATTACCACAAGGCGGATGAATAGATGAAAAGGAATAGAAAAGAATGCAGCGGATGACGTCAGACGGCTGAAAAGACTCCGAGAGAGAGGGCTGGTGGCGGCAGAGCAGAGCATGAATACATCAGTGCGGAAGCGCGCACCCGGGGACGTAGGAGCGTGAGAAACGGGCGCTGAGGGCGGAGCTTCAGGGGACGGACGGACGGGGGGGGGCTGTGGGGCGGCGGCGGTGAGCGGAGCGGAGCGAAGATGAAATGAGAGCGAGAGTGCGACCGATTACGACAGCCTTCACGATCGACCGACTAGGGGGGGGGGCGCTTAGAGAGCGATAGGACGAGACGGCCACAGAAAGGCAGCCACACGTTCGAGGGGCGAAAGAGAGATAGAGAGAGAGTGTGATGGAAACGGGGGAAAGAGCGCCGTATCGCCGTTCACTGAGAGAGAGACGGACAGACGAGAGACATCACGCCGCTCAACGATCATCATCGTCGTCGTAGCACAACGCGAATCCGAAACTATTATTCATTGTGTATTTATTCAGCACAAATACGCACGGCGCACTCCCCGGCCACGTTACGCGCGCCAGAACGGAACCTGACCAGATCAAACAGAAACGCGGACGAGAGAGAGCGATGTGCGAAGAGCACGAAGCGATGGATAAAACACGGACCACAAAAACCACCCCTCATCCGTCCGTCAGTAAGCAATCAAACACTCCGCACAAGGAAATTCCACCGCCGCATGCACTATTTGACGATTACGCGACGCAATGGCACGCCCATCGAAGGTGGTGATAAGAGGCCCTGGGATGCCTGGTTGGTTAGGGTTGGAAAAGGGAAGCGCAGTGGAGACGCAAGTCGATCTCGATCGGCCGGCCCCAGTTCGACCGTCGCTCACAAAGATAACAAATCGCCGGCACTGCGGCTGCACTGCACGTGAAACCTCGCCAGAAAACCAGAAAGATTCAAGGTGCGTGATGATTGGACGCACAAAGCAGACTGTGGGTGGTTGACGGCGGGAGAAGCGCTGATCATCCAGAGAAGCCAAACGTCTCGTTATTAGGAATCCCTTCGAGACTTTTGAGACATCATCAATTCCGCTCTCTCTCTCTCTCTCTCTCTCTCTCTCTCTCTCTCTCAGAAGATTATAATTTCTTTTTTTGTTTATTTATATTCTCTGACGCATCAATTAAATGTAGGGTGTAATCAGGTAAATATATCTATGCATTTTGCCAGGCTTTTGCCTGAAACACACATGAGATCAAGTGTAATTTGTGAAATTCTATCTAGTAACTGCGTCCCATTTCATTTCCTATCTTCTGCTTCCTTCTCATGTAATATACTACAGAACTCAACTCGCCATAAAAATAACGCCTCATTTTATAATTTCTTTTTCGGGAAGAAGGAAGAATACTTGGAGGAACAATTAAACCCTTCATGAATGTAGGATAAGTTGATTTCATGTGAATTGCCTTTACTGTGTCTTCAATCGATCAAAACGAATTCAGCATTCCATCCCATTCGAACAGGGAGGAGTTTGGCTTTTCGAAAATCGAGCTAAACGAAGATCCCACACAGAATTGCTGCAGCACTCAAATATTGTCCAGAATAACGATTCATCGTGGGCGAACCGAAAGCACCACATTGAAATTCTGCCCGTTGACTGCCTTCCTACGCTGGTAGTGAATTACATTGTAATATTTGCATACATATGAATATATGGAAAGATTAATCACAGCTTAAAGTGTTGGGTGAACGAGTTGAACCGCTAGTTGTTCGTTCACACGACGCCAAAAAGGCGAACAATGGACTTTAAATTTTGCCGTACGTTCACAGCATGACATCAATGTGGCCGGGAACAAAGCAAGTGCAACGTGCGAGGTTCAGTCTGCAGCTGAGAAGAGAAAAACAGCGGAGCAGAAAAAGCGAAAATATTATTGGGGCTGAAATAGCAGCTGGGGACAGAACAGAATCGATAGATTTGGAACTTCGCAGAAAAACGGCACACCCACGCAATCAGCTGGCGAATGGGAAGCTGCTTTTGGCCAAACAGTAAAGGACTATCACTGAGAAGAGCTTTAATCTTAATGCAGCACCAGGCAAGGCTATCGAGGAAACGGTATGATATGATGAATCTTAAAAGGGTAGAAGATAAACGTAAACTCGTCGATAAACTCCCCAATATACCATGCATTACTTTTCCATTTAAGATCCTATAGGCATGGTGAATGCGTGCGCGCGTATCTGGCCTCTCATTTGCGACTTATGAAGGAATGGAAGAAGAAGAACGAGTGAAAGAGAAACCCCTATCGACAAAGATATGGAAGATACCATTCATCTTCGCGATTAAGGAAATGGAAGGGCAAGATTTATGAGATGATTTATCGAGGAAATGAATTTAGATGTGAAAAACAATAACACCCCGTGCACCATTTTCACTGGAAAGGTGCGGGGAAACCGCTGAGCTTTCCAGTTACGCATATAACAGTTCTTAGCGTTATGCGGGCTTATCGCCAGTGATCTTCCCAGCCCGGCTAAGCCACATAGATCCCACGCCCAACAAAGCTGATTATGGTTGCCGCATGCGTCATAGAGAAGGATTCAATAGCCGACAGCCGGCTGTATATAGGGAAATCCATTTTTCCGGATCTGTTGTGGATGTGGAAGAACACCCACCCACACAGGAGCGTTCGTCCACAGCAAAATTCAATTCCGACAAAACGCAGCAGCAGCGGCTATTTAAAGCACATTCCATTCCAGCACAAAAGTGCATTCCGTACTAACACGAGCAACAACACAATGCATTCGATCGTGTTGACGAATTCATGAATAATTGAAGAATGCGTGAGTGCAGCCGCCACCACCCCGCCGCCACACAACAGACGAGACGCAGGCACGAGTGCAGCGGGAAGGAGGAAGAGGGAAAAGCTGCAGATCGGAGCGAAGCCGACGGGACGCGGCTTAGGGACGGCGTGTGAATATGGGCAGCAGAGGTGGCAGCAACAGGCCTGCTTGGCCTATCACCTATCACCTGTCCTCCTGTTATCAGCAGGCCGCTTTGTCGTTGTAAATGTGATATCGGCCCAGAATGCACGGCGCGACAGACACACACCAAACACGGACGGGGCGACTGCCAGTCGCGCCACGTCCTTGGATAGGACACACGGAGAGAACGAGAGCAACGGAGGACGCGGCTGAAATCGGCGTCACACAGAGCAAAGTTCAAACTCGTCGATCGTCGGGATCCCTCGCAATTAGCTCACCAATCGATGGGGGGGGGGGACAAACTGGTTACGCGCTATGAATATGAGACAATGATCACATTAAAGGCTGCAATCAGGCTTAGCATACTAGTACAAAATCGAAAATTTTGAGATTGACTACCAAAAACCACCAATCAATGGCTTGATACGGAAAACAGCGTGGTGTAGAGTCAATCACCGCAAAAGGCTATGGGATTACCAAACCAGTAAGGGTGAACTGAGAAATAATCCTAGCGCTAAGAGAAAGAAACGGCAGGTTAAGATACCCAGCTCGATTCTAACAGAAAACCTGATTCTCCAGCAACACCGTCAATAAAATAAACCCAACTCACAAATCAACGGTTCCCATCAAACCATAAAAGGAAATGATCTGAGAAATTGGATGGAGAAAGAAAACGAAAATCCGTCTGGTACGTCTCGTTTGCTTATATTTTATTCTTTCCAACCCGATGACGTCACAAGCAGTAAAATTTTAGTCAACTTCAAAAGTATGAAACTGAAGCAATACACTCTAAGCTGCTGTCCTACTGAGCTGAGCGAAGGTGGACTCACTGCAAAACTCACGGCACGTTGCTAGTTGTGCTGACATTTTCAATCGTTTCTATCCGACTCTCGGTTTTTCATCTTTTTTTCGCGTTGATTGAGTTCATTTGAATTTAATGGGTATCAGGTGAAGTTTCACGAACTGGAGAATTCGAGAAGAGACTTTTTCGAGTTCATCTGGTGATCTGAATTTGTCCGACAAAGTTCCACCTGTGGGGTGAATTGAACTTGTAACTGACCGGGTTAAAAGCGAGTTAATCAAACTTTACCCAAGCGCAAACAACGGAGCGATGCAGCAAGATGACGACACCAAATCACTGGGTAGTGCATTGTTTGTTCATACTTTCTACACGTCAGACTAAGCACCTTGGCAAACAGAATCATACGGGAAGCAGCTCAGAGTGATTGAGCCCGAGGACCGCCTACCTCCCATTCGCGTCCAAATAACTCACCCCTTTCTAGCGGATAGATAGAGTGATAGAGAGAGAAGCGGAAAGAAGAAGGCAAAAGTCAAAACTTTGCATCTGCCACAGTCCGGGAACAATCAACGATGGGTGCGCTGTCATGATACCGTGGGGGGGGGGCGGCGATAGTGTGTACGTGAGCGCTCGTCCATCGGATGCTACCGACGTCAAGATAACGATAAAACTGGTTCCCCCACCATCGTTGTCTTTTCCTTTGCCTTGGTCGTCGTCGTATAGACGACTACAACGCAAAGGCGTGAACAATCACTCGGTCGTATCGCAATATACGCATCGATGCGTTGCGTAACTTCCACATGAACACACAAAAGAAGCGAGAGACGACGAGCCGATGGCCTCTCCAGTGGCAGTTTCTCGGGGGACCACCCACCGATCAAATAATCGAATAACGGAAGTAGAACTGCGATGGTATGACATGCGGAACTGCTGCCGGGCGTTATTCGGGAGAATGAGGGAAAACAAAATCCCTGCGAGCCGAACCCTCATTACCAGTCGGTAAATGGCCGTGCTAGGCACGCGACTGCTGGGAACGCCGTTCGAGCGGGGGGACCAAAAGGGGAACGACCACTTCAGCTGGGTGGTACGTTGACCTCGAAACCTATACCTATTCTCTACGTCTGGCTACCGATGATTTTTGGCATGGTAGTATTCAATTAAGGAGTCCGACTACTGCAGCACAACCAAGATTGGCATTAATATTATTATTAATTGGGGGCCCGCGTGATGCACTGGTAAGAAGCGCTACTGTCACCTGCACGGTCGAGCGATCGATCCCGGCCCGGGCTAACCAAGTCTTCCATTCTTCCAGGGTCGCGGAGGTTGGTAGTAGACTTGTCTGGGAAGGCAATAACACTGACTTGGTACAGTGGCTGACCTCCGCAAGTCATTGTATAGGCCAAATACGCACCATGCATCTAGGATTCCGAATGGAACACGAGTGCGTGGCGCATTCTTAGGGATCAACGACAACCTTTTACTATATACTGATAGCCTTTTTTCGAAAAAAAAATAGCGTTCCCTCTACCTAAACTTAACTAGCAGCATAGTTGTCAATAAGGGGAAAAGGTTAAAGCCGTGTTGTTATTGTCACGGACAGAATAAAAAGCGACTGAATTCGAAATGGCTCGTTTTTTTTTTCTGCCGACGACGCTGCCCTTTCTGACGCCTTATGAAATATTAGTATTGACGTAAAAGGCACTATTTGTATATGTGTATGGATTATTTCGGACAGGTGCCCGGCAAAACTCTACACTATATAAGAAGATATTCGGAACGAATTGTTAAAAAATAGAAGATTTTGACGAATGGAAAACCAGGGGTATAGCCAAGGGAATAGGATAAAAGTAAGGTGGTCGGCGTTGATCAGTCTCTCCAGTGCGCGCCCTGCACCCGACCTTCATTCAGTACCGTAATGGTGAGATGATGCGTATTTGGCCTATACCCAAATCACTCCACCATGAGCGAAGAAAAGCATTGTTGACCTGAGCGAAGGTCGATCGTTCGACCTTGTGGTTGTCAGTAGCGCCTCTTCCCGCTGCATCACGCTCGCCTATAGCCAAGGATGCTCCAATAAAGCGAGCCACGGATAGAAAAACAATTATCGTTTAATGAACATGTTATGAATGAATTATTAGATATGAATATAAAAAGCTACAGTCCAATGCCTAGCGGAGCGGGGAACGAACGAATACACCCATAAATAGCCAATAGTATTGACAGAAAAACAAGGAAGAAGTCTGTCTCTCAGGAAGCCGTCGCCATCACTCGGAAGTAATGCATCGCCACGAAAACCAATTACGACCAAGGCAGACGTCTAATATGTCCCGTGTCCGGCCGTGCTCTGTGCAGAAACAACTCGATCGGTTGACGTCGTCTCACGTCACATGCAAGCTGCACCACTTATTCGGAGAGGAAAAGGGATAAAATAGAAACTTAAACTCAGCAACGGCGAACAGCCACACAACTGAACTACAAATCGAGCTTTATGGATCGTAAATCCCTCTTAGGCCAACTACCAAATGGGGTCAATGGACTGCGCAAGTTCGATGGAGAGACGAACCGCCCTTCCTCAGCGAACAGGATCTTACTGGAACAGCTCCAGCTATTCACATTTACAATTCACACTGACCCGCCCAAAAGTGGTATGTACAGACCGGTTTACCGAGAACGGGTCCAGTAAAAGGCGTTTCAACCCACTCAACCGAGGAAGCGCTCAGATTGCTGCGGCAAAGAATAATGTGAGAATAATTAGTCCGGCCGAGAACTGCTTCTACTCATTGAGGTTGACGTGAAAGCGACCGTGAAGAGATGGAAGGAAGCCAGTGAGTATAGTGAGGTGGACAAATTGAATGACCAACGAATCAGATCACGGGATCGTCAAATCGGCTGCTTACCCAGGGGAAGAAGGAGGAACGGCAAAATGTCGAGAACCAGGACAGAACGGGCTAGACCCATCATGTAGCTAGACGTGACGGAGTTCTTCTCTGCCCGCAGGCCTGCTCCAGCACGTATCGATTCTTGTGGGCGGCCAGCAGACAGCGCTCAACCTGTTTGAGCTGCACTCTTTTAATTTTGTTCCGGCCGCCTCCTTCTATTCTTCTCTCATCGCTTTTTTCATCTATATAAAAGCGACAAAATCGAACTGGACCGATGACGGACTCGATAAGGCGGCGGTGACGAATCACACAAACCGCCACCGTGCAGCAGGGATACCCGATGCTGATCGGATCCATATCACTTTCTCTTATCAGATTTGATAGCAGATCTACTGGACAGGAGAATGACATCGAAAAAATCGGTTCCTCTTCAGAGAGCCAGCTAAATGATAACAGTTTTTTAGGTCACAAAGAATCATTTCAATTACTTTTTGCAGGACGGGATACTCGAGGAACTACACAGCTCTACAGGCTCTCCCGTAGTTGAAGCCTGACATCTATGGCAACATTTTCAAGAATATTATACTTCTACTTATCATCCTCGTGAGGATGAAGAAAGAATAGAAAGAATAAGGAAGTATAAATGTGTGATAGAGCGGAAGAGAAGCTTACAAATGTATTAACTCTTCTAGCAATCAAGAATTTCACAATACAACGTTGGGAATCAGTCTCTTGATGGAGATATTAGGAAATATTCTGCTTTTTCACCTCCACACGCACTTTCCCATTTGAGGCTTTCCCGCCTGTTTCAGAGACGAAAATTTCGCATTCCAACACGGATGCCGTCACAATCGCACATCGATTATTCCAAGAGAACATGATTCGGCTGTCAGTGAGTGTTTGTATATCGACGGTGGTGTTATTCTGCTTAGTGATTCCAGCGGGTGGCCGATCGGGAGGCACCATAATCACGAGGTGACGTGCTCATTAAATAGCATCGACGCATACCGACAATTTCACTGATGATTTTTTCACGTGAATAGCTCCGGTCGTGAGCCCTGCTTTGTTGCGGTGGATGGTTACGGTAAGCCCCAGCAACACTTTCGCCGATCCACTGCTGCCATACCTATTGACCACTTTAGTTAACTTCAAACTGTATTTCAAGGAAAATGGTGATAATGCTCTAAAACAATCCTCCACGTACAACAATCAGTCTGCCAAAGGAACGTGATGGGGGCGGTGCTTACGACCATATTGAAAAACTCGATCACAACAATGCTTGGAATAAACTGCAACGGAAAAGTGATTGGATTACACAGCGAAGGGAAAAACCCGGCACCAATTCGATAAACCGAACGGAATCTCATTCGCTCTGCGCTTTACTGCTCTCGTGACTACATTTGCATGATAACAATAGTTATTTTATTTCCTCAATTCAATTCCGCTTCCCGAACGGGAGAATAAATAAACGGTAAACGGCCAGACACTTCCACCATCAATGTCGTGGCTCAGAAAAAAAGAGGACTTAGGAATACGCTCAGCCCTTGGTTCGAATCTCTCTCAAGCACGACTTTTGCCATGGTTCTAGCACCACCACCATCTACTTCTACTACTCTAAGTGGTAGCACGCAAAAATTTGGTGAAAAAAACTAGAAGATCTCGTTAACATGGGAATACGCCGTGCTTTTCCTTGCAATAAATTCCCATGCAAACTAGAACGCCTGAGAGTCTTCGCTAGTATTCGATAATGAGGCCATGACGGGGTGATGATGTCTCGCGTCAACCTCTCAACGTCTGAACGACTTCCTTTGCCGACCTAATGGTGGGGGAAGCTCATCGATTCGGGCGGCAGCCGACGGTGCGTGCACCGCATTCATTTCTACTGAAATAGGCAGGAATCGTGTTTTGCACGCGACAGACACACACACATTAGCAGGGCAGCAAACAGGCCGAGGACGGCGCGCCCTTAGGGCAGACATCATCGATCAAAGACCGCCGCACCGGCCTCGCTAGCACACAACTTATTCATGCTCAGATTATAACATTCTGAGCGGCTCTATGCGGGCAAAAACCAATCAGAATACCGCTATCAATCGCTCTCACATCAGAGGCATTCGAATGGATTTCCAAGTCACAAGGGCAACCGGCTGCAGAGGACGACGCCGACGAAAGAAGAACAACGACAAGCCCACAGCTCTCTGCTCTCATTAATGTCCAGACGGACGAGCGCACATCAACAATCGCTCGCCGGCCGTGAAAGCGTCGACGGGCGAAGGCTGGCTGGCCGTCCGGCTACTGATATGACAACGAGGAAACAGGGCCATACATGAACAGAGAGAGAGAGAGAGACCTACAGCAGCTATATCCGTCGTCGAACTGGATCACTCCCTGCTTCGCCCCGTCATGCAGCGGTAGCGGCGCACACGGCGAACACCAGGGGATCGGCAGCATCGCCGGGGAAAAGCTGATACCGTAAGCTGAACGATGGATACAATAGCAGAGATGCGATTCGCAAATCAACAACTAGAATGACCAGATGAGCATACTGTAGCATCTCGCGTGTATTGAAGCGAAAAACTTCCGGAATCTAACCTCACGTCGGATGGGAACGAAGTCACCCTCAATCCAGCACACCAAACCTATGGCTTCTTGGTCTCACACAGTCAGAGCAAGGAAAGGGTAAAGGCAAAGGTGAAATGGTCGGTGCTGAACGGTGTCTTGAAAACTCGCCACGCGTTCGCCCTCCAATCAGAATCGTATGTATAGATCTATATCAAACGCGTTTTTGGCCTATATAAAACATTGTGGAAGCCAGCTGCTGTACAAGAAAGGCCTTCGCCTTCCCAGACAAGTCTGGTATTAATTTACCTTGTCCTAAGGATGAAATGGTTGGTTAGCCTGGGTGAGGATCGAACGATCGAAGGTGTTGGTGTAAGAAGCGCTTCTTACCACTCTAACAAACGGTGCAAAGAAAGTAATTCTAAACCTGCCGATATGGGCAAGATAACGAGTCTGCCGTTTCCAAAATCAGCTTCAAAAGAAAACACCAACCGACTCATAGGCAAACAGCATCAAGTATAACAAAAACCAGAGCGGATAGGTACGTGTTTTTCGTAGTCATTGTCAGACTTTCCATCAACTATTCTCAGGAACAATTAAAGGAAAAGTGTTCAGACTCTCAGCTCATGAATTGCCTCATAAATTGTTAGCATTTACCCTCGTCTATAATTCAATTTCCATTAAATTTTTCACCAATCAAATCAGTAGCTACCTCTGACGGAAACAGCTCGGCACGAATTGAATTGAAATTGAACAGCACAGAATGAGCCGCCGACACTTCTAAAGAGCGAATTTAAATGCACCACTTTCAAAAATCCCATTAAGTGCCATATTTATTAGTTTTCTAATAGAGTCGATCGCGACGGAAGCGGTGGTTTGCTCGCATCATGTCCAATTATTGACATTATATAATGCCACACACAGGATGGGCGCAAATGTCAACAACCCCCTAAGAGGTAAATATTAACACAAAACGTGCACAGCGCGCGCTCAAACACACGCGCTCAGCACCACCAGCACCAGCACCATCGTCGACAGCCAACAAGAAGAAACGAGCTGACGTCGGGTGGGGTGGCGGTATCGATTCCGAGGGTGGCCGACGGCCAAGTCGATTCGGCGAACTCGAAAAACACCACCCACACCGACGACGCCCCGCGAGGACAACCACCATCACCACCGCTGCAGCTGCATGCCGCGTGCGGCATCGCACCGCGCACCGAGCGACCAAAGATCGCTCAGGCGTCGATGCGAAGGACGACCAGCGAGTTCGCGACGCGACAAAAAACACCACCTCTCTCGTCGTTCAGCGCGACAGGGCACCATCGATGAGAGGGAAACGGAGGTTTGAAATGAGGGGTCTGAACGGGGCCGATTAGGGATGGATGGTCCATCTTCACAGATGAAAGTCCACAAGAGGTACCCAGTGCACCTCAATACCGAAGCTACCTATTCAACCCTTCCTATACTATGCACTTCCAAAATTACCCCTAAAATCGGGGGCATGGTCGTTCACCTCTACATCTGGCCTTGAGTCTTTGTGAGTGCCCTATTGCAACCTTTGGTGTTCCAGAGGAAATTACTCATCTGCGAATGTGCAGGATATTTTTAGAGTGGGTCACTTGCCGAGAATTGGAATATCTGACGCGCAACTTTTTGTTAGTTATTGGTGTGACGACTGAATATAGCTGGAAAGCGGAGTGAATATCCCATCGGTGTAATATTGTCGTAAATAAAGTGCACGGTGTCTCTGAATGTCACGCGAAACCGCCGTCAACAGACCACATCTATCAACGATAGCGCGCCACACAGGTGTTCTTTCTCAACCCCAGCTGTTTGCACATTTTTATGAACGGCGTTTTTGTCGGTCGTAAATTTGTATTTCCAGCCGGTCGGCGTTGTGATGGTGTGAAGAGTGGCGGTGGAGGTGGTGTGTAAAGTGTATAGAGGTGGGAAGATGCAGACAGCAGTCCATGAAGAAGAGGAACCGCTAGGCCCGTTCCGGCCCGATCGGAGCCAGATCTGGACTTGGGACTCCTCAAGAACTGGAGCGCATAAAGAACATGTTCTCTCGCATGTGTGTCTATAGGTGTTTTAAAGTGGAAGAAACAACAGATTCGCCGGGAATCGTCGCTAATAATGGCACAAATATCACCGTAAGTCGAAGTGTTCGAGCGAATTGTTGTTTAGGAACTTTTCATAAAGAACATCTTTGCCTTGGAAACTGTGTGCATATGTTCGTAGTCTAGAAGTCAAAATTGTGGCACGGCCCTTGTTGTTACAAAAGTCGTTGAATGGTGTAGTCGATAACAATGCTTTTACTGTTAATGGGGGTGTGTGAACTATTTCTCCTACTTACTAGTTACCTCACTCTCATCAATTTCCAACCTTTTTCCTCAAACTGTGACGGGAATGTGCATTGTTCGGAAGGGAAAGAAATCTTCTCCAAAAAAAAGAATTTTAACTAGAAGACTTACCAACGTCGACCGCTTTACTTTCTCCTTTACCCTGTAACCCCCATAGAATCAAAACGTTCTATGGGCTTCATACTGTATTTCATACGATAGAGGCTTCCCTAGGGAAAAGAATTCCGAGAAGAAGGTGCTGTTTACCCACTCGCACTAATACTGACGTCCTCAACATTTCCCAAAGGGCTATCGACATTAGTCAGTATTGTTCTGAGATATTATTAAAGTAACATTTACCCACTTTGTCCTTTGTAAATGTCTACTGAATGCATTAGACACACTGCACTAATAACACCATTTTACGCTTAGAGCGATCTGTGATGCTTTTTGCGTGTCGTATCCAGGCGTCTTTTTCGATGCCCATTTCTTGCTTGAGATGTCACAGCCACGACAATCACAATCGTCACACACGGCCAAACGATTTTAACACATTTCAATTGTACGGCAATTAAACGACGACGTATTCATATTAGATTCTCGCCGTTCAGACAAAGTTAATGGACGAAAAAACGACAAAAAGCGCCCATTATTGTGACGCTTTTAGGGTTGATATAACATTTTAGGACATGAAAAACTTCGTAATAGTTAAACTATGATCAGATTGCCGTCAACAAACAATCTGGTCGATATTTTAGGCAGGTAGAGCGGAAATCATCTCACAAGCTCCTACAACCCCCCTTTGCTAATTTAGTAAGGCAATGAGTGCGCCAATGATTGAATTATGAGACGTCAGCAAACAATAAAAAGCAGCGAAAATTGAGAAGAAAATAATTTAATGCCATAAGGATATCATGATTAACCGCTAATGAGCTACTGCAAAGAAATTCCACCAGAAAAACGGTCGGGCGCCAGACGGAAGTACAGCCGACAGTTAATTGCCCTTTCATGACCGAAGACGTCCTTTGCATTAATTATGGAAATTGCTCCGTTCTTCATCGCGTTCATTAAATTTTCAATGAATCCAGCACATGCATGAATTATTATGCAAGTTTTTTCATCGCTCGCACGTGAGAAGTCTCAAACGACTTCGAAGAACAAGCGGCGCGAAGGGAGCGACCGAACACCAAGCAAGTGCACAGCGCTCTGAAGCGAGTTCCGTGTGTGGCTTTTTCTTTTCGGATCAATCCAGTAAAAGTCAAAAGTGCAAACGTCGCGTACGGTTGTAAACATACCATCGTCATTGGGTCGCGATGAGACGACCTTGATGACGATGAGACGAGACTGTGGCGGCTGTGGTGGAAATAAGCGACGGGGACAGTCACATGCAGAAAATATTGCGAAAAGTGAAACATTTCCGACACTGTAATCAGATGCCAGTAGCAGAACTGTGGCTCCATAAATCTGCCACAACATTTACTATGAGACATCATGAAATTTATGCCGCCCTGATACACAATGGACTCTCCTAAGGAAGATTCACACTTAGCAGCAACGCAGCTTTACCGTTGTGCCTCGCTGAGAAGTTTCAGCGGGTCCATCAGAGCTACACTACTCACTCAAGCAGACACAACGATCAGCTACTCTTTCTGAGGAAGTTATGACTAACCGGGCAACACCGCCCACACATTAGAGTAACGTTCACCGATAGTCTGCAAAATCCTACCCACCCTAAAAGTTAGAAGAGAGTAAGTTGTTAAAGATGAGATTTCTCTCCTTAATATATTGATTAGCACAACTGAGGCGCTGAAGAGCGTCCTGAATAATTAGCTGGCGGCCAGAAATTCGCGAAAGAGAGCTACAGAAACAACACCAGTGATAATGAAACAAAAAAACAAGAGCGGAAGCAGCACATGACTCCCGCCACCGAAAAAAAAACGATGGCGACGAAAAGCTTGCAAACTGACGACGGCAATCGATGCGGCCGCAGTTCCGCTTCGGAAGCGAAAGCCACCAAATTAGCGGGGGTTGGTCGCCGACGGAAAGAGTGTTCTTTCGGGGGCCGACGGGTGGCGGTCGAAGCTGCCACACACGAGGTTGCCACTGAAAAGCGACGGGGAGTGGGTGGAGCAGGGCGGCCGCGGATCGACGACCACGACCGAGCCAATCTGCCATCCGCCTAGTGCTTGTGCACCGAAACTGCAGGAATTCGCAGGATTTCGCTCCAACTGCGAGTTGATGGGGGAGGTGAATCCGTTTTCAGGGGAGTTCCCGATACCCGGATAATGCTAAAACCGCATCCTAACGCGATTTAGGACTCATAAAGGCCAGCTATCCGGTACGCTACAGTAAGCTGACGGCTTCTGACGCAAGGCTTGACTCGCGGATTCGGGGAAGAAAAAGTCCTGTGCCATTGCTAATACGAGGTATCCGATACCTGCTACATCAGGGCCCACATTCACGAACGGACCAGCGGTCTCCGAAACCGCGGCGCAGCCAGAGCCAGACGGCAGAGTCGATGAGAGACTGCGTTTAACATAGGAAGTTCGGGATAAGTAGAGAAAGGTGCGCGTCGTTCACAGGCTATATCTCGGGGTTTATCGGGGTTTACCAATGATGAATGTGGGCCCAGGACGGCGCACAATTGGCGTATATTTGGAGTTTAAAACAGTGTTTATAATCTGAGGCTGAAGGAGAACTGAACAAAGCGTTCGAACCGGTCAGACGTGCACGCAAAGGGCACATCAGCAAATAGAGCAGGTTGAATGCGGACTCATAACGTGTTTGTTTGAAGTAAACCCCGAAATATACCCCAAATGGTGCACAAACAGTGAATATGAGAACGCACACAGCGTGGTTAAGGATTCGTCGAGATTTTGATGATAATTTAACGCTCCTCATGAGTGCGGCGAAGGTTCAGTTGCTGCGAGTGACGGGCAATGCCTGATTCATCAACACATGGCATATTCGTGTTTTCATCTGAGGTTTATAAGGGGTCAGTCTAACACGACCCAACGGCGTAGCAAAGGTCCGAAGACATCGAACACACCAAGGTAAGCCCCGATGAACCCCGAATAGACCTCATCGTCAGAGCGCCTTAACACTTTGACGACAATCGCTGTTTTGCGCTGGACGCGCCGTGGGACACGCACTCGCGCCCGCGCACATGCGGCATGAGCCACCGGTGGCTCATAATGTCCCACGTGGCAGACATTTTTCCCGACCCTCTTTTTGGAGCAATTTTTGTTGGATTTTTTGCTATTAAGAATCATTTTAAGACTGAGAATGAGGTGCATGGTTCTCCGAATGGATCATAGTGTAGGAATGAGCGAATATTAAGCCAGAGGACCGCCTGTATCCACTGCTTTGGTGTAAAATATAAACATTGTACATAAGATGAAGCTATTCGAGAAACAGGTTTACTTTTCTCTTAGGAGTTTATATCCACTGTCTAGTATAAAGTCTGAAGTAAGATCCCCTTGATTTTCTTGTAACACTAATTTCGTTCCTGATGAAGGGCTTCTTCGAAAGATGACGTTTTATTGCTCACTCTTATTCGGTAATCATTTTCTACACAATCAAGCGTATGAAAAATGAAAAATCTTTTCAAGGTCGTACTAGTGTTAGTCGAAGTCTAGAAACAACACTGAATTCGTGATCAGCACGAGAAGATGATCTGTACTCGAATTGTTGGATGTATCATTCAGACAAGTTTCACTTTTCGGGTTTTCATGTTTTTAAAACTTCGGCGAATTGAATTAACTGTAGGAAGGGGCAATATTTAACATTGAAGATACTGATCTAGAGAATATAAGGAGAAAATGTATCCTTGGCAATATCACTCTTGCATTCGTTGACTATTACTAAAACTATTCAAAGTATCTCAAGAGACAAACAAGCTTTTTCTTGCTTACCCATGTTGAATATCATACTACCTTTGGCGATTACAAGACTAAAAATAGTTTGGCAAAAAAGCTTTGCAGCAACCAGAAATCTGGATTTGAATGTTATGAGCCACCGGTGGCTCATAATGTCCCACGCGGACGGACACGTATGAGCCACCGGTGGCTCATATTGTCGTCAAAGTGTTAAGGAACCGCGGTTTGTGAATCACGCGGAGTGTATGAATTCTAGCCCCGCTAATGAGATATGTTAGATCTCGTGTAAAGCTCTTAATGAACCTTGAATAAAGTCCTGATTAAACAAGGCTTGGCGTAAATTGGGGTATATTTCGGGTATACCGTTTATGAATGGGGGTCCTGGACGTGTACCCAAAATCGTGATTTATGCGATTCCTGAACGCGTGAGCGCCCACATAGCTATGTGTGTAGCGTTTATGATGCGTGACAGCGACAACCGTGCCAGGAGCCCCACTGCACCAGCCTCATGTCAACGCTCGAAGACGTTACGAATGCCTCTGAAGCCGAGCGACCGAAGTTCGACTGAAGAACACGAGCCGAATAATTGCAGACGAGACAAATAGGCCGGGTGCGTGACTAGACTGAAAATTGGAATCTAAATTGAAGATAATGGACCATCCCGAACTCTAGATGTATCTTGCCATTAAAACAAAACCATAGAATTTACAGCACAAAATAACAGGGGAACAAAATAGCGATAAATACGGAGGTAGCAATTGGCACACACAAAAGAAGAGCGGCTGATTCAGAGCCGTTCGTTGGTCCTACTGAGCGAGTGACGCACGGGAGTAGGGGCAATACAAAAGAATTTCAACAAAATCGATTACTGAGTAATCAGAACACACCTATCGTCTTCTAGTCAAAATGAAATTGAAACCGAATCAAGGTCCAACACAACTCTAGGATTCGCGGACTCCTAGGAAGGCCGTGAAACCCTGATTTATCATTGCGTTCTAGCGTTTTTTCCGGGGTTTGACGTCGTTACTATCTGGAGGTTTGTAAACCCTCGCCGCGCTGCTGAGACAAGCCAGGCAACAAATATACGCACAACTATAATCCGAAGAGTGCGTTAATGAACTAGCGTTTGTACACCCCGATGTATATTTCGGGAATATAATCCATGAATATCGTCCCGGCTTCTCATCCTCTAGACATTGTTTGGAGATCGATCCAGACGCTAAGCAACTGAGGAAGACTGGCTACTGGGCCTAGTAGCCGACTCCTTTGACATTTAAACAGCAAAACGAGATCGATGGAATAGCATGCGATGAAAACGTCAGAGCGGACGAATCCCGAAAACAAGCTCGCCTTCGTATCCACGGGGCGAACGATCAAAAAGAGCGACCGTAAAAACACGCGTGATGAAAACGATTCGTCTCTCTGTCAGCGCTCTTCATCTCCGCCCTCCCATCACCGGCCGGTCAGCTCATCAATAGCTGCTGCCCCCATCGTCGCATTCACGTTGTTGTTCAAGGCCGTGCTTGAAAGAACAGTTCCTCAAGGTCTACAGGACAACTGGTTCAACGGTGGACGAACGACGACGTGAAGGAGCCGCCGACTTCGCACCGAACTGCTTTTTTCGCTCTCTCATGGGTCACATGTCGACCGGCGTGACGACAATTAAAACCGAATCCGACTGCAGCACAGCCGCCGCAAAAAAAAACCACCTCCATCGAACGCCTGACCGAGCCAGGAAATGTCGAAGCGAACCGCATCACATAACGACGCTAAAAGTGCGCGCCGAGCAGTTTTTGCCGATCTAAAAACAGACAAGCGGTAGTCGACCGTGATATTCGGTTACAAAGCGCTAGAATGGGGAGCGAAACAAAATTGTAGCACCACATTCACGAAACAAATGGTAGAATGAAGAGAACGAGCATCTGCCGAAACCAGCGATCAATCAGGGATCACATTCATGAGAGAAACATGGGCTTTCCGAGATCTCATGGCAATAAACTTCACCCAGAACTCGGACTTTCTACACGCAATTTTCCAACTCGCAGTTCAAACGCGGTCAAATGTCGTTCATGAACCAGATTTATGATGGAAAAACGGAGTCTCGGAGATGTCGAGGTTAATAAACATCTTCCAGTCTCCTTCGAAAATTTTCGGGCACGATTTTTCATTCCATAGTTTCTTCGGTGAGTACGGTACATCTGCCGCCTTCTTCGAAGTTGGAGGGTGATTCGGGAGCGAAATAGCGTCCAAGCGCCGCAACTATAACGGACAGAATGAGAAGAAAGGTCGTCCAGTGCGGCCACAGGTCCTTCAGGGAAACACACAATGTTCCTGAAAATTCAGACTCACAAATACTTCCCAGACTTTTAACCGCGATTTTCCAATTTCTCGAGGTATCCGAGACCGGGTGCCTCGGGGTAGGTGATAGACCCTGAATAATCCACAGGTAAACCCCGCCTCGGTGTGTCACGTTCGTGCGTCTTCGGTGTATGTCTGTAAGTTTACTGTGGGTAAATGTAATCTGGCCTCAGCAGATCTGTCAGCCCCTCTGCTATGATATATCATCTACACTTCTAATTTGAATAGCTGTCCAGGAACTACGCCTATACCTTCAGCTACACACGTGATCCGATAATATCACGGAAGTAGACAGGTGTGTAGACAAAACAGCTCTATGTAAATAAGCAGTTGAAACACTAAAAACGTGAGTACATTTGCTCTTTCTATTTTCGGATTTGAGGGGGAATATTGGGGAATAGATTTTCAACGAGTACACTTCTAACAACCTAGGGAACTCACACAGTCCTGGGAATGATCAAGGCTAACCAAGCTTTCCATCCCTCCCGGGTCGGTTAAATTGGTACCAGACTTGTCTGGGAAGGTAAAGACACTGAGTTGGTATAGCGACCCACCCCCGCAAGTCATTGTATAGGCCAAATACACAGTTATCATGCCTCTTCGATTCTGAATGAAATACGAATGCGGCGGCGCGGAACGCCGACACCTTTGCCTTTCGCACTTCTCTAAAACCCAGTGACCTCTGAAATCTGACCATTTCAACCCGCACATCAACCACCACCCCACTTCACCTCATCATCCACTCCATCGTGGTCGACCTTGACGCAGCATGTGTTGTCACCTCAAAGTTTGAGTTTGCGTCCTTGGACATGCCGCGGTTCTTGATGCACAAATTCCCGTAGGAATGCTACTGCCCGTTCGAAGGGGAAATCCGACCAGGGTTAAGGTTAAGGGTTCTCGGCATCGTGCATGACGGCAGTCTGAGTTCAAGGCTAAGGAGATCTCGCCAACGAAAAAAAAACTGTATAAGTCAGTGTCTCCACCTTCTCAGACAAGTCTGGTACCAATTTATCATATCGATAGGAAAGCGAAGGTTGGTCAGAATCGACGATGATCGAGCGCTCGACCACGTGGATGTCAATTGTGCCGCTTATTGCTGCAACACAGCAATCAAAATCTGCCAATCGATTGACACCAACGTAACGCAGATCGATCGAAATCGAAGAGGCGCCAACTACTCTAGCAATCTTGCCTGATAAGAGCTCCAAAACAGGAAGTCAGCGAGAAGTTTCTCGGGCAAATAGACGATGTCAGGTGACAACGGAAAAACTATTTTCGGCGGCCAGCCAAGGTCACTGCCCAACGATGTACGCTTGGTGAGGTCTATTACTACACTGGGGGGCAATGAAAAGCCATCTGTCGTCCGTCTGCGTGAAAAAACAGCGCATACGTCACATGGCCGCTGGTGGCTGGTTGACTGAGTAGATGTTGTAATAAAATGGCGCGCACAAGGTGTGACACTCCTCCCTTCCAACCGACTCGACCGCCGTTAGAAGGAACTGACAGAGAGAGGGAGAGAGAGATCGAAGGTGACAGAAAAACTGCGGAAACCACACACCTGGTGCGACGACACATTACGCAAGTGCAAATGAGTCGGACAGCGCGGATTCCTTCCTTTCTCTAATGGCATTGATTTGTCATTGCATTGCAAATGCGATGGCGATAATAGGGGCTGGAACGATCGCTAGCACACGGCAAATAACCGAACAAAGGGATTCTAATACGTTGGGTACATTCCGTCGTCCTCAGGATATCCGGACGAGGGTGTTGGGTAAGAACAAACACAAGCGGGTCATCTAATTTCCTGAACACCTACAACCTCCTAATTCACGTACACATCGAACGCATCTTCCCGAAAAGGATAAAACAATGTAACTTTCAGGAGAACAATAAGAAGTCAAACTTAGAAAGAATGAATGAGTGAAGTAGAACGCAGAAGAACTCTTAATTCCGAAACAATCTGGGAGGAACGAACTAGCACTGGTTAAATTTCCATCCCTGAACATCGGAGAAAATCTTCCCTGGAAGGGAATGCCTTTGAAAAGCAAGAGAAAGTGCAAAGTGCGCAATAGCCCAAACGTGCTAGAACAACACACGGAATAAGAATGAATTGAGCGGAGAAGAATTTCAAAAACCTGAAATGCTTGAGAAAATCTGAAACTGAAAAAATCGTCTGGGAGTTTTCAAAACTCTGGAGCCATTAACGATAAGAAGGGAAGTTTCGCATCTAAACTTCCGAAGAGAAACCTATTCCCAGCATCGGATGTCATCCAAAAGGAAGGAAAAGTTAGAGAAGGCACAAAAATGAAAGAATTTCGGAAATGCACAGAAAAACTTGAGAAGAACCTGGAGACGTCGAGAAAATCTGAAATGGCAAAGGACTCACGAGACCTTCGGTACAGGTTTCGCACACTACCACGGGTTTCTCGTCTGAGAGATGAATACCAGTGGCGAGTTCGAGGTTGACAAAGTGAACAAAAATGATGACAAGAAGGCAGAAAATCTTGGCGCGATGAAACCACTGAGATGAGGAAAAACAAAAAGAATGGGAACGTACCGTGCCCACGATGGCCGATGCGGTGCTGTTAGCAACAGCTATAGAAGCGGTGACGGTGGAGCCAGTACTGGCAGCGGCAGCAGAAGCAGCAGCAGCCGACGAGGTGTTGGATGCGTCCTTAGCCTTTTTCGACTTGCTCGGATCGCGCCGCTTACGGCCTCGCTTCTTATCACGTTTCGCTCGACGCGCCTCTTTACGAGTCTCGTGTTCGGCCCGTTTTCTCGCTTTCTCCTCCCGTCGGAGCGATGCCGCTTCCTGCAACAAATTTCAAATTTCAAGATGATCGAGCGGGGAAGGTGGGGGGTCGGAGGAAGGGGTGGGGGGGGGGGGTGAAGAAGGCGGTCGCAAGGGTGCACCAAAGTTGTTTTCGCGAAACTTTACTGTTGATGTGGTCAAGAGAGTGATCAAGTCAGCAGATTCTCCAGTTGTTCTGCCAATTCATTGAGGGGGTGGATCATTAGACTGAAGTCTCAACAAGAGCAACAGCTGGGTGATTCATGTTTGCAAACCTCGATTGATCATTGACCAACAAAAGCCCTTGAATTACACGATTTTGTGATTCAACAAACTTTACATAGTCAAGGGTAACAACATCACATAAATAAATATCTAACACATCTACAGCCCACAAATGTGATGCTCTGTGAAATCCGAGGATGTAGTAGGATAGTTTGGAGACAAGAATGAAGGCCATAGACTTAGGTGAACGACCCCACTTGAAGCCTGAAATCGCTAGCAATAAAACCAAACTATCCAATTCGTCTACCAAATAGCCTCTGTAACCTGCCCATCCACCCCTGGATCGTATTCATGAATATTATTCCCGAAATTAGAGATGAATTAGACCCAGAATTATACCAAATCGAATTCTTCAGCGCGCCTTGGAGTCTGGGGGTTATTGTGGGTTTGTGTGGGGTTTGTTTGGGGTTTTAAATGGGTTCATACGGAACCTAACGCACGTCACTGGCGCTACGAGAGAAACCCTAGAACATGTTGATGAATCAGAAGGGGTACCGTTCAAAGTATTCGAACATTCACTGCGATGATGAACAGTGCTAGAAATCTCTAACAAACTCTGAATAATTTCGAGTAAACCACTCATGAACGTGGGCATGGGACCCGTCACCTCTTTCCATAGCTCCTAATTTGATAATAGCGACCTTTTGCTGCTCATACTGAGGTAAACTCCCCGATTTTGGTTTTTCCATTAGCTTTTCAGTGATCTACTACAATACGTTCTAGTGGGCGTCTTTCTGCGACAACTAATCTTTATCATTTCTCTTCACCTGTTAATGACTCCATATCTGTGAACTTTTCGATGAAAACCTTATCACAGACGATAAAACCTCTCACGGCAAATCAAACGTTTCACGACTGACTTTACAACGGGGCCACAAACGTTTTCCTCTAGCCACGATAGCGCATAAATACAGCAGAACCATTGTTTCCGTTTGAGTGAAATATGGTCTCTGCACCCATCGCGCAAAAGTTCTCATAAATCATCGGGTGAGTTTTGTTTCGTTTACCACGCTGTAATTCTCTCAACAGACTGGATCTGTGCACCGTGTGATTGTGTTGACGTTTTGAACAACAAAACACATCAATTACTGGCCAGCGCAGTGAGCTGAGTGTAAACACCAGAGAAAAACTGTTCCTCTATTTCCATACGACGATATCAAAGTGCAAAACCGTTTCGAAAGTGTAACATTGAACTTATTTCTCTCCCAAACACGTTCCTCAAATGACGCATTTCGCAGTTTTTCAACAATTGATCGCCTTTTCCCGCGTTTACAGCGATCTCAACCAGCATAACTGTGAAGGCACTTTGAAAAAAAGATTTCCACTTCAAATACGTTACTATCGAATACAGCAGATCTTCGGATAGACTAAGAATCACTAGAAAGTCCTTCAAACGAGTGTTACCATTGCTAGAACACGATGACACAGAAAATCTGCGTTCAGTTGCCCCCAAACCCCTAAAAATTAAGGGATAATCGGAAAAATTCATCATTGCTGGAGTACATGACCGAGATTCAAGAACAGTATACCCGAAATTAACGCCGAATTATACACCAAATCGCACGCAAACCATGATTCATCAACACGTTCAGCTATGCAGGGTATACTCGAGGGTTACAGAACGGTCTAACACAGCACAGTGCCGGCGAGGGCGCGGAGAATGGCGGGCAAAATCCTGATTCAGCAACAAGCTCAGGTATATTATTGGTTTAGTTGGTGTTTATACGTCGCAATTAGCTCGACGTATTCGAGCCTTCATCAGTAAGACCTCGAACCAACGCTGCATGCGCGCTAATCTGGGTAAATTTTTAGAATTTATTTCGGGTATATCTTTCATGAACATCAGACCCCTCGAACACACTAAGGCCCACAAATATTGATGTAGATGACATCACACATTTGAATATGCTCCAATTGCTGCCCGAAAACCTCGACTGCTCGAGTAGCTGATACTTTTTAAAACTAGCGCAAAAAGCAAAGGTATGCAAGTTCAGGTAGGGAGGGGGAGTTCCTACTGTACTACTATATTTGTATTACCCAACTTGTGCAAAGATCCAGCTGAACCAGTTACTGTTAGTGGCAGTGGCAAAGTATAACACATAAATACAAATTTCTCCTTCTACAAAGTCAAAGATGCTTGAAAAAGTCGAAAAGTAAAGCCTGCGGTGGACCGGGGAGAAAATAAAACTCAAACCACGCGAAACCACTAACTGATGAAACCGCAAGTAGCCTCTACAGATGTGACTTTACCTGTCCCACCAATGAAACCCGATTGAAAGGGTAGAAAAGGTAATAAAGAAACAACTGGTAAAAGCCAAAGAGCTGCATAGACCACCAGGAGGTCCCGTGGAGTGCACCACAAACTGCAGAAGTTGAACGAACCTGTGCAGCCTTCCACTGCCTCTTCAGCTCCTTGTCGACGACGGCGACACGTCCGGCAGCGGCTGCGGCTTTCTGTAGGGCTTTCGCGTCACGGATGGTCTTCTTCAGTTGATTGTGTCGCGATTTCCTCTCACGACGTTGTTTTTCGCGATTCTGACCGCGAAGACGTTTACGTTGCAGACGAGCGGCTTTTTCGATGGAGCGCTGAAACAGCACGAAAGCTAACTTGATGACAATTTTCGCCCTAATCACCAGCTATGAGAACAGCAATTGAAATCGTCTCCGATATTATAATTACACGACTGACAAACCATTATTTATGTAAAAAGTTCAAGAAAACATTCTCAGTGATCGAAGTTCAATAAATTTCAGCATAAGTGCTTCCTCACAAACAAGAAACGTCAGCCTAAGGAAAGACAATTTCCAAAAACTCGGTGCCGCTTTGAAATCCGTAATAGTAAAACAAAATTATTCTCGCATCAGTCGATTGTTTCCAATGTGTTTATTATGTTAGGTTTGCCTATACTGCATGAACAACTCATCAATTTTAGATCCATTTATTTCTCGTTTTTCTTTGTTTCATTTCCATGGTGCCATTAGCAACCACACTGAAAGCACGTCTACAAATACGCGAAAATGAATAAATAAATAATTAAATAAGTAAAACTCCTGATATATAAAGGCATCACTGAGCAAATTTGAGCTCTTTTAGAAAACATTCTAAGCACTCGTGCTATCTAAGCAGCAGATGCTAAACTTAAAACGCAGCCAATGGGCGCACACTACGAATTGGCATTTTCTAGGACCTTCGTAAAAACATAGAAAATAAAACACAAAAGGCATAAAGATACGAATGGCCACGCCAGCCCATTCGGGACAGCCATGAATTCAAAATGGACGAAAATAATCGTTAAAACTGAATGTGAATTCACGATGTGCTGTCATGGAAGCCACAATATTCAGACATCGTAAAATGTCGGGGAACGAAATGAAATTAATCCCAGTGAACTGTAGCGATAAGGAATAAAAATCAGAACGTGAAAAAAAGCTTCAGCTTGTTCAATGGAAATCGCAGCCTCTCGAAGGCCTTCATTTGGGAATTAATGACAACTATAAGACAATGAAGCCAGAAAATGTCACGTAAAGGTGAGTCACACAATGTTTAAAGCTGCATTAAAAAGCACGGCGGCGCTATTTCCGCCACATTGAAATTGCGGTGAGAAATCGGCTGAAATATCAATCCACCCTGTCCAAACCACTCGATCAATCACTCTCACCAATAAATCTTTTGAATCCGTGGCTATCAAAGTCTTCTAGCGCGAACCACAACCTAGCCAGTCCGAAAGCGTTGTGGTCATCAATTATAGCTGTGGAAATAGAGCTGAACTATTTGTCATCGAAACTGATAGCGTAAAAAGGCGCGGTGTTTCCAGCCCCGTAAAGCGACTGAAAAACCGACAACGATAACCGAATCGTTGCTGTGGCTGAAAAAACGATGCGAATCAATATCATCCTACATATTTACGGAGAAATTCTCTCTCGGATGACGCCATCAACGGTCATCTAAAATGCCTAAGACCACCTACTTTCTGTTAGTATGTTAAAAGCATCTGGGCGCGCATGGCACGGAAGGCCCGCGGAGGTCATTGTATAGGCAAAACACGCAAACAATTGCCTCCATCATTAAGAATTGAAGACGAATGCGTGGCGTGTCCCTAAGGGACTGATCAACGATGACCTCTTTAGCTATAAGAATCATTTTTCAATTGATTCGGTGACCCGAGACAAGATGACACAAGATCGCGGTGTGCAAAAGATAAAGGTGAAGAAAAATTTAAATTGATCCCAAGCACACGCCACGCATTCGTCTTCGAGTCGGAACGACAGACGCAAGTTGAAAGCAAGATTTCGCCTAGAAAGTGATCTGTCGGGTTCACCGCTCTACAAGTCAGTGCCTTCACCTTTGCAGACGAGTAGGCACCAATTCATCCGACCGCAGACGGATGGAGGGATCGGTTAGTCGGGACGAGGATCGACCGCTCGATCGTGTGGGTGTCAGTAGCACTTCTTACCACTGCACCACGCACGTCCTCGATTTTCGTAGTACTTGGGTGAGAAGTTAGCGTGCTGGTCCAAAACCCACAATTTCTTTCGCCACATACACAGCAAACAAGTAACAGAATGAAGTCGGCTAGTTCTATGAACTTTTCAGGGACATAAATTTCGGGTGTAAATAGATTCGTCCAAAATAGCACCATGCTCCACAAGCACTTCTAAAAACTAGGATAGTTACCAACCACCTACAGCAATAAATCATTAAAAAGCTTTGGTTTCTTTTTTCAGCCGCGATAAATAGCCGAAGCTGAAGACCACTCGGCCACGTGCCAAACGACCACATTCTCGTCGACGCGTCAATAAAGTGTTATCAATTGAGCGATGCCCGCTGCCACACCGTGACCTCACAACTCAACTGATAGCAGCGCCCCGAATGCATGCAAATAAAAGCTTTAAACGAGCGTGCTTATCGACTAGATCGAGCAACACCGCGTGAGAACATCGCTCATTCTCCCTTTCTCTCTCTCTCCAGGGACGCAACTTTTTAAAAATATCGCAAACGAAAACATACGATAACGGCATCAACACAGCTGTGACCAATACACCCACGGATACTGGGGACTAGAAACCAGAAAATAGTGACATCCGAAGGGATCTAGTGGAGGATATCTATGTCAGAATAAGAGTGGAAGGTAAAAGTGAAGGTAAACTGGTCGACGCTAAGAAGTCTCTCAAGAACGCGCCACGCATTCGTCTCCAATTCTGAATCGTAAAGGAATGGACAGCGCGTATTTGGCCCAAAGATTTAGTTGTAGGGAGCAGCTGTTCGAGTCAGGTTATTCATCATCCCAGACAAGCCTGGTACCAATTTCCTTGGGCATCAAAGGCTTAGTTAACTTGGGCAGGCCTTGGATTTCTCCTTCTCGACGATCCCTTCTCAAGTCTACCTGATTAGTTCTGGCCCCTTCCAATTTCGTTCAGCTCCCATCCAATTCCTTTAGCATCGATACCTTTGCCACTGTTTTCCGAAATCTGAGCGGTAATCGAGGCCATGACTAGCGAACCCAGTGCCTCACCTGACTAACCCGGCCCGCAGAATAACAAATTATGGTAACCATTCGGGTAAATTCGAGAGCGTTCCCATATTGTTCCAATTCCCATATTTTCTTTGAAAAAAAAACGTTTGATTCGTCTCTCAGTCGGAAAGGCGGCGGCCAATTGATACCTTGGGCATGTTGTCGCCTTTGATGTGGTCAATGAGAAAATCGCGAAGAAAACTTTGGTGAGAAAATCCACCAGTTTAGAACCAAAACCTTACTCGGGACTCTAGGGACTAAATGGGAGCTCTTGGGGCTCACGAAAAAAGAAGCGGATGATCATCTACAGGAGGGAGGCTTGCTCCATTTTACATAAATGAAGAAATGCCAGCCCGTACTATGTGCGAAAGTGCTAAAAAAGACGTTAAGAGGCATTCAGCAGGCCTGTCTTAGAGAAGAAATTCTAGGGAGATACGCTTATCTACCCTAATTTAGAATGACGACAGCACTGGTGATAATCGTCAGTGTCTTAAGAATATTCTAAATCCTTTACACAATAATACACTTAATCGTACAGAGGAATCGTAAAGTTACTCAGCAAGGTACCCAACTTCTAGGATTCGATGAAGAACACTTCTTTCCATCTACAAACGATATGATTTTTTCCACAAGAATCGCGCTAACAATTCAAGAAGACCGAAGAAGCTGAACACTTTCTTTCCACGATATCTGTATCAGGGTTTCGAATTCAATGGTGAAAAACTTTCTTTGGACTATGGCAGAAGGAAAATTGTGAAAAGAATTATAATGTTCGAATCAAATTCTATACCTAGATAACCTATTGGGTAACTTCAGGACGCCTCTTTATGACCAAAGGTTCATACTGTCCTGAGTGTATTTCTGGGTAAAGGTTTAAGAATATTCTCAAAGACACTGACAATTCCCATCAGTGCTGTCGTCGTTGCTGGACCATAGCCCAGGACAAAAAAAAATGACAAAAATTTGTTCACATCAGCGCAGACCACATAATGCGACAAGAATTGAAACTAAACTGTTAAACTGAGAAGGAACATAAACTCGTCTCTAATAGCTTACTTATGCTGAATCTAGTTGGCCACATTCGCCGTCAGTGGAACTCCGCTACATTTTTCCCAAAGAAACCACTCCCACGAACCCAACATTACAACAGATAGGAAAAAGGAGGAACCTTGACAAGATCATCTGCTACTGAATTGAGACAGATGAAAACGATGAAAAAATATCACTTGAGAAAAGCAGAAATGAAAGAGATCACAGTGCGTTGAATATCAACCGACTGATTCTGAGCGGTATCAGCGAACACATGATCGATAATCGCATATCATTAAAATGCGAAACGCATAATCCGCGGCGGTTTACGCTTCACGCACAGAATTGGCAATGCGTGTTAATCTGATTGTCTTAGCATAATATTCGACATAAACAAGCAAAAGTTGGAACGAAAATGGAATCGCAAATCTGTCAGCGCGTTGATGATCACCACAGCTTCGCAGCAGAATTCATAACTTTATCAGAAATTTATTGGTGTAACCACATTCAAACGAAATTTCGGAGCTCCTTTCAGCAATCCGTCTTAACACTGAAAGAAATCTCTTTCAAACAGGTTTATCTATCATATTTATTATATTTATTACCGCTTTTAAACCATGCGAAGTGAAAGATCAAATTAGAACTAGACCAGTTCCCATCGGCCAGCGATTCAAGGTAAATGAACCCAGAAGAAATGCAGGAGTGCACATAAAGCCAAACGAGCGGTTTATTGAAATTCTCACTCTATGAAAAAATGATTCCACTCATTCGTGGATCCTCTCTACACCAATACGCTTTAGCGATTTCATAGACTTTTGCGTGCCTACGTTCCTCAAAAACGACAAGAACGTTTGAAAATTCTGAAAATTAACTAAAAATTATTAGGTGCTCCATTCGCAGTCCACTACGGTTTGGAATATTTTGTTTTATATTTGCGAGCGTTGAGCACGCTTCCTTAATAGAATGAATAGAAAATGCAATAGGCGAAAAAGTCAGCTACTAAAGAAATATCGCTAGTCGGAATATAATAAGGCTGAATGATAAAGAAAATTTGCACCGATTCTATTTTGTGAATCACGCTGAGAGTGCGCAGGATGTTGCGCCGACGAGAAGATCGAGCTGTTCGCAATTCTTCGAAAAAGGAAAAAATTATAGAAAAACGACAATGATTGGCAGATAAAAAGATTGAAATGACCTTCAAGATGAGTCCTTCTCACAACTCCCTAGACCATCACATTATCGAACGCGTTTTTTAAATTGCTGCACGGTGTTGTTTAACAAACATATCATCCTTGCTCAATAGGGCATCCGTTGAGGGAGTAACGATAAATAAATAAATGATCTAAGTTCTCGATCCAAAATACTCCATGTTCACCGTGTCATTTTTCTATGTATGCACTTTTTCTCTCCAGCGGACGAAAACAGTTTCTAACAGGGAAACATTAACACCATCAAACAGGCACATAAACACAACGGAATTGTCGCCCGAGCTTTTTTTGTCTGGCGGGCGCCAACAAAAGCGGATGCCATCACGCGTTTTTCAGATAATGGCTCTTGCACTTGGCCCATTATCGTCACCCGCCACCGCCGTCCATCGCGATGTGTTCATCGTCGTCGTCGTCGTCATCGTCACGGCTGCATTCGACAACTTCTTAATCGTTTCTCGACGACAGCACTTCGACCAATCCCACTATAGAAAAACTGGCAGCGTGCCTGCACGCACTGCTGCGCCACCGACCACCGCAGCCAGCCCACCCGAGCAGCCACTGGAACGGGGGACCCGACGGGAAAATCTACAGGGTGGCCGGAAAATATGGGCCGCCTATCGAGACTTTGCTAAAGCTTCAAGCACATTTCTCATACCTAAATCGGTATTCAATCGAGCATACCCTGCACTTGCTAGCCGGATATGAGACCACGGGCTCCATTCTAGCAGCAGTGGTTGCTAATTGTCCAAAAAGACCAGCGATCATCCCGTTACGCCGTGCAGATCGCCTATCGATGGATTTCAAAATTTTCTGCAAGTCCAGTCTCGAATAACAAGGCCTTTGGCAAAAAAAAACTTCCGGCTGTGGCAGACCAAATTTCTTCACATTTATATTCGTCAGAAAGGCGACGGAAACGAATTTTTCAAATTTTATTATGCTAGTGGTACTGTTGGTAATTAGTAAATATATTCGAACGATCTGAGGTGTTTTGCCTGAAAAGCTCGTGTTATGTGACCGATATTTTCCAGCCGCACGTTAGAACACCTCCTCTCTAATGCTGAAGGTAAGAAAAATATCGATGCAAAAAATTTCTTGAGCCGTTTGGTGTCCATTTCTTCTGTTCTCGTTCTCTTCTATTTTAAGCATACAATGTAATTTATTCAACAACGTAATCACCATCGTTAGCAAGACAGTGTTTCTCACAAGTGTAAAGCCCAGGAGTTAATCGCTGATTGCCCTTACATCCCTTACAACTTGGTCCGAATAGATGTTTTTTCACCCTAGAAAGCCTTAAGGAGCGTAATAAGTGATATTCACGGGAGGTCTACATTGGGAAATTATTCTGAAAGAGCAGCCGTGCCCCAGCTGAATTCTCCGTTTTTCAAGCGTCAGTTTGACACTAGGGAAGTCAATGGGCTCGAAGATGCTCTTATTCCACTGATACTGTGATTAAAGACAATGGAACCTATGCGACACTTTATAATACTCATCACAAAAAGGCGTCGAAAAGATCGAACAAGAGCTTCACGTAACGTCGCGGACGCAGTTCATCGAAAATGCTGAAAATGCAAGCAAAGCGGCTCAAGGCCTTCTTAGCACCCACTTAGAAGGTGTATAAAAATGGTAAGCGGAAGCGGATTTCCCAGAAATTGACCAAATCCGCCTTTTCATGGCCTCCAAGGAAAAATTCCGTTTCTTGCAGAACTACGAGCCTCGTCAGTTCACGTCAATGAAGTTTGCTCTTCTAAGCCATCATAACGGACTAGTGCAACCGTGCAACGTCAAAGCCTAATAATCTGCTTTATGTGCGACTCCTTTAGGAACTGGATTTCAATCAGGATTAAGAAGTCCATTCTGGCAAGCCTAGCAGACCAATTTCGGTATCACCACAAGAACGGCTTCATAGGAGAGCAGAAAACAGAATTAGAACATGAATAGTAGCTGAGTCGTAGCAGCTGTGGTACAAACGCTGCAGGTGGTTGGCCACGAGTTATTAACTAGCAAATTTAGTCTAAACAAGAAAAGGATCAATTTTCCCTACATCCTACTGAGAAAAAAATCGTAGAAGCGGAATTTACACTAATACACCAAAAAAGCGATGTGTTACGCCCACATGGAAACTCTCTCGTTCTCTCTCTTTTGAACCTCATTAACGAAGGCAACCATTCCGTTTACATCTGCTTTTCGAGGTTGTTAGGTGTAACATTTAGTTTTTTCATTAATAACTCACTAACAAGCAATAGGGACACAGCTGTGCTTCCGATCAACAACGTCGGAAGGCAAAAAAAAATTGAAGAGAACGTCTATGTATATCCTAGGGAGAACATTTCCGTCGAAAATTGAAACCAAAAAACATTTCACCTCATTTTTCCCTTTTCCCCTTGCCTGAGGTCTCCCACTGATTGTATCACAAGCAACCACTTAAAAAGGTTTGTAAAAAAGCGTAAATAAAACAGTAAGTATATAAAACTTGTAAAAACTATCCCGTCATCTCCCGACGGCGTGCCCACTGAAGCAGTCGAAGTCGGGAAAAGTGACGCCATCGAGAAATACTAATCCAAACCACGCTAATCCTTCGGCGTGCTACTCTGTAAGAGGGACCTTTTAGCAAAATGAGCAGAAATGACGAGACATTCAATCACTTTGTCACTGATGCCGCTCAATAAGTACCTCTCGCGGCTCATCCTTCACATTGCTCCAAATTGATTTGAAAACGAAGCCGATGCACTCATCCAGACACTGAAGGGATTTGCCAAGACTTTTCCAATGAGAAATTCCGCTACAGAGAAGCCTAACGGACCGTTAGCTTAGAACTTTGAACTACCAAACATCCGCCAAAGTACGAAACGTTGGGTGGCGAGAAAAACGCGCCTAAAATTTTAAACCCAGTCTAAAACCCAGCTTCATCGCATTTAAAGACCCTCCTTCTAACGTGGTACCACCATCCAAAAACCGGCCGTCCACCAGTGTACGACGGTCATTCCCCACCTACAACCAGACACATTAACTTAAAAGTGGCGAGAAACAGGCAAAGAACGGCGTTGAAAATCCCACGGCGAAGTGCTTTCACTTTGCCGCGGTACATTTAGCGTTCCAAGTGGTTTTTGGTCTCTAAAATAAGAAAAAAATGGTCTACAATACGTGACAAATAACGGTGACGTAATCCTCCACTGAATCACAATAGATAAAAGTGGTGCTCAGTAGATGAAACAACATTAAAGACAGCCATTGTTCACGATTGGAGTAGTGGTTGGGTGAGGAGCGAATATTCTCAACTTCTCGAAAAATTTATTTTTTATTCTGGAGTTGTCTCTCTTTGACGACAGATACCTATGATGGGAAAATCTCACAATCACCAGAATATCGGGACATCAACCGTTCTCTGCATGATGGAAGACAACATGAACTTTTTCCGCGTTCCAGTTGGTTTTTGGTTTTAAAGCGGATTTTCAGCTGAAAAAAGTCTTCCATACGTGACGAACGACGACATAATCGTTTAGAGATAAAGCCGGGCACAATAGAGGCACCAATAGAGAAGCGACAATCACAACAGCGGTCACCTTTGGATGCCGACGGGTGGGCGTCGAAAATGAGTCCAGAACCCAGGTGTCAGAAACATCTGGGCAGCAGGGCACCAATCCGTTGGGATGCACTACGAGAGAGAAAATAAAGGAGAAAAAGGAAATTTCCGAAAAAGGATGGCCGACTTCTCACGCACATCATGCAATCTCACGAGCCACTTTTATAGTTTACAAGTTATATTTTCAAGAGCAACGAGTTCAGGTGTTACTTGCAGCGAAAGAAATCGATGAAGATAAAAGGCGTCTTTATGTAGCGTTCACAGGCGGCTCAACGACGGCGAGTGGAGATTTGAGAGACTCTCCGAATCTACGCAATTCATTGAGCAGGTTCTGAGTAGCCTACATGAACGAACCCATGAGTCCTATTTCCTCGTAAGTCCTTCCATTTCAGGTATATAGTAGCATAAAAGAGCCCGCAACAATCTTCAAATGAAGCTACTGTTTCAATTTATTTTCGAACTTGTTTTAGTCTTTGGTTAAGCTCACTCAATTTACAATATAAAAATATAAAACTTCTCAACACGTTCGCCGCCTGGCTCTGACGAAGGCAATTAAGCCGAAGCGTTAGCTGAACAAACCAAGCTAGCTCCACCGATCGATAGAATTCAAAATCGCGAAAACGTGAAGTAAAAAAGTAGGGAAACGAAAATGGTGGTGAATTTTCATGTGGAGTCCGCAAAAAGGAACTTCGATACCTGAGAAACGTCGTTATTCAATTGAGATAGATTACTGAAAAGAATGATCGTATGAATTTGGCGCACACTTGACCACATTTTCCAGTATTGATAAAAGGAACGCCTTAATGGAAGCCTGAGGATTCTCAGGTGAAAAAACATCGAGCGATCATTGGAAAACGCTGCCATTGACAACACTCCCGACAAAGAGCAAACAAAAACCGCGAAGCGATACAGCGTAACGAAAAAACCTCCATTTCCTCATTGTATACAAATTGTAAGAAAAATCATTCAATGGTGAGAGGACAATATATGACGTATAAAGTCTCACTAAACAAAAGTGCACGGTAAAGTTGAGTCAAAAAATGTTAACTTGCGCAAAATTGTGGCGAAGGCATGAGCTAGAAATGCAGCAGAAATTGACGGTCCACAGCAGCATTTTTATTTCGACGGCGGAAGTACCCATTTTCCTCTGACTGATGCATTTCCAAGAGAAATGCTGGAATTTTGATTAAAGCCTTCCATCACGGCAGACGTCCATTAAAGGTAATGAGAGCCTTTACGACTTAGCATAATGGCTGAAGAAATGGAAATGCGTCCATGATGCATTGCCGGAAGCCGTCGCGAAGCAGCGACGATGGGGGACGGCGGATAGAGTGAGGGAAACTCAGCGTCTATATACTGCCGTTTAAGGCGCTAATTCTAGGTTTCATCGCATTAAACCTTGTCTGGTTGCGACAGTTCATTACTAAATGGAGAGGGAGAGATGAAGCGTCCAACTAAATCATCCTCTCTAGAGGAGACTTAAGAAAATCGCCGGTTTAAAAACGGTATAATCTTTCAATCTGCCGAATTTCCTCCACAGAATTAGGCCGAAGAAGAAGTAGAGAATCGCAGAAACTACAATCTGCTAGCACTGACGTCGGATACATCACATCCGTGCATATTCACTACACAAGGAAACTAAGAAGCGCGCTAAATGATTCCACCCAAGGAATAAAATAGATAAAAACAAAATAAAAGAAAACTACTAGTGTCGCAACCTAAGAATACAAATATCTCCTAAATGGCCCAAATTCCCATCAAAACACCTAGGAACCGTCCTAGTATGTCCTGCTGCCCAAATAATCAGAGAAAAATTATTTACATTTACAGATTCTTCCTCCAAACGGCACAAAAAGAAGTACGTGGAAAAAGTCCCCGCTGAACATATGTTATCCTTGAAGAAGAATGCACTACCACTCCAACATCTCAGAATTTAACGGCTATGACTAATCACTAGAAACTAATTTATAGTAACACTATTAAAACTATCACCTGAACACAGAGGATATCACATAAATATAAAATAAGGAAAGTAGGAAAACATCACACAATTGAGAAAACGAAGAAGAATCAGAAAGCGACAGAATTGACCCACCTTTTTGCACCGAATTTTTCGCTTCAGCTTCTCGATTCGAGCGGCTTTTTCCGATGCCAGTCGTTTCTTCTCAATTTCTTCCCGTGCTCGTAACGCTTCTAGTTCTTTCTCGAACACCTATAAGACAACGAATGAAATAGAAAAATGAAGTGTAAAATAAATGCTCGACTGCTGTTTCTTGGAGCATTCGAGAACTAATGTTCTCGCTCAATCACTTCTTCGACTTTGCAGTAACTAATCATAAATTCTGTGTAAAATGTTCCGTACTTCCCAAAGTGAACGCATGAAATTGGAATGTACATTTTTAGAATGCAGAGAACTTTACAATGAATAGACCGAGGAGAATGATTTTCAAAACGGAATTGAAAATTTAAAAGTCAGTCACTCTACCAAAGAATACAATCAGTGCACCGCATTGATCTTAGACAATTAGTGCACCGCATTGATCTTGCAGCACGAAAAAGTCGAGTCCAAAGGTCGCCTGATTGGCAGGCGGGCGGTAAAGACCAGAGGTGCCTAAGCTTCGCAGAGCACCTTAGTGATCAGAAAACGCTATCCGCGCGACTATTTAATCGCCTACGTAACATGAAAGTAATGTCTTAGTAGCTGCTAGAGAGCAAAGCAGGGATATGTGACGCACTAAGAAGGGCGGTAAATGTCAATCGGATAGAGTTAACATGTCTGACGTCTTAGAAGGAGCTCTCGCAGTCGATTCACTGAAAATGTCACACGTGACGAATCCTCATCACTGGAGCACTAGAAGTACCCGGTTCAGCCGGTGAGGAAATTCCGGGAAATCCTACAGCGACGCCGGCTTTTCCAATCAATTTCGAAAAAAACGAGGAACTCAAGCGACACGTGTCTTCACCAATGGAGAATGCTGACTAGCACGTGCTCAACATCACCGTAAATAATTTCCCAATGAAATTAAATCGGGCCCAAATGTTAAGGAAAACGTCTCTGGGGACGAGAGAGAAGTCTTTTCTGAAATGATGGTTGGCGTAGGCAAGAGCAGAGCCTACTAACAAGGTTTGACAAAAAACCGCAATGATCACTAACAATATGGAAAAACATAGAAAAAGTTTAACCTTAAGGAAGACTACACTTCACTGTCTCTAATTCAAAATTATTATCAATGTCGTAGCTTTTTCTGTTCACTCTGGAGCTAGCATTTCATGAAACCTCCATATAGATAAACCCATTCCCTCAGAGAAAATCTCACGAAATCTCACCAACAAATACCAAAAACTAATAGTCAAAATATGGCAGAAAGACCATTGGCCCAAGGAAATGACTCGTTCAACTTGGAAATGTGAGAAAAGCAAATGTGTTCGACCGAATTAAATTTATGCTAGGAACTACATTAACCACTGAAGACGAGATTACGTAGGACAAGAACTACTGAAAACTGCGTGCACACCATTGGGCTATTTATGGAGCAAGAGAAATGTGCTAGCACGAACGTGCAAAGTCATCAAGGACGATGAAGTCAGAAAAACCGTTAATAATCCATTATTTTCATTCATCTCTCTCGTCATCGGCTGTGCACTTCGGGAAAGAACGACAACACGCCGAACGCTTTCCTCAGAATCTACTACTGTAGGCCGACGCATGGTGGTAAAGGAAAAGTGGTCAGCGTTGCCCAGTCCCCTGAAGACGTGTCACGCACTCGCCTTCCATTCAGAAGTGTAGAGGCATGAAAAGTGCGACTCTGACCTTTACAATCACCTACCGAGGTCACTTTCCCAGACGACACCCGACCTCGTAGGGGTGGAAGGCCTGGTTAGCTTGGGCGAGGATCGATCGCTCGATTTTACGAGAGTAATTAGGCTCTGCACAGCGTTGGTCCTGTAGTCCTGGTTAAATTGATTAAACGCCAACAATTTGTATTCAGAACATGCTCTCATAATACCTAACAGATGACTGGCTGACCAGAAATGTCCATTTTTGTGGACGATTCGAATCGAAATAAAGTTGATTTCTGACACCTTAGGACTTTGAAGCGAGATAATGAGAAAACTTTGAGGCGAGATAATGCGCTCAGAGAAGCTGCAGAGACTTCTAATTCGCCAACCTAGCGGCTGCATCAGGAAGCTGCTGATGCAGAAGAGATGCACTTTGACGAATCATTCATAACTTTCCGGTAGACATGGCGACTCTCAAGAACGCGCCGAAAAAACACCGACATTCCTTATACGGCACACTCAGAATATCAGGGGAATAAGGAGCGCTGGCGGATAGCCGAAAAAAAAACGCCGGAGGCACTGTAATTCTGCGAATGCGTCGCTGCATTCTCGACTTTTTACGGCAATTTTATCAACACACTCTATAAGTGCAGTGCAGCGTTTCGTAGCTGCAACACGGCACTTGTACTTCACCAAGAATACGTAGGAAAACGACGAAAAGGTAAATCTGCGGCGCGTTTGACGAAGAGGTAGCGAGGGAACAGAATCCTGAGTTGAAAATGCCACCCGTTCTGGCGGCTGCATTTATCAAGTTGCTTTAACCACAAGAGAGCAAGGATGAATTTCTAACTCCCCCATTTCCTGTAGATACGTGAGTGGAGGCCAGGGATGAAAGAGAAAAGAAATAAACCACTGTACCAATTAACCCCAGCAGCTAGTTCCTTTTAGAGAGAAAAGAAAAGGATCAAATCATCTTGACCAGATAAACGAGTTTTTTAGTTTCTCTCTGCCAACAAAAGAAATACTTCGCATAGAACACTCAATTTCGAAGAGTTGTTGCTCTGGACATTTATACTGCTGAACCTCGTGAATTTGAAGGAACAACCTCCAGGTTTGGGGAAACTTTGAACTTTGTAGAACTAGAAGGGATGCTCTGAGAAACAAAAGACGATTTCCTCAAGTAAAGTGACAGAAGAAGCTAGACTACATGACACGATAAGACTGCAGTATCAAGGCAAAACTCTTTATTAGATTTGAGACCAAATTCTTGATAATTGTAGATCTTTTCATTCAATATCATTCACTAGACACTTCACCATATAAAATAACTTGAGAAACCTAAAACCCGCCGTTTCACTACACATATCACTGAAGCTTCAGAATGTGAGAAACATCCTAGCCCTGGTGAATTTCTTTGTAACACCTCTTCCCTATCCATTTTCGGGAAAATTTAGTTGACAATATGCTAATTTCAAACAGGAATAAAAGGTGTGGAGAACGAATAGAAAGAAAAATTGCTTTCACAAAAAAAAATAATACACGCAAACACTCACTTGTGCGTCTGATAGGCAGGTGAACAGCAATAATGAGAACTCGTCCAATATGGTCTCTTCCACAAACGGCAATTTATTCGTCAGAATGTCCTTCTGAACAAAACGATGATGATAGCGAAAGGAAAGCGTGAAATTTCAAAAAATTTCAGAGTTGCCTCTAACAATTCCAGCAGATTAAAGCCTTCAATAGAGCGAAAAATACCGTACAAATAGTGTGTAGATGGGAATAATTAGTGACTAGATGTGCAAACCTCCAATAAGCGAAAAAAGCTTAGCGAAATATGTCACATCATGAACGTTTTTGTGATGTCTGGACGGCTAGATCGTTTCTCATTAAATGTCGGCGCTAATTGAGCAGAAAACAGCATCGCTCACTCGTCAGTTCGCGACAGCACTTGATTCGAATAGAAAAAGCCGGCACGTCCGAAGCACATAGCTCGGCTTCAATTTAGCCTAATCCCTCAATTCAAAGCTAATCTAAAGTCTTTTCCTAATTCAGGCGATTAAAATGACGCAAATTCGGTTAAGCGATCGCACTTTGCACTCGACCAGATTGACAAAGTGATGCCGAGTGAAAAGATCATCATGAATGCGAAAAAAAGAATCAAAAAAGTGAGGTACGCAGAAATGGAAAATAAAAAATATGAAGAGTCCCAAGAAACAAACTTTATCGACGTCATCCTCAGCTGCTTCTTTAGATCCATTTGTTGACTTTGCTGATCCATTCTCCTTATTTTCCTCGTTCTCCTTTTTCTTTACAGCCTGCAAGAGAGTTGGCCACAATGAGAACAGGACTGACTTACAGAAAAAAATGTCCATACAGGAAAATGTTTAAAAAATGTATCATTCTTTGCACAAAAATTCATCTTTCTCAAATGAATTCAAAAGGAACTTACACCGCATTCGCCATTTTCCATCAGAATTACACTTGAACCGGATTCAGGCTCGTGTTTCTCATCATCAACGATTTCTTCCTTCACAACCTTCGACGTCGACGGTTTCTCCCTATCACAGTCTTCGCCCTTATCATCACCGTCAGGCTGAACTGATGCGTGTTTGGGCAAACCAAGGGCACCTAGAATTGACCGTATCTAAGAAACTCAGGCTTCAATTAAAAACGCTTCATCCAAGAAAACTAAAAAGGAATAAAAATCCATAAAAACAATGCAGTACGACTGGGATCAAAGGCACAATCGGAAGTCATTAAAATTGCAAGAATTTTTCGGACTACTTAGAACAGCTAATCAGGGCACCCTAGAGGCTCAAAAAAATGCCCCGCTAGGGGTCAAGTTTGATTGCAGCCTTATTACAGAAGAGCTGGGTGTCAGAAATAAAATTTATACAAAAAGCTATATAAGTTATATTAGTTTACGAAAAATATCCTAATATAATCAAAGTCTTAAATAAATAAATAAAATATACCCCAATCACAAATCATAACTACTTCTGCCTGCCTTAATTCATTTTCCGAGCAGTTTCATTAATCCGCTATCGCGTTTAACAGCATTTTTAATTGTAATTCAATTTTATATTTACTTTTGATGATTAGCACGCTTAGCGTTGCATTACGCTCACGAAACAACCCCACATGAGACTTTGGCCCTTTTCTTGAATGAACAAAGGAATAAATAGGAATTCTTTCAACTAGACAAAAGTATCGACGTATTCGACAGCAGTGACAACATTCCGTCAAAATCCAAGCTATAAAACAAAAAAATCATAAGATTTACATTATCTACGCTTCTGCCTTCATGAGTAATAGTCGCATTATTAGCAAGTCACCCAGAGAATCAATACACATTTGAAAATGTTAAGAAGACCTTCACACGTAAAGCTATTCATTTTGAGAAAGGAGAAGTGACTAAGTCCGAAGAAAATGCGGCGGAAATGGGAACAATATTATTTCATCATTCAAAAAGCACTTCTCGTCCCCATCAAATATCTATTTTTCTATTTATATTATACGCTCATAGGCGTGCTGCTCAAAATAGTTCGTAGAAAGACTGAACAGAAACAAAATAGAAACGCATAATACGAAAAAGAGGAAAAACAGCTAAAGGAACGTGTGGTTTGTCAAAGAACTCGAACTGACCATTTTAAATTCAGAATGACTACTATTAGTGACGTAAAAAAATGAATAGATCGAGACTGTCAGCTCACCCAGATACGCAGCCGTGTGCGGACAGACGACGTCGTGCAGGACGAATTTTGGTGGAGGAGGCGGCGGGGCTGGTGCGACGACTCGAATCGGCGGTCGACCAACACCCCGTCCTCGACCGCTTCCGGTTGAGTGATAGCCGTTCGGTCGAACACCACCGGCGTTCGCCGTGGACGCTGCACCACGACCACGACCACGTGGTTTCCTGAAAAAAAGAAGCAGGTGTACGGTATAGAATTATAGTTCCGTTTCGCTGAAAATTTTCTCGAACAACTATAAAAAGAATCCAAGTTCACTCCTTTTTGATCTCTCAATCACTGAAATCCATTTTCAATTGGTTTGATGATACGTCAAGTTTTTTTTGTGGAAGAACGATATCATTATTAATATAGTGTAATCTAATTTGACGAGCCAATGTCACCTCAGATTCGCATAGCCCATCGCACGTTTCGGTTGTTGCCCCAGCACTACTAGTGCCAATTAGTAGGACAATTGGTCCGCAGGTATTGACAGTGCATGTACAAGTGAAACAGAGGCAATGCCCCTCACCTATTTATTACACGGGAAAACGCCGTGGACTGGAAAAACGCCGTGAACCTCTTTCGAACCATTTTACCGCCCCCATAGCATTTATATCCTTGCGGAAAAACTTACATACCCGTACTCTGGCACCCTATTTTAAATACATAGTTTGAAGTTCAATCCATGGAAAAAGGCTTTTCCACCTTAAGCAAAATAATTAATGTACCTCATTCAATTCCTGCAGAAATTTTTGAGCTGCGATCCAATGAAGATCTAATAAAAGCGTCAATGTTATTCGTTCGATACGATATGGGAAATTAGCCCACTCCGCAAACGTTTTCACGCGGTTCATGAATATTCATATTTCATCTGCGCATCATAGAGGATCTCGGCATAATAATATCAAGGAAACCCATCGCTCATCTGCTGACCAGTCCTAGTCATTTTGTAGAATAATTCTGATAATCAATCAATTCATTGTTAAGGTTACTCATGTAACCACACCTGTCAAGGACTAGAATTTCCTCGTGAATGGGAAGGCAGTCATAAAAAAGCAGAAAAAGCTGATTCTAAAAAATACGCAGACTAGACTCAGGCGAAGCTTTTTCCCAGTCAAAGCGGCGATGGAGTACTCCATTCTGAGCAAAAAAATGCAAGGACCTCATAATTTGAAAACATTTTCAAAACTGTTGTCTACGTATTTAAAAAAGTGACACGCAGGTTCCCATCTATGTGAAGCCGAATCTGATACATTAGAGGTTTAATGTAATGTTTTGTTTCTCTAACAAATCTTGAAAGCTTGTTCAGATTGTTCTCGTTACCATGTTGAGTTTTGTGTTGTTGATTATTGTACTTTTCAGCACCACATGTGGAATTACCGCATGTAATAAATTGAAATTGAAAAGAAATTCGTTCGACTGGAAGACGTGACGGCGAAGAAAAAGCGCTCGATGGCCGAAACTTTGTCATTTTAGTGAACGGACCCAATAGGCGTTCGAAGAAAAACGACAGAAGAACGGATAACAGAAAAAACGTGGCATAGCCCTAAAACAAGATCTGGTCGGAAGGGTGCCAAGATATACAGAGTAACAAGTACTGGAAATATTAGGAAAGAGAGGAAATAGGGATTAGAACAGCAGTCCATCGGAAAACCGAATGGTTTACCGCTGAAAGTGAGGAGTGTTAAGCCCACCACAATACTGGTAGCCGTCCAAGCGCTATTTACCTCAGGCCCATAAAAAAATTCAGTATAATTATACTTGAATGACTTCTGTGCATTTGACCCCTCCCCACAGGACCCGCTTCCCGGACTATTTCGATCTAATCGTAGATAGCCAATCATAGATACAAAAACCAGGCAGAAAAACAGATAGTCGAAAATATACGTGATATACTCATTCCTCTATCTCATGATTGTTTGAACAACATGAGTGAACAAATGAATATACGAAAAAGTTAGCGATAAGGCCTCTTACGGTAAACGATGTGTGATTTTTAGTACAAGTGTTGTGCTGTACTAGACCCATTTCATTTTAGTTATTTGTACTACCTTCTTATTTCTATTCTGCTATAAAAGTACTGCTGTAGTTGTCCATCTGTCTTTTTTTCTTACACCTTTAGCGGTGAACGCTCAGTCTATGGCTGATAAAAAACAAACAAAAAAGTAAACAATACGAGACGAAAAGAACCGGACTCACTAATTTGTCTAAATCAATTTCAGTCTCAAAGGAAGAATTCGAAAATCGACGAAGAAATGATTGCAATGGGAATGTGAGAATAAATCAAATTAGAACTAGCACGTTCCGTTCAGCAAGAATTAATTGGCACCCGCCTGATACGCATTGAAAATGCTACACAACAGAGAAGCAGACTAAGGTCTGCACAAAAGGGAACGATCCAGATTTGCTTTAAAAAAGGCAACATCATTAATTGTAAGAAACCGCTAGTATGAACTGTTTTTCGCTTCACAATTCAGAACCAGTCGAGTTTCCATAAATGTTTGCGCTCAGACCATAAAAAGGCTTGTCACTAGAAAATGGGAAATGTGAACAGCGTCGAACATGTAGAACGATAAATAAATCAAAGCTTAATAAAGGGTGCTATCTGGGTTGGCAGTGCAGCCAATAGAAGTGTTGTTCTTGGGAATGACAATGAATATTTTCCAATTCCTCACACTCGAACATTAATCTTGGCAGGTTTCTGCGAAAAAATACGGCCTTGGATTTTTTCGGCTGCACCCCTCGACTCCCATAGCACTAACAAAGTAAACCGAAAACATAGAGGATGGAGATGAAAATAGTAAAAGTAGGAAGTTGAAGAGAAAGCATAAGAAAAAAATCGCCTACTTGAACGGCAGCGGAGTTTTGAAGCACGCGTCATCAAATGTCGGTTGTTTACTGCTGCTTGGCGTAGACTGAGTCGACGGCGAAGCGGTCAGCAGTGATGAAGACATTGATGAGGGCTGCTGAAAACACGTGACTCGTTCTGATTCACGAAAATGATAAATTTCTCGCGAAAATATAAACGAAAAAGCAAAACGAAGAAAGAATGAAAAATCTCAATCCAAGCGTATCACCCATGAGAATGTGCCTCAGATGTTTAGTACATTAAGAAGAAATAGTTCCAATGGCCAAAAGTGTCACAAAACCACTATGCGTAATAGTGGAAAATGATTGAAAACAAGAAAAAACACATCCAAATGCAGCTAACCACGATAGGACGAAGACCCACGGACGTACAGATTTAGTATGCTGAATGATTGAATTAAATTATTAGAAGCATGATCCCTGTTATGGAGATTAGTCCTTAAAATTACGAAGGGGCAATTTATTTCTCAATTTTACTCCTTTTGCATTCTGTCCTGGTCCAGCCAGTGCACATACGTCGTTTTTCTCAATCATTATTTATTGGCGAGTGTAGATTTGGAAAATAAACAAAAATCTTCGTCGGATTCTATTTCTCAAAGAAGGAAGACGATCTCTTTTCCCTCCAAGACCCGCATGACACCGTTTTTCGTCTTCTCTGCGCAGTGAAATGTTATTCGTGCCTACATACTTTACAGATGTTTCTAGCAACCGAGTAAAAACCGCGATTCTGTTTTTCTTACCTAGGTAGGGGCGCGCGGGGTACACTGGTGAGAGGCGTGACCGACATACCCACGGTTGAGCGCTCGATACCCGTCCCGGGCTAACAAAGCATTCTATCCTTCCCGAGTCGGGTAAATTGGTACCAGACTTGTACGATAAGGCAAATACACTGACTTGGGATAGCGGCCGGGCGTCGCAAGCCTCTGTATAGGCCAAATACGCATTACCATGCCTCCACGATTATGGATGGAACACAAATGCGGCGGCGCGTCCTCAGGGGACCACCTTCGCCTTCACCTTTACCTAGGTACGCGGCATTGGACATGTAGGAAAACAACGAAAACCTACGATATTCCTTTTCCCCGATAAAAATACAAATGACCATGACAGCGTTTTAGAACGAAAACCTCCATCACGAGAAAATGTTGAATCCGGCGCGCTGATGAATCACTGGACGGGTATGCCTTTCAACATTGAACAAAACGAAGCACACGAACTATCTCAAAAGAATAAAAGTGGTTCAAGGGGTGAGCTCTACGAGTTTTTTAACGAAAAAATCGGCTGAAGGAAAAATAGCGCCTGCATGATAAGATCATTCAATTTGCGGAGATAACGGTCTCATTCTGTTGAACACCGTTGACTATAACATCATAAATCAACGCTTCTGCAATTCATGTGATGGTTTGAATTTAGGTGAAAAAAATTCTAAGAAAATGACTGCCAAGTCCCAACAATCTATTGAAGTCCGCGGTGATCCTGGTTTTAAAGTACAAGGAAGTGTTTCGCGTTGGCTAATTCCTACGGCAGCTCTCAACAATCGCAAGTTGTACAACAGCTAACAATTGTCCAAAAAAACGTCAAAAAAGCAACAGCAAATTGCCTGATTCCTGCTACAATTCTCCCTCATCAAATACCCATGTTTGAAGAACGAAAAAACGACAACCACGACAAAAAAAACTACAATCTAGAGAAAAGAGAAAAGTACACATCGAAAACCAACATGAGGGAATGACAATTTTTGGAAAAAAAATCGGAGCATGTAAGCAATGGAAACTACAAACAGATCGAAGCATGTTTTACTGATAGGAAAATCACTTTGACTATATGAAAAGCGGAATGTTTTCTCACCAATAACATTTGGTCAACATGTTGCTGTTACACTGTCATGTTTAGACAGACGTTGTGAAAACGTTTGGCTAGATAAAAGCGGATAAAATCCACAAAAAAACCGAACGAAGTGGTAAAAAAGTGCGAGAAAAGAGAGCGGATCAATAGACTGCTTATTTGATTGTGTTCAAGGGTAACAAATCACGAAGCCACCAATAGTTAACGACCGATCAACGACCGAATCACGAATATTTCATCTTTCCTTTTCGGATACCTTCAAAAATGGTTCATGACCTCGATTATCAGCCTTCAATATCGAGGACACCTTTTCTTTCCTTAGAAATGGCAGTAAAGGGAGTAAGAACCAGAGGGAGGTTGGCAGGTCGGCTGATGGAGGAGAACTATCACAACGACAAGTCTGATCGATGTGAAGATGATGAGAAAATCAATAGCGTGGGCACGCATCTGATCCGGATGAACACTAAGGATAGAGGAGCTCATCAGATATTTCAACATATTTATTTACAGAGAAGGCCCAATAATCGACCAGAACGAGAGGCTAAAACGTTTTTGCTACTTTGTAAATCATACATCGTACTCCCGGAAACAATAAAGTTAAAATAAAGGTAAAGGTGTCGCAGTTGGTCAGCCCCTAAGTACACGCCGACGCATTCAGGTTCCATTCAGATTGTGAAGGCCTAGTGGATGCATATTTGCCCTAAACAATGACCTCCGGGCTTCATAGCACCCTGAATTTTGATTTTTTAAGGTTAAATACTATTTTATAGCGAGCAGACCCAATAACCACCAATGAGCCATAGTATTATATTCAGGAATGTAGCGAGCACTTCATAACAGCCTGCCAAGATCCGCTCAAAAACCCCGGCCCTTCGCCATGCAAACAACACTTTTTGTAGTGTCGCGGGAGTTGAATTGATTAGTGGGCGCCCAGCTGCGCATAGCTCATCCCCACCTACCCGTCAAAGAGTACAATGTATCCAGACATTCACTTCCACCAGACGAATCGCTAAAGAATAGGTACAAATGACAGTCGCAAACTCCACTATAGCAAAATAAGCAATAAAATGACAGAAATCAAATTTGACAAAAAATGAATGATTATAATGAGGTGCTTTTTTTGAAATCGACTTCTGCATTTTCCTACTAACCACTTTCTAGCACGTCAATGAATCGAATAAATAAAAAAAATTACAAAACCAACAAAATTACACTCGTGTCGACAATCAAGCGCCCGTATTACTGGTTCTGCTCCTGGGTAACAAGGAACCAGTACTAGTGCACTAACATATGACTATAAATATAACGGAAACGTCGACTTTGAAAACAAAGAATCAGAGCAGTTGAATAAACACAGCTTGATCAACAAATTCGTTGGGCTCTCTCGTTTCTCTCCCTAAAACCACTAAAAGACACATTTCTTTCTGTCATACGAGTCAAATCAGCTCACTAATTCAAAGCAGCTTTGACCGTGCCCCAAAACCCACTAAATGTAAATATATCAATCTTCGAACCAAAAAGTAAAAACCAGGAACATCATTAGAACAGCGAGCATCGAGCAAAAGATAAAGAACAATGCCACAAGATGAGAAACTACATCGGAAACAAAAATGAACGAATTGATTCGTAAGTTCCCATTCTTTGAGACGCGGCATCGATGCCGGCAATCGTTCTCTTCAAAAATTAAATCGAAATGGATGGTTCACCTAACAACGTTCAAAGCGGAAAAATTAAAGAGCACGATTGTCGACGATAAATTGGAATCGACGACTCGTGAATCCCTCAAGAAAAGAAAAACTCAGCTATTTATATGCACACCTACAGCATTCTTTAGAGGCTCAACATAAACTCTTACGGAGTCCCACGAGGAGCTGATACATAGAAGAACCATACGAAAAAGTTTTTCAAACTCGATTTTACCAGAAAGTTATCGACGTAGAATCGAGAAAAAGGACGAGTGAAATTCAATGCCAAAATGACGGCTGACATGTTGTTCTCGCGTATCGCACCAGGTGACCCACATTCGCAGCGGCGCAACACAAACAGGTGCAGTGCATTAAAGAGGAAGTTCACTTCTCTCAGTTACTCACATACATCCAACGCAATCGCCAAACGTGATCCACCAACGCCCTGCTCATTATATTCAGCTTTACCCCGAGCATTACAAGCTGCCGACCAGCCCCGGGGTATAGGATACTCCCATCCGGTGCTATGAGGGTTGGGGGTACGGCTAAAGAAAAAAAAACTTCTTGAGGGCCGTATTCTTCCTAAAGCACTTGTTTAGGTCGGTGCTCGAGTGCGAAGACTTTGAAAATACATATTTGAGAACGATTCGACCCCTGAAAACAAATCCTAGGTAGAGTAAGCACCTAATTACTACTGACTGCACTCCACCCCCCCCCCCTTCCAAACCCTCATAGCACCTATTATCTCTATGAACTAGAAACCGCGGCAAGTTCGCGGTGAGATACGAATGTATCAATCCTGCGATATGGAAAATCCCCACTTCCTCCATGAGTCTGGCCCCAGCGGCAGATGATCGTTCTTTCACATACATCTGTTGCACCACGGACATTAATTAACAGCTAACCAGCGAACGTTTTGCGGCTTAGTCATGTAATGTAAACATTCGATTATCATCGATGAAACGCTTTCTGATTTTCTGAGCCACTGTTCTCAGTCACATGCATAGAAGATTGAACTGCTTTTAAACATTCATGAGTTAGTGATTACGCCCATAGCGGACGCACGTGAAGCTATAAATGTTCAAAATTTTAGCGAAAATCAGGGCAGCTGGAATAAATCGGTAGCAGTAGAGGTGAATAAAGGGCTAATCATAAACCAAAGAAGATGGTGACCATGAAATTATCCGAAGATCAACAAAAAGAGGAAGAAAATAAAAGAAAAGTGCCTCCCTGAGAAGTTTTCGAATTGAGATACACTGCTGTTAACAAAAAAAATGTTTTTCTTCCCGAATTCTGTGGTAGCGCGTGAATCTTTATATAGCCCTGTAGGAATGAGCAGCAAACTATATTATCTTCGCAACCAGTATGCACATAACAATAACTTTACTCAATCCAATTTCCAAGAAAAAACGCCAGATTATTGATCAGCGCCCCAAACGACAATCTTCAGACCAGATTTTAATGAAATCCATGGTGCGAACCGCACTGCTATGGTCAACGTTGAAAAACTTGATCAACATCCGAAGGCCAACTCAGTTTTCTTCAATCCAATTTCGGCAACATTATCATAATACTCTGTATCGTCTTACTCAACTTTCGAACTTACAAACCAAAACTTTCGTCAGGCTCTGGAGAAGCTTTGTCTAGAAGAAATTGATTAAACAGCTGGTTGAGCATCCGACGTTTTTTTTTGAATTCCAGCTGATAAGGGCGTGTTGCAACGTGTGTGTGGCTAGGTGAAGGACCGCATTTCTCAAAAACTTCGTAATGTGCGGTTATTTCAGCCGCTGATTGCAATTCTAGTGTTCGTTTTTGTAACGCTCGTCCACTAGCATAAAATACACATCAATAACCGTCCGAACGGCAAGGCAACGCGTTTCGCCGGCGATTCATTTGAAGCCGTACATGGCAATTTAGGTTTTCCAGGGGAAACGCCGAGAAGAAGCTTACTGACCTCAATTGCAAGATAAAAGAAAACGCAAGGAAGTGCTGGAAAAGTGTAAAATGCATCTAAAATCGCATCAGCAAATGTTTTCCAGACTTTGTAGCTATTTTCGAAAAGAAAACGACGAACAACTAGAGGAGACACAACATCAGTTTAATTGGGCGGCTTGATACACAATTAAAAGCGGACCGGAAGAGTGGGAACACTTGGTATCTTGAGGAAAAAATTTGAAGATTTGTTGGAATAGAAGTTATGGAGCCCAGCATGATTTCACTTTTTGAGGCAAAGAATTGAACCGGTTACTCTCAAAATAGAACAGACGGAAGTTTTTCATGGAAAACGTACGGTAATGGTTCGAAGCAATAGCCCTACTGGCCTCGGAAACCGAAACCTATAACGAAGTGAGGAAAACAAAGCTTTTTGAAAAACGAAACCCTTGAGACGGTACACGCTCAAAAATATTTTTTAGGTAAATAGTAATCTCGTAATCTAATTCAGTTCAATCAGAAACCAATGCCATTCACAGCCATCCACTCAATTTGGTTATTAACCGGAAAGAAACTTCACCCAAATAACTACATACAATCCGGAAAAAATCACAACGGCGGAGAATACAAAAATTCTGATACTCATTGATAACTAGTTCGTATTGATAGATCTTAAGCATGAAACTGACCTTTACTTCTTCATCAAAATTAGGATATTAGTGTGGAACTACAGGTGGCAAATTTTTCGGAAAAGGAATAATTTGAATATTTTTGTTACATAATTTATTGGTTATACACTGCAATGGTGATTCTCGTTGAAAAGGCAAATCTCTGGGGTACGGACGACCCAAAGGCTGACCATAGCTGTATGTGTGCACAGTTCCACAGAGTGTGGAAAAACTGGTTTCCGACCGTTCGTGCACAGCTGGTATGGAAATTATGTGAAAGTTGATAATCAATAACAAAGGCATCATTGGGTATAATTGTACCCATTGAACACCTATAAGTTTCTTCATCTACTAAATGAGAGTTCGATGAAGAAAAGGTGGACTGTACCCATAACTTAATTGAGTGTTTATTACAACTCTTAACATTAAGAGGCCCACTTTTAATGCAGGTAAACTTCATACGCTCACTCTTGAACGATAAAAATATCTATTTGATAAACGGCACTAAATCTTATAATTTACAGTAAAGATGTAAAACGCTGAGGTTGAAATGGTCAAATAATGGGCAAATAAAAACTGACGCTCAATTCGAAAACCGATGAGAATAAGGAACCGACGGCGATTAATTGTTCAATCAACAAAGGACAACTCGTGGTCTTAAAGTACACACACTCGGCGGTGCTACGACCCCAGTTGCGCTAGATTGTAAAAAAGACCCGAAACAAGAAATGTGATGTCTAAAATGGATGAACGATTGGAATAGTCCCGCCAAATGCCAGGAGAGCGCTAAATTACGTTTTGATGAATCACTCGAGGTATGTAAATTATGGAAGAGGCGATAATCAACAGAAAAGATATCATTAGATAAAATTACTTCTATTGAATACCTATGGCTTTCTCCGTCAATTATGCTTAACGAGTTCGATGAAGTAGGACACTATAGAAGAGTGCTGATAAATGACTAGTGCAATCCAGTACGGGGTGACCACACCATGAGAATTAATCTGATTGCGAGCATTTTACAGCAGTTCCTCGTTTTTCCCATCGCAATCAATATCGATTTATCTCTAGATGTGAAAGGAAACCACAATCTTCCATCCCACAAAATCTCGAGGGATCACGCAGAAATAGGTCAGAATGAGTTAACGAGCGCTAGCTGCCTTCCATACTTCGCATCCGGTCTCTTAAAGAACAGCCCAAAAAAGTGACACCTCAAATGAATGAACGAACGGAAAAATCTCGCCAAAAATAAAGAGATTTTAAGAGCTCATCACCAAATTGTCTCCACTAGAATACCGCACATACAATTAATGGAATAAGGAAGTGAGACGTGGGCAACCGTAGAAATGAAAACAATTCAATCCATTTCGTAACAGACAGCAAACTACAAAGAAAAATTGGGGAAAATTCAAAACTCCTATTCCGACCTAGAGACAAGATCTTCAGTATTAAATTGAGAAGGATCCTTAGCTTGAAAAAAAAACTTTCCCTTTTTTCCCACCATACTTGATATCAGTTTTGCTCTCAATAAGAAAGGAAACCACAAGACTGACATTCCATGAGCATTAAGTGTTTTACTCAATACTATTACTTCAATTTACACCATAAGCATGTTGCACCTCCAAAAAAGCATGTTTATAGATGTGCACCTCCAAAAAAGGTAACTGAACCTAATTGATCAATGACTGAATAACAACTAACAAACAACATCATAATCACAAGAGAAAAAAGGCAAAGTTTTATGGAAAGTCTTGAGCAGTGCGCACACTCTAATGAATTTACCTTGTGTTTTCACTTCATTTTAACTATGCACCTCGATTTAATTCTTTGTCTACATATTTCGAAGCATACATTTTGATTGAAATCTCCAATTTGCAATAAATAGGTCAAAATGAGTGAAGGAAAGCTCGCGATTTCATTCTTTCAAAAATTGGCAGGTTTTCGAGAGCCCGAATGCATATTTGTAGGTGGGTCGTAAATACGCGGTCAACGAGCGGCTGAACAAACGGCGCATTACTGCCTAATGGAAGAAACGTTCGAGAGCAAATTAAGAAGAGCTGATTTGTAGTAGGACAATGATAGGAGTGTTCTAGGAGATTCCTGTGAAATTCGGTCAGCAGGGAGTAGGTGGGAGAACTCGCAGCTCCATCGAACACTGCCGCATAGGCGACGCAGAAAACGAAGAAAGAGACGTATGTGCGACGCCGCGACGCGCGGAAATCGATCAGACTGGTGGCGGCCGTCGGCTGCTGCTGCTGGCTGCTGGCGACGGTTATCTCCCGCGAACGACCCCAGCTAGGTACGCTCCCCACCACAGCGCAAATATATACCATCACTAGTCCCGACGGACCTCAAACGGCCGCCATAAGCTGGCCGCCAGTAAAGGTCAACCCACATGGGCAGCACAGAGGGAAAGACGACCCTGAGAAACACGCCGAACTCGTCTAATCACTATGCAAAGAAGTCTGCCTAGCACAACATGCTAAGACGATTAGTATTGAAAAAAAAAACATCAAGAAAACCAAATCAGAAGAAGGACATGAGCAACAGAGAAGAAAGCAAGGACACTACCAACACATCAAACTACCTTTAGCCACTTTCTTCAGTGATGCAACAAAGCTCTCCACTAAACAACTACTACATGTGGCGGGTGGAGAGAAGTTATTCAAAACAACCATTTAAAAAATTGCTCGATTCATGTTGTGTACAGCTATGAGAGTTGATAATTCCGCAAATGTTGTTAACGAGCATTACCAAAACTGAAGAATAACACGAAAAACACAGAGTAAAAAGTCAAAAAGTCGCTTGGGTAGAAAATCTTAATGTCATTGCCCCAGGTACCCAGCTAAAAGATTTCGTGACTCTGTCTCGTGTTTTTCACATCATTTTTCCATTCCATTCCATTTACCTGAATCCACTAACTTCCTTGCGTTTTGAAGGCTAAATTTTAGTTTGTCCAATGTGCAATACATGAGTAAATAAATAAATAAATAACTAGTGGACCGGTTGGTAATCATGATAGACATAACGCGCTACTAAGTCAATAAACCCATTATGAGAAAGACCGAAAACGACGCGACACACACACACGTGCACCAGTTTCTCCATGAAAAACAAATTAGCAGCAGACATCGCGAAAGTCGACGTAAGATCGGCGAAAGCTCCTTTCCACCCAAGTATGGTAATGTTGCGGGTTGCAGCAGGAAGTCAGTGCATGCCACACTACCTATATATCACTATTATATCAAGTAAATATGTTGTATTGTATAACCGTAAAGGTAAACTCTCCGAATTCCGAATTTATTTCTACGCAACATAAAGGCGTGCTAGCAATCGAACAAAAGTTTACTAACGAACGGAACAACGGTGAACTTCCAAACAAAGTTTGATAAATTTACATTCTCTAAACCTAAATTTAATTGAGTACAATTTTCTTGTACTTTATTCTATTCTTCCTTGGTTTCCTGAATATTTGTGGAACCTTTGCTATTGCTTGTCACCTACAACACCCAAAATCTCGTTTAATCACGTTTCATTAGGTTGGCTGATTGGAAGGGTTTAATCTTGTTTCGATCAACCAGATCCATAGAATAGGTTGTTGAACAATTTTTTTGAGTTTCATTGACTACAGTTTCTATTGGATTCACCTTTTTGAGAGTGCGGACTTTGCGAATTGGTACTGATTATTGAAAACGAAAAATTTTCCAACGCGTTAGCATGTTTGTACGGCCATAAGCTGGGAAACTGGTGTTGAACCATGTACAACATTTAAACCTAGAACTAAAAAGGTCTTCATTCAGAAGTCAAAACTCAGAAAATTTATTCGTTCAGACAGTTTCAGAATGAAGACGATAGATTTTCGTCATTTTTTCGCATCTCTAATCGGAGATTCAACAAAAATTGAGGAATTGGAATGGACTTCTTTTGCCTTTCCACGCCACATAGTCAAGATATGGCTCCTATTTTCGATTTTTTCGATTCGATTTCGATCACTATTTTTCGGCTACTCTAGCACGCTCTGGCAGTTAAAAGGACACGGGAGCTCAAATCAAGCGAGAATTTGCGGGCAGAGTTATTCAACACACAGCAGCCTAGAAAAAAATAAAAACCACTCAATTACTAAATGAAGCCAGGAACTACCATCATTTTCTGAGTGTGCGTACCCATATGATGGATAGGTGCCACCTAAGACCATTATCCGAGACCTTACCTACACTAAGAATGTGCTGACGAGTCTATTTACAGCAAGCAACTCTCCCTAATTAGTTCCCAAGGTCACACTGCATTAATCTAGAAAATGATCACCTAAATAAGTTTCTGTTCAACAATTATAAAAAAACTGATGCAAAAAAAAACAGAATATTGCTCTAACTCGAATCGCTTCACTTTCCCTAGCAACAACGCATGGACTCTTCCCACCCATTCAACTAAAATGAAAAGAGGAGATGAGAGGCCTTCTCTCTTTTGGCTGTGAGCTCTGCAAATAAATCTAGCACTCGAAAATAGAATTTGAAGGTAAAACCACCAAAAATAGTGAAAATTTTGTTGAAGGCTGGTAAAACAAAATCAACTACGCTCAACAGCAAACGACAGCTGATTCACTATCGCTACAGGCGGCTGCGTTGCAGAGCACGAACCATAGACAAAAACTGAAAAACTGCTGCGAGGAAAACTGAACATAGCACAGAGTACTCCACCGACCGTTAGTAAACAATAACAATACTCTCCAGAAATATCGCCAGGCTAGAATGACGAGCTGCTCGGCTCGGGAACTAGCCGCGCTGGGCTTATAAGAGAAATGCTACGAATGGGGCGGTGAAATGCTATTATAGCAGAAAATCCTGGCGCTGAACCGCATCGTATCGATTTAGCACTTTAGCGGAAGAAAAATAACAGCGACGAATTTCGGAACGCCGTGAGGGAGGACCTTAGTTGTTCCCACGACCCTGCTCAAAGCAGATGTTTACCGAGAGGAAGCTTAGTGCTCTATAGAAAGGTAATATGACAAAGGTAAAAGGTAAAGGTATCGGTGTTGATGAATCCTCTAAGGACGCTGGGCCGCATTCGTGTTTCATTCAGGATCGTAGAGACATGGTGAGTGCGTATTTGGCCTGCAGAATGTCTTGCGAGGGCCAGCCGCTATACCATGTCAGTGACTTCACCTTCACAGACAGGTCTGGTATCGATTTATTCGAACCCGGAGGGATGGAAGGCCTGGCTAGCCCGAGCGGGGACTGATCGCTCGACCGCAAAAGTGATAGAAGAAAATGGGAGAAATACAAAAATGATGGAGTACAATAGAATATCGAAAAGATCCGAAACAGAGCAGAGGAAAACCCTCCAATGTTGCACTCAAGACTACCCACAAAGGTAACGTGATAAAGCTTAATACGACTCTGAAAAGCTAATAAAGCAAAAATAAAAGAAGGCGACTACTGGCAGAAGCCGCGGATACGAGATGAAGTGACAGAAAACATCCGAATAAACGTAACAAATAGCGAAAAGAGCAACTAATGAAAAGTACAATTCAATTGAATTTTTCCATACAATTCAGAATAGGACAAGGTAATCCAAAAGTGCAAGTTGCGACCTGTGGAGGAGGCCCTGCTTTTGAATCGAGAGCTGCAATATATCCAAAAGGTTTCTGGCATAAGTAAAGAATTGGGGTAAAAGTAAACATAAAAATTGACTACCTACTTTTTAGTTTTTGCTTTCATTCAGTTCTAATTGTTCAATTATTTACGTACTCGGCACCCTCACAAACAGCAGACTCTCTCATCAGCTCAGCAGGATCGTCAGCCCAGAGCACGGCTGACGAGACTGCGAAGTAGCCAAGAACAAATTTGCTTTGAAGGTCTGTAGCAACGGTCGTGCCAGTTTATTGACTTTGCGAACGAAACAGAAATCATAGGCGAGTGTGTATTTCGTAACTGGTTTGCATGCAGCATTATCAACGAAATGATATCAAAGGTTTTCTGATAATATCTTATCCATTTATTCAACGTGACCCAATTCAAGCTTTTGTTTTGGTTCTTTTCCTTATTGATGCGACCAGCTTCTAAATCAATAAATTAATTGGAAGAAGTTTTCTAAGTGATTAGAGAACGAGCGTGGTCCTTGCCACTCAATCATTGAATAAAGCAACGGATGTGCTTTGAACTGAATTATTGGAACAATGAAGAACAATTGGAGAGTAAATATAATGATGTCAAAATGCCTCGGAGCGCAAATGAAGGCCAGCTTTTTCCTCCATTTAATATGTATATTTTTATTTGCATTGTATATTTTTATTTGCATAATATATTCACTGCATAAATTGGCTGCCCAGCGCAGCGAGCTACATAGCTGATACAAAACATGGAACCAGTCGGCGTGATAAGGCAACGAATCATGATTGCTGGAGCGAACATCTCCCATCTGTTTTTCCCGCTAGGCTGTTGAGCAGAGGAACGCAAAAAAAATGAAAAAAGAATACTTGAACATTGAAATACAAAAGGCGTCACTGAAGAATTTTTACCAAACTTGAGCCACTTGTTGAGAAGTTTTCTTTCGATGTTTTGATACGATTTCGGTCCAGGGTCACCCTGCCGGGTAAGTTACACCCTTCATTTTCTTCAGGTACAAGTTGAGTTTTATCGGTAACTAACGGTGGGTTATGCGTCACTTCAAACAATAAATTCGACATCGATATTAGAATTGAAGAGACGCTCATGAGCGCACAGCTATAACACATCTTGTTATTCAATTGCATTTTATAGACACCACCCACTGATATAGACGCAATACTTCAAAGACGATAGAATCTACGGAATATAAAACAACTACCCGCTTCGACAGTGAGAAGATTACAAAGGCACGTTTCTGCTTCTTGAATGCCACATTAATCAAAACTGAACGACAACAACATATACGACTTCGAGAGAGACAAAGTAGAGGGGTTCAGCTCACGAATAGAGGAAGAACAGAAATAAAAAACAAAGGAGCTGCTCTCGGACGAATGAAGTTGGTCGAATCGCGATATTGATTGGTTGGGATAATTACAATTGTCATAGTTTATCAAGTCATGCTGATTAATCTTTACCCAATTTGCGACGATCCTAACAAACATTTGCTCCAACACCCAAATATTCACCCATAGATTAATTATTATAATTCTTCCGATTCAAAAATAATCATTTCTGCGATTGATCAATATTGTATAGATCTGTTCGGATTTGATCCAGTGATTTGGCATTTCCTACGATACCTGTCTGGTTTGCGATTTGTAGCTGTGGAGGAATTCGGTATGGGTGCGAAAAAGCCAAAACGTTTAATTGTAGATCTACGTTTACGGAGAACCAAGCTATTCACGACAGTCGCGCCCGTCGTTAAAATCAAGTAAAAAATGCGCAAGATCGCCAAAAAACATTTACTCGAATAAACAAAGACCAGCGATCTTAACTCGCCGACGGAGATGAAATCTGGGACTTTGAATAAACAGATAACGCAAAATTGTAGCCTTCCTGATATGGCGATTAGGGTGAGTGGCTCACAAATATAGAAATTTTCTCCGAAATTGACTTGTCTGGTGAATGTTTTTCGTAGTATCACAATACAATGACAAGATACTTGACTTTAATGGTATACAACAAAAAAAGAAAAGAGAGGCTCAAGTGGATTACGACGTCACCTCTATTCTAGTATTTTTAACCTAACCGACATAGACAACAATAGTATCGACCTATACTCTACGGTGCCTACGCAAAGTTTTTTCGAATCAACGAAATACAACGAAAGACAGTGCTGAATAGAAGGTATTCGAGCATGTACCCGAGAAGAGGACATGATTAGCCGAACAATGCCACAACAGCCAGGAGCCGCTTAGCATAATATTAATGTTAATAGTAGAACGCATAAATCTCGCTGTCACTTAGCGAAACAAAATTGTGCACCCACGAGGGCATAGTGATGCGACTGAGATGGCCAAAACGCCGGTAGCAGAGGTCGAACAGGTTCGACCACCACACTGCACCGTAATCAATGCAAGGTCGAGTGGCAGTTTTCGAAGGGGGCGGTTGCAGACGCGCTGAATGACCCCGCACATTTATTGCATGACACTTCCCCCCGCGATCAGCCGGTCATTTCTTCGAGAGGGGTATTCGAAATTTCGTGATAATCGTAGAAAATACAAAGCAAAACGGGGAACTTTCAGAACCGAATTTACCATCAGATATTCCGAGGACGAGGTACACACAAAATAAGGAATTATCTTTACTATTCTAAGAGACCAGAATATCGGAGCAAGAAAGGACCAACCCAATATCTAGGGAGATGATAGCTATGGGGGTATCTCTAACGAGTTAATTCAGGTATCTCTACCGCCTTCAACGAATTGAAACCCAGTATTCGTCTCTACCGAAATTTAACCTAGAATACGAATTTATTAATCCAAGAGTTAATAATTTCGTGATTTTTTGTGGTGCTTCAGCCGCTGTTGTGGATAAAGCTGTTGTTGTGGATCAACAAATTAAACGGTAATCGGGCCTTGGATAGATAACCTTTCCTGGAATTTTCCTTCAACTTGATCAATCCGTTAAAACGGATCACAGACTCTCTGAACCTGTACACTTGAAAGATATACGATAAATGGTATTGGCAGTACGATCTAATTTTGATTCAGTTGATGCCCCTTTGAACGTTGATGGGTTTACCAAATTATTTATTTACCTATTCCATACGCTCATGAGGCCCGCGCTCATAAGTGACGGTGTCGGAAAATTCAACGAGACATCTACGCTTACGCTCAATATGCAAAAATCAAAAAGAAACCATCTAAATGGAAGAAACGAATCGCAATAACCCAACTGGTTGAATAACAAACACTGTCAACAGTAACGGTAGGCCATCGCAGATATTTTTCATAATATCGACGAGAAACGCGCCAAAATTTTTTGGTTTAGCTGAAACAAATTTCCAGGAGGCGATACCTATCCAGAACCTAAATATCGATCAATTTTCTAATAAGTCGAATCCACAGCAACTGCAGCACCAAAAACAATCATAAGCTAACAATTAATTTCCTGAGTTTATAAATTCATATATTAGCTTTAAATCTCAAAGTAAACGAATATCAGCCTCTAATTTCAATTAATCAACAGAGAGACCAATGAAGCGAGAACCTATCGGCAGCAGGGGAACTCAAAAAGTGAACTTTTCAAGTTCCTCTGCTCCTCAGCCCTAGATGTAACTAATAATGGCTTTTTCTTGGTCTGCCTCTTTCTGCAAATTAAAGGCCAGAAATACGCAAACTCGTTGATCGATAATGCAAATGATGACCCAATGAATTACACGCGAAAGGAACCGCGAAAGCCTAAGAACGACTACGGTAACAAATCATCGCTTTGACAAGCGGAATCTTAAGCAAACTTCAGCAAACAGGGCTCATAGCATATGCATAGCACGACGTCGTCCCTATGGACACACTAACAGAAATAGAATACAGGAAGAGCTGAAACAGAAAGAGTAGAAAAGAAACAGGAAAAAACTGGAGAAAGGATTCCACATAGAGAACAGCACGAGTTGATCGAAATGAGCATCAGCTCCGAACTGAATTGTACGACATTTCGAAGTTCCCTGCCATTAGGCAAATACGGCGGGGCGGCGATACATTTCCCGAAGCAACGGAGCGCTTTTTGTGACAGATGAGTCAACACACCATGACGGTGTGTTATCGCAAAGCAAAAGAAAATGTGTTGTTCTAGTTCCAGATGGAATGATAATCATAGCTTTAACATTGCAAATCCTACTTTAGCATCGAAATTTTCAAGAAAAGAGCACAATTCACCCACCGAGGAGACTGTAAAAGTCGGAAACCCCCCCCACGTAGCTTAGTGCGAAAAAGTGCACTGCTGCGACCACTACTACTATAGTCAGCTGTATCAGCTGACAAAAGGATTGCTGGTCAATGAACAGCCGCCACTGAAAAGTACCACCCAACAAAAGCACCGACTTCAGCGATCAAAGCATCGAGGAATTGGGTAACTTGTAATTCGCAAAATGAGCAGAAGCAAGAAAAGGTTCATAGGTTTGAAACGACCAAGAACAACGATGAGCTTTGAAGAAGGAGGGACACCCCAATTTTGACGCCTTTTTTGATAAATTCATCTGCTTCACCGTTTGCATGATTGATCCGTCGTTAAATTATGCAAAGGTCTGTTGCCTAGTAACCACCACTTTATGATTGGTGGGCACTTATGCGAAATAATTCATGAATTAGATTAGTACCCTGTACTCAAGCAAAGTTTCCCACCACCAGCTCAAAGAATACAAAATAAAGACAGAAGCAGCCATCTATCGAAAGCGAAACAAGAGCCATAGGAAGTAAAGAACGAGTTAGAGGACCAGCACCAATGCAATTTGCTAACTAGCTTTCAGCTTATAACGTGAACAAAGAAGGTATAGGAAAAGAAACGTGATAAGTGGTGACTGATTGGCAACAGTTCATGTAATAAGAATAGGAAAGTTGATTTTCCTTTTGTTCTAAAATTTAGACCATCCTTCTGCTGCATAAAAACAAAGGTCATACGAGACAAATAGGTTTCCCGCATTGTAACCTCGAAAGATCCCCAAGGGTGGGAGATAAGCAGGAATACACTAGGGCAAACCTCTATAAAAAACAAATAAATATCATCACTGTTCAAAAGTAGGGTCCAAATCACATAATAATGAACAAAACTGAATAGGAACGAGAGACAGAAATACACTGCAAAACCAACCTGTTTTCCTTTTTCCGTTACATTGGGAAGCTATCTGTAGCACTGCTTCTATTATTATTGAACTAAAAGGTAAAGGTAAAGGCCCCATTCGTGTTCAATTCCGAATCGTAAAGACTTGGTGAATGCGTGTTTGGCCTATAAAATGACCTGCGGGGGCCAGCCGCTATACCAGGTCAGTGTCTTTACCTTCCCAGACGAGTCTGGTAATGACAAGTAACCCGGGCCGGGATTGATCGCTCGACCGTGTGGGTGTCAGCAGCGCCTTTTACCACTGTAGCACGCGGACCCTTATTAATGAACTATTAACAATAAATACTGCAGCTAAAATAAAGACAAGGAATCAGGCTGCACTCGTTCAGAGTAAGCAAAGGGTCTTCAGGCCCGGTATTCGAAGGCAACGTTCGTCTCTTTCCCAGAACTCTAATATCTCTCAAACGTCTTGAAAAGAAAACTATTCTCAAGTATTAGTTGACATCTTGCAGTGTCATTCCAGAAATTCCGTATTTACTTTTGTTGTCTAACGGCTGTCTTCTGCAGCCGATATGGATTGGAATTGAAATTAATAGTGAAAAAGTACCAACTGTACGAGCACTTATTTAAATAGGCTGTAAAAACGCGAAGTTTCAAAAATCCATAGTGCACTAGTAACTGTGACGCCCTACGACAACTCACGCCATTTCAGTGTTGCACGAAATCGAAAGGAAATAGTGTTAGTGCTATATGGACGGCGTGCAGCAGCCTGGCACGTTATAGATTTCTCGACTACAGATTAGCGCAGCTGTGGGCCGACGGAAAAATAGCTTGTCGCAACGCTTTGTCTTTCATTTCCAACAACAAGAAGTTCAGTTAATTACTCTCCCTATCGCTCTCTCGCTCTCTCCATTTCTCTGAGCGTATTGGAACAGCTTGTTAGGAGGGCTTGTTCCGCCAATACATGTACTTTGCTCAAACACGAAGAGGGGAGGATCGGAAAATTGTTTTGGAAAAGGTGACGTAATCAGACATTAATTAAACAGCGAAAGACGTGCTACTAAACGATCACTCACAGAAGGCGTTCAATTTCAAGTTGCAACCGCTGGAAAGCATCACCTGCAACCTACACCCTCATCCTGCTGAGGGGAAGCCTAATACCCGATAACAACATCTCGGCAGTCTTTGCATCACAACGGAACAACGGACCCTCTTTTCCGTTCAATCCTGAGTAATCTCTAATCCCATGCAACACTCTTTGCAAAGTAGAGTCTAGAAGATAGAAAACTATTAGATTCGAGAGGATTTTTCCACCAGAAGATTTCTCGACAATATGATGCGATATAAATACGATATAGGTCACCTGCATCTTGTTCAGTGAAACACTAAAACCGGATAACAACATTTCGGCACTCTTGACATCACCTCAGCTAACAACTAAACCTCCTCCTTCAATACTAAGCAGTCCCCGAAGCCAGACCACATTCTTCGACAATGAAGAACCTCGATGAAATGATAGAAAAACAGAGCAGGTGAAAATTTAGAGCAAAGGAGGATTTTCCTATCGGAAAAGTTCTCCACAAAATGTAACGTTCCACGATTGACAGAACGTCAATGTCCACAGTCAGTTCGCATCTTGAGAAAGATTATGTAGCGGTGGATCATTGAGATGGATACTTTTTTTTGGAGAAATACTGCGGAAATCCCTACTTGACAATATGTGGTGGCGCCAATCAGACTGTAATCGTATAGTTTTTATGGACTCACCTACGCTGCTTTACTTGCGAAATGGAAAACTCTCCATGTTCGACCGATCGAGAGCATGAGTTTCCTTTCTTACTCTAGTAACATAAGTGAGCCAACTAATGGCCATAAAACTTTTTTTGATACATTCTAATCAGTGAGCTGCCTACATTGAGAACAGCTAATTAGAAGTAATAATTAAATGTGTGTGTCTAAAGAACGCTAACAAAAAGAAGCAGAACGCAGCCATGCAGAAAAGTGCAGATGTGGTCAATCAATAAACGTGAGAAACTCGTATCAAAACAATGAAAGTGAGGCGAAACTGATCACTGAGGAACAAAAGTAAAAATGCGCCAGAATGGTGAAACGAGAGCATCGCTTGAACAAACAGTATTGGCGCAGTCTTCTGGTGAGAAATTTCCTTTAGCTATTGATGTGTGCCTAACGAGACTAAATGCATCAAATTCGTTATCTAATTAGTAATGCTAATATCTTCGAATTTTTTTCTACGCATTTCATGAAAGGCCGGTAAACTAACGAAGGGTTGACTGAGCCGTTTCTACAGAAGAAATCGGCAGGTAAATGATTTTTAAAGCTTTTCTGCAATGATTACCATATGCTAACATTTTTCTCTCGTTTCAAGTGCCTCTACATTATAGAGATTGATAGGCTATCAGACTACAGACGGAGTAATCAATGCTTGTTCGGTTCCAGTATGGTATCGTCACGAAAAAGTAAGAAATGACCGCCCAACCTATCTGGCCACCCATCGCGAATTTCATGAGAGCGTCAAGACGAGCGAATAAAGCAAAAATAATTATGACCGGAAGCAAATAAGAGAACGATTACTAAGGACATTGAACGCAAGTAATCTCTTGCGAACTAGAACGAGAATCAGAGGCCACTCATCCCACCTCCAAAACCAGGCCCTATTTATCGATCTAAGCAGCTTCGCTTAATGTGTCACTTCTAACCATAAATCCACTAGTAGAGTCGTGTAGCTTTTTCGCTAGCGCTTCCATTGAAACCCAATAAACGGCTCACTGCGGCATAGAGTTTAGTTAACTTCCAGGAAATTTCTCAGAAACCAAGTTCTTCAGGAACAAGTTGTTGAAGAATATCCGAAACAGAGGTTCTGTGGCAGTTTTCAGGAGACGAAAACGCTAGTTAGCGCGAATTGTGATGGAAAAACGATGAAACGAGCACATGGACGCACTGCTGTTCACTCTGAGATCAATCAATACTGGCGGAGCGCAGTCACCTGGTCAGCCTGATACTTTGTAATAATGCAAGAAGAAAAACTAACATTCACATGAAAATCACTACAATAGCAGAAGAGGAAGTGCTACTATATTGAAATTCTGTGGCGCTGAATAGACAGTTCACAGAAACAGGGTGTAGTGCACTGCTATCAATTTCCTGATCTATAGAATTTTCATCTAAGGAAGTTCAAACCAGCTCTTTGTAGATCAGCCGCCCACCACAACAAGACAGACGTTTTTCCTCCACCAGCGACACCTTTTTTCCGAAGGGCGCTATCATTTATAGTTCGTCTATAGGCGCTTGACACAAGCCGACACCCGTTTCCCCGAGCAAACAAATCACCCGAACCTCATCACAACGATCGTCGCGAAACCGATAAACCCACGAAACGTGAGGGGCAGTCAGAGTTCGACCAACTGCACCGGTCAGAAGAACAAGGAACCAAAAATTAAAGAAAATAAATACAACATTAATTAGGCATAATGCAACATAAATCGGCTCAGGAATAACCACAAATCATTAACCAGAAACGACACTTCGTGATTTTTAATATCTCAGAGAAGCCTCGAAGGAAGCCAGTAGAGAGATTAGTGGTTTCGTTTAACATTTCAATGAACTTCCGAGAAGGTGGGAACGCCTTAACACCAAACGACCAAAAAGCGGCAAACAACCAATCGATAATGTAAAAATTCCCATGCGATGTCCCCTCGCAGCACTATTTCGATGACCGAAACTGCAACAATACAAAACCTGGAGGCTAACGGAAGTCTATCATCATAAACCTTCTAAATTAAGCAATTAGAAGTGAGCCGCTTACTACAAAATCCAAAATCCACGACAGTTTTGTGCGAAATAGAGATCGCTCTGAGGGTTTTCAGAATCAGCTCAAAACATGAGTCAGTCGATAAACTATTGGAATTCGTAATGCTCGGTAAAATGAAATTCCTTCAAACCAGTGCATCCAACGGAGGAAACGTTTTCCTTTCAGAACTGACACGAAACCTCTTCCGCAGCTACGAGTGGAATAATTTACGGGAATAGCGACGTAATCAAAAAGGTCTACATAAAAAAGAAGCACATCATAGGTTCAACTTCCTTAAAATGGACGTCTGTAGTGCGCAGTTACTGAACGAAAGAACACTTCCGACCTTTATCGGTGTGTAAATTCCCCTAAGTCCTCTGCCCATGAAAAGAATTAATAATAAAATTAGTCAGTCATGGCCAACATAGCGCGACGAAACTAAAAACCAAAAAAGGTTTCTTGAACAGGCATTAGAAAGTTAAACATAATAAACTGATAATAAAAGATCTCAACCCGATAGGCGGCAGTAAGTTTCACAAGATCTGAATTCCTACAGCCTTCCGATACGAACTCAAGCCAATGAGTCTGTTTTACATGCGAGTGAGAGTTACTGATAAATTCCACTTACAAATAATCCCTCTATGTACGGAAGCTAAATACTCTGCAACCGTTTTCTGCATAGACAACTTCGTTACGAACAAAAAATCAAGAACGGAGTCCTTCGAAATTTGAAAAATTGCAAGAAAATTTAATATTGATATAGATCGAATTCCGCCTTATCAAGAGCTGACATCTGGAATTCATAGTTTGGTTCCTGCGGGTGAATGGATAAATATCCCTTTGCAAGAACTCCATCCAGAACAGTGTCAGTTCGTAATTACGATTCTACTTTTAATTTATTTTTTACTAGTATTTGATTTCTTTTACTACTATAACTGATAACAGCACGGTTATTTGAAAGCGACCCCAACACTTTCACTCTCACGTAGAAGTGCAGTAGTGCACCACAAGCAAATAAGCAGGTAAATATGCGAATTTCTCTATTCATTCTCTATTTAGTTACGATGATCTAATCAACAGAACTCAAACAAAGCCTAACTTAAAAGTGACTCAAATCTGACGATTAGGACGCATTCGTGACGCGGAATATGGCGGAAGAAAAACGTCCAGCTGATCAACTACACTCGTGAAACACTGACGACCAACCCAGTAGCCGTTTGCACTTTCAGTGGACGCAAAATCGACACGAGGCGCTCCGCCTACGATTACACCACATCAGGAAGCGCCCCGATGGAAGAGGATTCACCTTTGTGGTCTTCCCATAGGGACGGGCTTGTCAGCTGAATGATGAAAAGCCCGCCCCCAACGACATCAACAAAATAATTCACCACCACACATCGGCTTAGACGAAGGCCTGGCTTAGGCAGACAGCAGGAACAAAACTGAACGCAGCTTATCGTCGCGGAGAAATAAGTTCTATTATTATTTCCCGAAAACTGCTCGCTGTCAATCAAGATCGATTAGTAAGATCGGCGGCAAAATTCACTCCAACAGCAGCAGTAGCAGAGAGCTGCATTTAGCGCGATGCACGACGATGCTCATAAATATTGATAAGATGCCGACGTTATGAGTACTTCAGGGAAAACAGGATGCTATCAAACGAGGCAACGCTGTTCTATGGGCCAAAGCTCAGTCATTCAGATAATTATAGGCTGCTAAAATACTACCTGCGAAATGCGGCAAATAGAAGCTGTTAGAATAAATTTAGCTCTAGAGACTGGCTGAGAAGGATAAAAACTTCATATTTATCGCACCGAAGTTTCGATTAGTCTCTAAAAAAGTTGAGACCTATCCTGGGGGTAAGGATCGATGATAGATGAGCGAACTCTTACGATAAAGAAAAGCAGTTCGAGTGTACATCGTTTGAGTCCTATGATTTGGAGCGTTACCTCACCCCTACGCACGTTGAGGGAGCAGCCAAAGGAAAAGCTCACAAAGCTACATTTTCCTCAGAAATTTATTGTTATTGGTTTTCGAGCATACTTTTTAATAACCATGCCCCAAAATTCAATGAAAAGGTTCTTCATTTTTCTTTAGTTTCACGTTCACTCTCGAGCTTAGTACTCTGCAGATGTACCAGGCTCCATATAGATTCAGTAACGGGTGGGGTGTTTTTTATAATCACATAAAATCACATAAAAATGAAAGCATTAGTGATTAACTCGTCGTCGTCAAGTCTGAATTAACCAATTAATTTACAAAATTGACGTTAACAAAAGCCGAACTAAAGATAGCAAAATTTACCTTGCTACGATTCCAACCCTTACCCTAGTGCACGAAAGGCTGAAGGTCGAAAGGCTACATAAATCTAAATCATAATATAATTTAGATGAATAAATATATCGTTGAAAAAATCTGAACTACTCGCCGTTTTTGCCCAGAAGAAAGGAGCTTAGAAGCCAACTAGGTTATAATTAAATAATGTTGACAATGCCAATGATTCTCGAGGCATTTGCCAACTGACAGAAGGGCCAGAGCTGTAAAAAATACGATAGGGAAAAATAGCATATATAGTATTCGATGAAGTAAATAAAGCAAACAAATATCTTAATAAACAGTAAAATAGCATAGAGGACAAAGAGGATTACAAGGAGGATCAACAATAACATAGAGGATTCGGTGCTATGTGGATAGGGGGTGCAGCCAAAAAAAACATCTTCAGAATCCCTTTTCCTCAAAAACCTGCTCTTGATGGTAATCGACCAATAAAAATTCGAAAACGCATTTGGAATAATTCGATATTTTCGAAGAATACATCGAATACAACAACAATAGCAAAACTACCCAAATAAATCGATCCTTGATATACCATACTGAAAGTGGGTAAAATGTTTTTCCGAGAAAGTAGCGATAAATCAATATTTTACAACCAAGCTCCCTGGAACAAACACATCGGTGGAATGGGCCCACGAGCAACTTCTAGGTGAACTCGACGTGTTTCGAGCAAGGTTCAATATTATGATAAACTTTGAAAAACCTGGGTTTTGTTTCAAACTATAACTATCGTCTCCAATTTGAAACATAAAATTTAAAGAGCAATTGGTGATTAGCGTCGCTAGCTGCTCATTACATCGAATCTCCAGATGGCAGTTCAGATTATTTTCTTAGAGGCTACTCAACACACACGATAATAATGCAATGAACGATAAGACGTTAACCACCGAGTACAATAAAAGCAACAAGAAAACAACAGAAAACAAACGTGAATAATAAAAAATTATGAAAAATCTGACGCACCTTTGCAACAACACAATTCGGCGTCGCTGGGTCCTTTTGCATTTCTGGCGAGCCTCAAATTTAGAAAAAATCGAATCGATCAATATCGCAGCGGCGAAAACTCGTAGTACGGTCGTCTTCGGTGATTAGAACTTCATCCCCAACAGAGAGCTTCTCAGTCTGAAATCGATCGGTAAATCAATACGGCGGAATGGATCGATCGGGAAAACGACCACGACAGCGGAACAGCAGAAGATCGAAGGAACGGAAAGACGGAAGCGGCTCGACAACCACCCTGACTGGGCCATCGACAACTGATCGATGCAGCAGCAGCGTAATAAATCAATAGAGCGGCGAATCGATCGAGGCCTAAACAGATGCCTGGCCGCTAGCCAAGGAGCCAAGGTCAATTGGAGGCGACGAGGCGCGGCCGGCGCTCGCGGCGAGCCAGCCGGGAGCGAGGGGCCGCCCGCCGCCGCCGCCGCAGTGTTTGCGCCGCCGCCGCCGGACGAGGAAGCGGCAAAAACGCCGCCGCGCGTCGCGCAAGAAACGCAAAAATCGCTGCTCTGTGAACTACACCTAATAAATGACAACTTCGCCGATAGCGACGATAAACACAATAAAGGCTGAGATGAAAATGAAGAAGATGTTTATCACATTGTCCTTATCACTACAACGAGCGGTTCATTTCTCGTTGAGTAGGATTCATTTAGTCTTCCTCGTGCAGTCACAGAGAGCGGTCAACCTCACCAGTTGGCTATTCCAAGATAAGAAGACCAAGTCCAAGACGCAGTTGCCGAGCGTGGACTGTATGGCAAGAACATCAGCAGATTTCCTCCACATCTGCACACTCAACGTCAGATCAACCTCAAGTGAGTGGGTCCATCGTTGATTACTATCGAAGGCGAAAGGCAAAGGATATGATCAACTGGGATTGGATGGTGAATGATGCGACTAAGGAATCTGCTGACCTCTTCGCAAAAAAGACTCGAACATCATTGTGTCATTGCGATGTAAGAGTATAAAGAATAAAAGAATAAAAGAATAAAAGAATAATAGGATTAATTCCATTACTCGCTCGGTACGAACTGGAGAATAAAGATGTCAGCTCAGTGGGCTACCGAGGATCAGGAACGCCATCGGTTTTAACTTCCTTGAAACCACAGTCATCCTTGATATTGTTTTCGTGATATACCGTAGCGATAAGACGATGTCCAGCCGCGGAGCTAGTAGATCAGAGCCAGTTCTGTTCCTGCACTCCAACTCTTGATTAAGTAACTGAGACAGCTACCACACAACCACGAATCGCAGAAACCAGGACCAACCCTATAACTTTCAAGCGAATTAGTGCAGTTAGGCAACATCAGCTAGATTTGATCAGTGGTAGTGAACGAGCATCAATAACACCATGCTTGCTAAAACCAGTATACTAGATTCATTTCTTGTTTCGGTTTTTTGTTTTAATTTGCTTTCTCGCTTGTTCGTTCCTCATCGTTCTTGTTATTTCGGTGGTTCAGCGGCACCTCAAACTTGGGTAATTAAACCTTTATCATTATAACATGAAATATTACAATAGAAAGAAAGTCTGAGGAGCACTGGCTGCTGCTCCTCTTTTATATTGTGCGGTATAGGCGTGGCTAACAGTATGTTTCTAATTCCTATGCTAGATCAGCCAGCAGATAACTCCTTTCAAGCTTACAAGTGAATCATCAATACAATTCCACGAACTAACCTAATAGGATAATAAGTCAACAATGAAAGCTACTACATTCAATAGAGATAGTCTCTATACTCCCGGCCGAAGAAGATGATCGTCGCCGCTACCTCCTAGTCCTGTTCGCTATCGTCTGATATCGTCGCGCTGTCTCTTCGTTTTTCTCGTGCCTCCTCCTTGTGCTTGCGCTCCTTTCGTCCATGACTGGTGCTCCTTGAGTCTCGCCTCTTACGCGTTTGCTGGGAACGTTCTCTAGCACTCGTCCTGTGATCCCGTTGATGATGGCTCGTCGTGGTCCTTGCTTTTTCAAGTCGACAATGTAGATCTCTCAACTCCTGCTCCAGCCTGGTCTCTCTTGATTGCAGCCGTCTTCTCCTTTCCTTCAGTTCATCCGTTGTTCTTACCGAGTGTCCCGCTCCTTGGTCGTTCTGCCATTCCCTCTCGATCGAGTCATTAACTTCGCGCATCGCCTTCCTTACCTCCTTTAATTCTCGCTCGGTCTCGATCTTCTGTCGAAGAATCCTTTCTACTTCGGGGGAAGGCTCCGCCGGGGCACTGGAGACTCGCTCCTGCTCTGTCGTTGGCTGTGAGGCTACTTCGTCGAGTCGTCTGTGGAGAGCTTCAACCACACTGACGAGCTGTGTCATCTCAATGGCCTCCACTTTATCTTGCAGATCCTTGATTGCTTGTTGAAGTGTGTCCCATCGAGAAGATTGCTTCGCGAATTCTTCCTTCAGCTGGGAAAACATCTTGTTCTCTTTCAGTTTTTCTTCGACCTGATTCAGGCGAGTCGAGACGGCGTCTACTTTCAATGTGAGTTGGTCGATCTTTGTGCCCATTGACTTGTGCTCTACGATAGTTTGATCCTGGTGAGTTTTCAACAGCTGTTCGAGACGTTCCAGGTATTGAGTCGTCTCGCTTGAGGCGGCCACCGTAACTGTTGGGGCCAACTGGTCGATTTTGCTTGCGGCAAGCTGCAGAATTCGACTTCCTTGTTTCAAGAGCTCCTTTAACATTGTCCCAGAAGCACGACCCTTCTTCGGTGGTAGAGCCTTTTCATCTGAGGAGGATGACGAGGATGATGAGCTTCGTTTTCGTTTCGGAGGCGGAACAGTAGACGATGATGCAGGCGCTGCTGGTTTCTTTGGTGGATCAGGGCGTCGTGGCAGCGTTGTCGGTTTCGTGTTCGTTAGGGGTGCAGCTGGCGTTGTAGTGGTAGTAGTGTTGTTGCCAGCCGCAGCCGTTACCGTTGGAGTCTTCTTCGCCTTGTCCATTGCTAAAATAAGCTACGTACAGCCAATCAAAGAAATTTATGAACGGTTAGTCGTGCATTTCATGCGACAGAGGGGTTGTTGGTGCAGGTCGAGTGTGCTCAGAGAAGTTTCTCCGTTCGTTTGTGTCCTCGAATTCGTGAGAACAAGATTTTCCAGAAGGATCTCAACGTGCATGTCGCTAAGTGTAGCATGTTGGTGATGATGCAAAAAGTGAAACGCACAATACACAAGAGTACGTTGATTCCGCAAGTCCAGAAGAGTACATATCCGACAGCGAAAGCTATTATGAGAGTCACGAAGACAACGATGACAGTTTTGTACCAAGATAGGCAGACGCTGACGATATGCCCGAAATCGGGGAACACTAGTTCATCGAACACGCTGCTTTCTCCTGATATGACCTTCAATGTAGATCCGTGGATCGTGCGTACCCATTGAAGAATTCCAGTGATCTCAAAGGTTGTTTCCGTGGTCCCACACGAAACTTTGCACGTCTTCCTGACTCTGGCTGACGTATGGCTGAATCGCAGACTGGAGATGGCCCCTTTTTGATGACAAGGGATCGTGAAAACCAAGTCTTCGCATTGTACGGTCGCCATTGTGTCATTTCCGTTCGTAGTGCATGACACTTCTGCAGTCGCCCCTTGCGAACAGTGGTAACATCCTCTTGCAATCGAGTTCGAAATAGTACATACAGAATCGGTTACCACTGTGACCGTTTTGTCGAATTGATCTCTCAAATGGACAATTAGTTCGGCGGTTGTGAATGATGGGATTTCGGCTACCGTTGTTGTAGGATCATCCTTTGAAGCAGTGAAGGTTATCCATGGGCGGCGAATTGGGAAGCGATTCTCAATGTTCTCTGAGAAGATCTTCGTTATGTTGACGTCATTGCATAGGCAGATTACTTTGTTCTCTGCCGGCTCGCAATTACACGCCGTGGTTACAGAACAGTTGAGCGATTTTGCGTCGCTTTCTGATTCGCACAGGAGATGGGCGTTCTTGTCGGAGTTCCAAATAGCAAGATTCGATCCATCCGAGATGAACGTTGACGACAATGCGGGCGTTGGTGGAACACTTAGTGCACTGAGGGTGATTCGCAGGCCGTCGAGGTTGACTGGTACAGTAGGCTGTAATGTAACGGCGCTTTTTGCTGGTTTCCCTTGCTGTGTGATGAGGTTCACTTCTAGTTCTAGTTCTTCTCTCCACTGAGGACATTTGAACATCTCATAAATTCTCGTGTCAGTTGGGACATGGAATATGCGATAGAACAAACATCCGCTGCTCAGGTAAAAACATCCACATCCTGGTCCTCCGCAGCTCTCGACACAGCGGGTTATTCCAGGGTAATGGTTACCTCGCTCAAGTTCCGGTATGAGTGATGACGCGCTGATGTTCACGCACTTATCGTTTGTGCAGCTGCCGGAATGTGAACATCGCTTAGAGTCCACAACACACTGGATGGTGTTTCTTGTGAAGACGCTGTCGCCTTTGACGCATTTCAGCTGGAGACGCTTCCATTGAATCCTGAGCTCCTTCTGCAGGGATCGCCTATGTAGAAGTCTAATGCAAGCGTCTTGGTTGAAGCTATTGAGTTTCATCACCTCAGTCGTCTCTAGTGTGCATCGCTTCGTCCCTTTGGGTGAAAACGAACATCTTGAGTGCCGATGTGAGAATACGTCGATATCCTGGCACGAAAGTGAGTTTGACACGAATGCTGCTAGGAGAACGAACCCAACGGCTAGCAGGGGGCCGTTCAACAGCGCTTCGATGTCATACCTCCTTCGTCGATTACCTCGTAGAAGTCTCCACAGTAGGTATCTGAGTGCCTTGCAAACGATCCACACTGCTTTTCCAATGATGCGGCAAGGTTTTCCGATAACTAGAGGCACGTAGCATAGCACGTATAAGAGTGCGACGACTACGTATAGGGTTACAGCGATTGCGATGATCGCGGCTCGGGGTGCGCATTCTGGATTGAGCACGTTGGCTGTGCAAAACCAGCATCGTACATGGTCGCAGAATGAAACTGCTGAGCAGGTCGTTTCAACCACCGTGAGGTCTTTGCCATCGAAGAGCTTCAGTTGGACATGATGATCGTGAAGCAGAATCTCCGGTGGGAGTAGAATTGTCTCATTCCCTTGTGGGTCTTCTGAGACACGACAGTAGCCTTCTGCGCACAATTCGTAGCGTTCGATATTTTCGCTTGTAATCGCAACACCTCCGGGGATGCATTGCATCTCTCCTCGTGCCTTTATCGCGAGTGCTGTCTGCGACATGAGCATGAATGTGGTGAGGCAGGTTATCAAAAGTCCGAGCGGAGTCCTTGTCGTGATTGCAGAATAAACATCTGATGGATACATGGGAGTCTCCTGATAGTTCACGGGTTTGCGTGGTCGAAGATCGTATCGAGGTGACGTATCTGCTTGTTCTTCAATTTCGTCGATATGTTCGGTAACCTCGTCTGGCGAAGGTATCTTTTCCTCGGCAGTCTCCTCTAGCTCGAGTGGAATGAGGTGATTGATTGGTCTTCGAATTACGCGTCCTGAAGGCAATTTGACCTGCGCTTCTCTGACGTTTCCTGATTCAGAACCCTTCAGCTCGACAATTCGTCCCAGCTTCCATGAATTTCGTGGGATCAAGGGATCTGAGATTAGCACAACGTTGCCGAGTGCGGGAGGAATGGATGAACCACGTTTCGTGTCTATTGAAAGTTTATGTACTTCCCGAAGACTGCGAAGGTAGTGTTCACTCCAAATCCTCCAGAATCGCTCCGTAAGCCGATGACTAGATCTCAGGGCTTCTTCCGCTTGTTTTCTGGTCCTCAGTTGAACTTCTTCGCCTGCCGGATGATAATCGGCATCCTGTATGTCTCCGGTGATTGACTCGAACGGATAAGTTATTATCATGTCCCGCTGTACAAAATCGATAGGTCTGAGAATGGGTGTATCCTGCCAGTGTTCTTCTTGATACGTCAGAGGTCGACTGTTGACTGTTCCTTCTACTTCGATCAAAAGAGTTTCAAGTGTCTCTACAGCGATAGTTTCTCTCCTGATGACCTTGTATAGGGAGTGCTTCACAGTTTTAATCAATCTCTCGTAAAAAGCTCCCTGCCACGGAGCGTACGGAGTGATTGTTCTCCACACGATTCCCTTCGTGGCCATTGCAGTTGGAAGCGAAACATCGTTGATTACGGGTAGCACCGCATCCCGAAGCACTTGCTCTCCTAGTAGAAAAGACGGTCCATTGTCCGATGTTATACTGGCTGGAATTCCGCGTCTGGCGAAAAATCTGCGCAGTGCATGCAGCAAATGTTCGGTGGACATTTCCGGAACAAGTTCGAGGTGCACTAGTCGTGTAGCAGTGCATGTGATGATGATGCCGTAGACCTTGACGGGAAAATCGCCCTGTTTTGCCGACATCGGACCGAAATAGTCGATTCCTACATGCTCGAATGGGCGGGTTCTGTGCACACGCCGGTTGGGCAGATCTTCCATATCTGGGTACTTGAACGGTAAGCTGTTGATCCTTTGACAAGGGACGCATAACCGTACAACTTTCTTGACCATTTGCCGCAACTTCGGAATCCAAAATCGTTGTCTCACATTGGCCATCGTTTGCGCCACACTGCAGTGATAGGGGAGATGTGCCTCCTTCACGATAGCATCCGACAGATCCGTTTTGGAAGCGACGAGCATTGGATACTTTGTGTCGACGGCCATTTGAGCGTTTCCGAGACGTCCGCGACAACGTAGAATTCCGAACTCATCAGGCTGCACATTGAGCTGTTTCAAAGCCTTCAGTTGCACTGGCGTGAACTCTGTTTTCTGATGATGGCGGATGAGCAGACGTAAAGCCATTTCGTTTTCTGTAGCTGTGATGTACGGTTCCGACGACATGTGGCGGAGTTCTGGAATGTTTCTTTCCATGCGCTCTCTCAGTTCATTGTTCAGCTTCAGGCTAAGTTGATGAATGAAGCGCAGAACATACGCCATCGTGCGTTTTGCGGGAGGCAAACGATTGTGTCGAGTCCAGTCTAAGAGTTCTGACGTGGATTTCGTAACTGTGGATATGACGCATGCTTGATCTTCGAAAGGTTCCGGTAAGAGTGTGGAGAGGCGAGAGTCTCTTGGCCAGTTGAGTGGGAATTTTAGAAAGTCTGGACCGTGCCACCAGATATGATTCCCGAGTTCCGTTTTGGTTAGTCCTCTTGTCCCGCAGTCTGCGGGATTACTGGTTGAAGGCACGAATCCAAATAGAACTGGAATCGGAAGCTCGCCTACGATTCTCCTGATTTCAGTCCTCCGGTTTCTGACCAACACTCCTGCTGATTTATCCAGATTTTCAGCTTTAATCCAGCTCAGGGTTATTTCTGAGTCGGAGAGTATGCAGATCTGGGTGACGTTGACGCGCTCGCGAATAGCACTGTATATTGAGTACGCTAATCTCGTAGCCATCGTCGTTGCGTTGAGCTCTAATTTCGGAATTGTCGGGTTGTCCTTCAGAGACGGAAGTTTCGACTTAGCGGCAAGAAGGTAAGTTCCATGTTCCGAGATTAGGTACGCACAGGCACACATTCCGCTTGTACTTGCGTCGGAGAAAAGAGCCAACGTTGCCGCTGTTCCGATCTGCGCTACTTTCCGAGGAAGGCTGATGTGGAAACCATTTGTATGGTCAGCGATTTTGTTCCACATGAGTTGATGTTCCGGTATCAGTGGAGTGTCCCAATCATAGTCATGTGCCCACAGACGTTGTAGGAATTGTTTTCCTCGTAAGGTGACGGGTGTGAGCAGCCCGAGTGGATCATATATTGACGCAACTTGCTCTGAGATGGATCTTTTCGTCATCAAGGCTGTTGTGGATCGATATTGACACTTCAAAAGAAGCTGGTCGTTGCCGGTATTCCACGGTATGCCAAGTACCTTCTGAACAGCATTGACACTGAGATCCGACGATGAAATTTGCGAATTGAGTGCTTCAGCATTTGAACGAAACTCTCGTAAATTCATATTCAGATCGTTGAACTCCTGTTTCAGGTCCAAGTAGAGTTGTATAGCGTCTTCTGTTGACGATGTTGTAAGTATGACGTTGTCCACGTACGTGTTGCGTGACAACTCTTTCGCTAGTTGAGAGTCCTTCGCACCTGTTTCCAGGTGATACCTAATCGTCCCGGCAAGAAGGAAGGGTGAACAGTTCAACCCGAAGGTCACCCTTGTGAAACGATAGGTGATCATGTTGACGGGTGTCAAGGGTTTCGTGACGTCTCGCAACCAGAGAAACCTCGTTGCATCCCTATCTTCTGGATGGAGGCGAATCTGGAGAAATGCCTTTTCGACATCGCTCGTAATTGCAACCGCTCCTATTCTGAATCGAAGTAGGATGTCACAAATTTTCGGCAAAATGACAGGTCCTGGGTAGAGGACGTCATTGAGGGACGGCTGTCCCTTGAGGTGTGCCGAAGCGTCAAAGACTATTCTGAGTTTAGTGGTCTCTTTATTCGGCGTGACAACTGCGTGGTGTGCAAGATAATGGACGATTGGTCCTTCTCGAGAGGTGTCTTCTACTTCTTCAATGATTCCTTGTTCCAGTTGGTTCATGATGACCTCGTGATACTTTTGCCGCGTTGCTTCGTCCGTAGTGAGTTTAGCGATTGTGGCCTCAAGCCGACGGACAGCAATTGCCTTGTTGTCAGGGAGCGTTATTGCACCTTCTTTCCAAGGAAGGCGGACGTGATAGCCATCTTCCTTCTTCTCAATTGTCCGCTTGAATCTGTTCCATACTTCCCTGTCTACATTTTCCCGTTCTTCCTCGCTCGGCCCAGTGAACTCGTGGACACCTGATGTCTCGAATGTACAGAAGTCTTCCCACGATTGTATTTCTTCTTTGACTTCTGAGGAGGTGACGCAAACGGTTGAATCTGTTTCCAGTCGTTTCGCATGGTCTCGACTAGAAGAGCATCCGGACACGAGGTATCCTAATCGGGAGGGTATGAGTGTCAACCCCGATGGAAGAGTTACTTGAGGCGATAATCCTTGATCGAGAAACGTGTACAGATCGGCACATCCCAGTAGAACTTGCGGTTTGATGTCCGTGATCTCCTGAGTAATGGAAAGATCAATGCTGTTCTTGAACAGAAACTGTTTATCCTCCTGGCTAAGGCTGTGTCGCGCCATTGGTTCCGTGACAATGTCAATTTTGGTGACCATGATCTTGTGCAGGGTCCCGGACTTGTCCCACATTTGCAGTGAGGTAACCCCACAGGTCCGTTTCAAGGGCTGTTTGGATCCGAACGTGTTGATGTTCAGCTCAATCGATTCGAAATCCTGTAGCTGGAGGCGATCTGCTAACTCGCTGCAGATGAATGAGCGATCGGCTCCCGTATCAAGTAGAACATAAATTGGTTCCAACGCGTGATTCTTCGGATTTAGAACCTGTGCTTGGCCGACTAGTATGTGAACATTGCTCATGCTTCTGTGGACATTGACTGAAGCTGTTGCTTCTGGAACTGCTTCCTGCGGCGGTAGCTCTGGTGCTGACATGATAGTATTCACCTTCGGCGCCGTTGCCGATTTCTGCGTACTGCGTTTTGCTACAGCTTTGTTCGGAACAGACGGCGGCTTCTTCGTCTCCTGCGTAACGCTGAATTTTCGTTTCTGCGAAGGAACCTGAGGGCAGAGTGAAGTATGATGACCGTGCTGCTTGCATTCTCTGCAAGATCCTCCTTTACAATTAACAGCCCAATGATCCTGTGATCCACAGTTAAGGCAGAGATCCCGTTTGCGCATGAACATGAGTCGTTGTTCTCTCGTCACGACTTCGGTGCAGTCCTTTGGCGTATGACCTCCTTTCCCACAGTAGAAACAAGATTGCCTTGCCGAATTTGACGGAGTTTTCCGTTCCGTACGGATACTTCTCCTATCTACGATGGAACTTCGTTCGTGGTGTTGATCTTGCCTCTTCCTCATTTGGTTTACGATCTGGAGCTCAGTTCGTATATATTCTTTCACACAATTTAGAAGTGTGCTTGTATTCCAGGCGTTGTTGTACATCTGATTTTCCTTTACTCGCAGAACATGACGCTGAACTCCTTCGGCAAATTTCCCAAGCAGCTGACTTTGAAGGAAGCTGTTGTCGACGTTTTCTCCCTTGAGATGGAGTTGCGACACTATCGACGACATCTCCTCCCAGAGTTTGTCCTGATGCTCCAAGCGATAGCTCTGCGCTCGAGTTTCTTGCAGGCGGCGAATCAGTTGCTCAACAAGAGCCTGCGAATTCCCATACTTCTCCTTTAGTCGCGCAATGACGAGTGGATATGTCGTTCCGGAAACTTCGTATTGTTTCACGGTTTCTTTGGCCTCACCCTGCAGTGCGTCGAGAAGATAACTCATTTTGTACGTATCGTCCATTTCTCGGGAATGCACAGAGTGTTCAAAGGCTTTCCAAAATGTATCCCATTCCCACACGCGTCCCGTGAACTTCGGAATTGGGATCGGCGCTAGCTTCAGCTGAGGGATGTCAGCTGGACTTGTGGTACTGTTCCTCATGCAGGCTTTCTCGATTTCGTCAAGCTCCTCCTGAAGGCGTGCAATGACTGTCAGTGTTTCGCGTCCTTTCTCGAGTATAACACTAGCCTTCTCTACGTTAGAGCTGACTCTCTCCAGAATTTCGTCCAGTGACGGCGTATTGGATTCCAGACTATCGGCTGCCTTGATGTAGCGTTCGAAAGCGTTGTCTACGTTGGCCACTTCAGAATCCAAGACTGCTTTGGCCTTTCTGATCCTCAGACGTTCCGCTGTTACGAATGCCTTGCGTTCTTGTTCATCCGAGGGGGGCTGTAGCTCCGATTTCCATAGATCCTCGTACTCGTCCATTGCCGCGGCCAGCCGATTTACAGATTTAGTTAGGAGTCCTTGTCTACTCGATAGTGAAGTAGTCATGTTAGCTCGTGAAACGTGCAAAGCAGTGCAGACTAGGGACGTGTAGCATGCACAGACAGGACGTAATGCGCAAGAGAGTATTTCTCACTCACTCCTTGTGCTTGTAGTTCCTCCAGATTCAGGAATTGCCAGCGGTTGCGCAGATTTCCAGCGAATTTCCTGCGGCTTGATTCTCGTGCTCGATCGTCGTTGTTCTCCTAGATACGAACAAGACGGTCAGCTCAGTGGAATGGAAGGGATGGCGTGCGACTCACTTTCCGTGCTCCTCTTGAGTCCGTCGGGGTACGTGAATCAGCACCTGTGAGCTCGGCTTGTCTTCTTCTAGACCTGGTATTCTGCTGTCGATGTCTTGGCAGTGTTATCGTCAACCGATTGCCACAGTCCTCGATTTCTCCGTGGGTCCTCTCGAATCCTTCCGGATCTCGTGGTTCAGCAACAGTGGAGGCGGCTTGTCCTTGACTGGATCTCGCGCTCCGTGATCGATGCCTTAGCAGCGTTGTCCTCGACCGATCCTTCGCAACTGGCTTGCTTCTTGGTCGATCCTTGCAGTTGGCTTCGTCCGAGGTCGCTCAGGCTCGATGCACCATATTTCGGTGGTTCAGCGGCACCTCAAACTTGGGTAATTAAACCTTTATCATTATAACATGAAATATTACAATAGAAAGAAAGTCTGAGGAGCACTGGCTGCTGCTCCTCTTTTATATTGTGCGGTATAGGCGTGGCTAACAGTATGTTTCTAATTCCTATGCTAGATCAGCCAGCAGATAACTCCTTTCAAGCTTACAAGTGAATCATCAATACAATTCCACGAACTAACCTAATAGGATAATAAGTCAACAATGAAAGCTACTACATTCAATAGAGATAGTCTCTATACTTGTTATTTGAGGCGCACGTCAATTGCACTATGAATAAATAAATAATATTATCTGCAGTGCACCAGAATCACGTCGTTTTCCAATGAGCAACCGACAGCCAGATGTCGGAAGCCAGTGCCGATCCCTAATCTGAGAAACAGCGGCGAAAACTCGCACGAGACTGTAGGGATCCCGTTTCACCTGTTTTCTCATGAAAATCATTAAAATAGAAAAAATAACACCAGAACTGTCGGATGTTGTCCTTGAGCAATAGATACGTACTTTATCAGTTTTGTTTTTGCTACTTCGAAAGTGTACTGCAGATACAACCCTGGCAGGAAGTCGTTCAGTGACTGAGGGCATGTTGTCTTCCGCTACCTCTTTTTTAACAAAAGATCAAACATCAATGGGATTCCTTTCTCAACAATCCATTGGTTATCTGTACCAAATAAATGAAGCTGTCCGTGATAAAAATTTACGACATTTGAATCTGGTATCAAAATGACCGATGATACAGCCCACTTGTCGTCCGCCCAATTTCCTAGTTACGGATTCAAGCTGGTGGTGACGTCCAGCCGGTAGACGCCGACCACTTCGCGATCCCCTGTCGGAACTGGTAGGAAAATCAAGGAAATAGACTTTAATTCAAGTACATGGATTTGTGAACGGTCGGATTGTATACCTCTATGCCTCCATAGTTGACAAACTTGCCTTTGACTTCACTCCAAGATTACCAAGTTAATGACCATCTGTACATTGCATTTGAAGGAATAGAGGATTAAGAAACCAACATGATATCGAAATCTCCTTCATGGATTTTACTCGAAGCAGATCTTCAGATTTTTTCGTTAGTGGCAGGAATGAATAACAATCCCCTAGAGAAAGACATGCTCTTTGGAACGGTATTTAGACTAGGAACACACAGCTGCAGCTGCAACAGCTAGCCCTGAGCTGAGTTATAACGTTTTAAAATAAGGTGCAAGAAAAAGAGAACATTGTTTACAATCTAATAATTCAAAACAGAAATGTAGTACACACTGAATTAAAGAACTGAGGAAAGATCAGAGATTGACCAATGCAGAATTGCACATAGAGCCGACACAAAAAATAGGGTAAACATGTGAATTTGGGATCTCGAATCCTCAGAAGAAAACATGGAACTTTATTCGCAGAAGATCGCAACTTGCAGAAGCTGCAAATTGCGATCTTCGAGAGTTTTATTCCTGATCCGCTTTTGCGTATGACGGCAGTCGGTCAACGGATTTACGTGCAAGACGAGAGAGGAATAAACAAGTGGGAAATTAAAGAGAGAAATAGGAAGAAAAGAGAAAGAGAGCGAAAAAGGCAAGTAAACATCATTCTTATCCGACTAGGGGAAAACAACACAGGGATAGCCGCTCTTGAACTGGGGTCTGGCAAAGAATGGAGTCTAAATCGGCGACGCATTCGCTCGATCGTCTGGACACAGGGAAATTTCGATTTTTCTGAGTTCCATAATAAATTATACGGCAGGCAAGGTCTCATATTTATCGCCCCTATCAAAAGAGAGCATCAATCACTGGAGGAGGTACGTCTAAAATTGCTATGGTTGGGCTCGAAGCAGTTACAAGATGCCTTTTGTTACCGATAGACCACTCCAACGGATCTGATCAATCCAATTCAAATTACTACGACCACGGAAGACAGTCCATAGACAACAACGATGAAAATGGAATCTCTAAAACACAGAAACTGCAAGGTACAATAACTCTTAAGAAGAGAGTTCTTAGCATAAAGGTAGTTTGTTGGAAGAGTCAGGGCTCCAGAAATTTAGCAGTCCTCATTTTACATATTAACAAAAAAGTGTGTTTGTACAGTTATTCATCTCGAGTCACGATGTAACATAAATGTAATCGTCCTAGTAGAATTTGTAGCCGTGTTTTAGCACGGATACAAGTTCTACTAGGACCATTACATTTACACGGCGAAGCACAATGGTGCAAGCACCAAACGTCTATAAAAAGCAATGCTCCCAAGAAATGAGCAGTAGAAGAGGTATTTAGAATTGGAAAGTAGAGGAGAAGGAGAGGACAAATATGTGAAGCGATATTTTGAGTTGCTGTGTTTCTCCCACAACGCTTTCACACCTGGAACTGAACCCTACGTTCCACTTTTTCATATGCTTTGCTACATTCGTTACTTTTACCTAGCTCTGCTTCATTTTATAGCCGCTATTATTTCATTTTGTAGTTGACACAATTAGGTTCCGTTCAATTCCGTGAGAATGAAGTTGCACCGCCCACAGTTCAGTTTCTTTGGTTCAGTTGTGATTTATGACTTGCGTCGCTTCGTATCTCCAAATAATAGGTAAACAAACGCTAAACCGCTCAGTAAAAATATTCGCGGAATGTTGGAGTTTGCGAGGTTTTGCAACAATCTATCCTCTGTAGCGCTCAAATTCGTCAGGATTCGCTCAATTTTCCCTATCATTACAAGGATATTAAATTGGACGTCCGCTACCACCCTACAGAAATACTTATTTCTGTTTTTGTTTCATTATAGAAGGGGAAGGCGGCCCAAATCTGAACTTTTCAACAGACATGCTATTAAGTTGCATTTACCTCGTTTGGGAGGCTCGTTTTTGTTGTTTTTGTCACTATCTGGACAGCTGTCTTGCTTTTCTTCGGATTTTCCCTTGCTGAGTCACGAAGTTTTTGTCATAGAAGTAAATGAATAAAAATTGAAATCCATATCTCTCTTCAGAACCAGGGATCGACCGCTTGACAGTACAGGTGGAGTAGCACTTCTTACCAATTTAAAATATTTGTGGAATATTCGTACGTATGAATGTAGAGGAAGTAGCCGAGATACTGAAACGCCGATAGTGCGTCTTTAATGAGACTTGATCATTTCTGGAGTACCGCCATTATTCTCTAACAATAAGAATGCAGGAGGTTCGCGTGAGAATTCGAGGCCTTGCTGCTTCAGGGCGATTCAGCTTCAGTGCAAAATTCGACGGCGGCATTTATGCGATATTTATAGGCAGGCCGGAAGTAGTTCGTCGTCGGCGTGAACGAAGGCGGACGCTGGGCGATTAGAACACGCGAAGGATCGAATTGCGCACGTAATGCGTATCTTCGCTCTTCCATCGACTTCACTGAAGATGAACGGAAAGAGCGGCGGTTGAAAAGCATCATTCGGTCGAGGATCGGATTTCCACCACTTATTCTATTAATTTTTTAGTGCTTGTGTGGTGCAGGGGGGGGGGGCGGCGTTACTGACACCCGCACGGTAGAACGATCGATCCTCGCCCGAGTTAATCAAGCCTTCCATTCCTCCTGGTGTCAGAATTATCTGGTAATTTCAAGACGCTGAATTGGTAGAGTGGCTGGCCTACGCAAGCCATTGTATACGCCAAATACGCGTTCACCAGATGCCTCGAGATTTGAACTTTTTTACACTTTTACTTTTTTACTTTTCATACACATTTATTACCTTCTACGATGTGACCGCTCTGACTGGGCTATGAACAGCAACCAAATTCAAAGAAAGAAACGAAAGAAATAATTGAAAAGGGCACATAGTGGTGGGGGAAGGCAAATTGCGACAAAGTATGGGAAAAAACAAGAACATGACAAAAGTCTTCGTAAAGACCACCGAGTATTTGATGAGGAAAAGAGGGAAATCGGTATGTTATTGATGGTTAAGGTAGAGTAATCGTAAAGTGATCTGCGTCGGTCAATCCCCTGAGGAAGCGTCGTGCATTGGTCTTCCGTTCACAGTGGCTTACAAGGGGTCAGCCCCATTCACTCGTTGGCGGTTTGCCAATGACGTCGAAAAAAATGAAAAGATAAAGAAATCGGTAGACGACAGGGTCTAGATACTAAAGAACAATTGTTAGGTGCTTGCCTTCCCGACGGTTTGGAAGAAGGGCCAACGCTATGGATTAAGAGAGAGGATCTGGGAACAGCTCGGGTAAGGATCATATGTGGTACTTATCACCACGTGATTACAAGTCACAATGCAGGTAAGAAAATGTGCAGGGTTTGACAATGATAAGGACATTCTGTTAGTACACGTTAGGTGAAAAAAACGACAATAATCCAGCCTAACAAAAGTGAAATGACAGGTGATAATATTCTACGAACAGCGCCGTTTTCTGAAATCACTTCTAGGCTCTCGGTATGAAATTTTATTGACGAGAACAAAAAGCTGAGCTGGGGAATAAGCGTGTCATTCTAAAGAAAAAAGGCACTAGATCAGATCAGTGCGAAAGCTTGGTCTTTTTGCATCACTCAATTATCCACAGTCCTCCACTATCTCCGCTAAATGAGAATTGTTTTGATGGTGTTGAAAATTGTTGCTTTGTGTTTGAAGCGGTTGTCATTAATAAATATAATCTCGAAAGTTAATCAATTGAAGTACCTCGCCATGCTCGTGAAGGCTCAAAAATGTCTTTTTTCTTTTTTTCCAAAGATTCCAGGCACGTAGAACAGTCAAAAATGACGCTGGATTTCTTACAATGCTAATTAGTTACACAGGAGTATCAAACGTAGCCTCCCAGGGGTCAACTGTGAAGTATTAATTCGAAAGTTTTCGACGAGGCAGTGATTCACGATCGTGGAACCAACAATCGATTGCAACTTATCAGCGCTCGAAGATCGACGGAAAAACAAAATGCTCGATTTGATACGAAAGGACAGTGCGGTGATAATCACTAAAGAGATAATTTTCAAAAAATGGAGGTTAGTGGCAATAGCATTCGCGTACAGTTTTCAGAGAAATCACCCTGATCAATACGGTTATATTAGATCGTGCTATTTTGAGGCGATTCGTTATTTGTTTTATTATAATAAAGCTCATCAGAGAAGCTCAGCGTTCATACGTCTTATTATTCAATCAATTTCATAAGGAAATGAAGTTTTCTGAGCTTTATGGCATTACTAAAATACTACTTTACTTCATTGGAACGTGGACACTAAATTCCACATAAAATAAACGCAATCTCGTAAACGAAAAAAAAACATCAAAACACAATTCAATTGGAACGCATTGCAGAGGAAAATTTAGTAAAGTTGCAATAAAAGAAGAGAAAGGAGAGCAACTGTAATTGATTGATGATCTAATAGTAGAGATGACAAGATTTTGGTAAATGGGACTAGAAGTATGAACTGGATATGTAGTTGATAGAATCGGTGGCCCAGAATTTTTCTACAACGATTCATAGGCATTTGTAGAGGCCCTCCCTTGATAAAGGAAAGGAACAGCCTTTCCACGTTTAAGAAAAACATCGATAAAAGCAAACACACTTCGAGCGCGACTTGCGCAGCCGCTATTTAATCTCTAGGGCGACCACCGATCCACAACCATTCTTTGAGATGAATTACACACATATGTCACCGAATGACTCGATACTTTCAGGCCTTCCCGATAACCACGTTTAGCTTCTATAATAGATCAGAGAAACAAAGAAGACCTCGAGAGCGCGAATCTTTCCGAAAGGATAAGAAAAGATAATCAAGGAATCAAGCATATGCGTAAATATTAATAAAACAAATGAAAATAATGATAATAAAAAAAATAAAAAAAATAATAATAAATAAAAAATATAACAAAAGCAAATACAACAATATACACAAGCAAAATAGTGACAAGAAGTAGAGCTGAATGTCTCTCTCTTAGAAGAGCACATACTAAAGAAATCGTTCACCTATCTCGGAACTCATCAGCAGTGAGGGAATTGAGCAACTTGAACGAGTGAATTACACTATAAATTTGTACACGATAGAAGATAAGTTGAAAACAACGTTCATGCTGCCAATAAAATGAATGAGTTGTACAATAAAATGAAAACAAACAAAAAACACTCGGTTGGCAAAAAACTGCACCATTGCGTTCGTTCTGTTCATCGATGATGTTTTTGCAAGATCATGCACCTAACAACAAGAAATGCACGTTGGCGAAAGCCTATTGAAACTGACGCGGGTTATATTGGAAGAGACGCAAATGAAAACTTTCGTTAGTCTTCTATGCGTGGGTATATTTTACATACGTGCATATGCAGATGTATATAACGTTTTTTCTCTTCTTCTCATCTATCTATCTGTCTCGAGCGAAAGGTCTTGTTTCTCACCTCATTTTTTGTATGATTTGATTTATTACACGAACATAGCCGCACATAAAAATAAAAGAGCAATCTGAAGAAGTCTAGAAGCAACAAATAGGAACCTTCGGCACTATTTCACTTATTACAGTGGTAAGAAGGAAAACGAAATGCACGTTGACGTGGGGGCCTAAGGAAATTTTTTTTCCTTTCGATTTGGCTCAAACTTCGCCCATGGCGGTTTTCTGGGGTGCTGATCACAAATCTGACATCCGTTTTCCGAAACGCGACCGGATATCACTCATATCGCTTGCAGGAGCTACATAGCAGGGTGGTTCAGCTAAAATCACCGCTTTGGATTACACTTCGTTTAGAGTGGTTATTTTGCATGCTGATAATAGCTCTGCTGTCTGTTTTTCGAATTTCTGATGAGGACCACCCATAGCATCAAAATAGGTGATCGGGTCAAAATCTCCAATCTGACTAAAGTTCGTATAGGTAGATAGGTAGGTTATTTGGGATGCAGGTTACGAATCTGATGTCTTTTTCGCAGATGTTGATCGGTCTCGGCAGATTGAGATAGGTAGCCGTTCGCGCCACCTCTCTGAGTCCTCCCGCACACGGTCATCAATCAACTAAATCAATTCGTAATGGCCGAATCAAAAACCAACATCAGGAGCGTGATGGGCACGCAAAATGGAATACCCAAACGAATTTTGAGCGAAATCTGGAATTTTGGCCACACCACGCTAGTCCACTAGCGTGGTGTGGCCAAAATTTTCGAATTTCGGCAAACGGACATCAGATTCGTGATCAGCACCTCAAATAATCCCCATTAGTGAAGCTCGAGGAAAATTGGTTGAAAAAAATTGTCTTCAACCACTCGAGTGTGATAAGTGGAATAGAGCCGCACTTTTAGCCACCAGAACGAGAAGTATTATAGAACGAAAATATGAGGAGAGAAAATAAGGCTTTTTAAATGTCTCCACAACCCTTCTTTAAATAACTGATAACGGTGAAGCAAAGCATAATGTAAAGTTTCTAGAGAGGAGCTTTACCGACTTCTAGAGTAATTGAAACAAACGGCTCTAATCGTTAGCAAGACAGTTTGATTCGTTTTTTTTTCGCCGCGGCACGCCCATCGCATGATAAACTACCAGACTGGTTCTATGAATAGGCGGCGCTGGAAAGCACGACCACCGACTATCGAACGTCGGAAGCATGGGCAGGGGCTGCACATTCAACGAAAGGGGGCGATGGTCTGGGAATTTTCGTCAATCTTTCGATATCGTGATGGAAAAATCGAAAAGGCCTAGTACTGAACTGTAACGAGACTGCCTCGAGCGTTCAATTACTCAGAAAGCAGTGGCGATCAATGATCTGAGTTTTTTCATTGCCCTCACTTCGCTGTTGTTTATTTGTTTTTATCATGATTGTTTGGTTAGTTTCCTGTAAACTGAGATTTATATTGACTTAAATATATGTAATTGAAATGGAAGGGAACGCAGCTCTTCTAATTCTATCGTTTAAGCTGCTTCCCCGATGATTGTTTTCCGTCAGCCGAAATGCCATTGCACAGCGTCATCTACGCACGTGATCAAAGTACACATTTCTGATTTTCAAAGAGCGGCTATTCTATAGTGACTTCCCTTGGCTATCAGAACCGCTCCATCACATCACGTCATCTAATATGTAGCTATCGTACTGATATCGCCTGCTGAGCGAATGAGATGATTCACATTCGCCACGAATTTCGATGCTCAGACGATAAACCACAACAAAAATCAGCGTTTTGGAACGTTTTCAGTGTCTTCTGCCTCTGTCCCTTTCCATCTGTGGGCCAGCCTAATGAGTCAAAAACCTGGGAATATAAGACGGTCTCTGGAGGCAACGGAGAAGTGCAAACATTGGCTCGTTCCTACTCGGCGGACACGACTTCGTATGAGGAATTCTTCGCACTATAATTTCGTCGAAGATGTATGAGGTGCTGACCATAAATCTGACATTCTAATGAGATGTAGAAATTAGGTACGTGGCGTAGTTGTAATCAATAATCTCGCTGAAACCATCGGGAGTGCCTCTAGTAAAATATCATTTTCTAACCCTACGCATGTCTATATCTGCAACTTTTAACTGGTGGCAGTCGTCCTAACAAAACTATAACCTGACCTTCAATTTGAAGCAGGAAAATCGATCGCTGAACGAGCCACTATCGTAAAAACGAAGAATTGAGGAAAGAATGTGAAGATCAGTGATCAATAAAAAGTCAAATTAGACAAATGGCAATCTTGTTAGCGTTAATGTTGGAACGAGAAATGTTTGGAGTAGAAGAAGAGACATTAGCCGTCTGCGAAGAACAAGACGAAGGCGCGCAATTCTACATGCTTTTCTTGCAGATTCACCGGGAAACATTGTCAAGATTCACGAAGGTACACTCAGCCGGAATGAGATAGTTCAGATGGACTTGTGAATGGACAAGACGGAAAGAAACCTTTGGAGGAGAATGTCAATAAGGGGAGGTAATTGAAGAGAAGTGAAAAGAACACCTGTTGATAGATAGACAAAGTTGGTAGAGGCAAAAGCTAAATAAAAATGGGTGTGAACAAGAAACAGGAATACAGAAAAAAGCCGCTTCTCGAAACTTCTCCGGTTTAACAAAGGAGCCACGTGTAAGCTACGAGAGTAAGCCGTCTGAATAGGTCAGAAGACAACGCAAATGGAGATGCATTCAAGTCTAAGGCACCTGGTAAACGACAACTATTAAACAATGGAGGCTTGCTAATAGGAACGACCTCAAAGAGGTCAGAGCAACTTTAAGAACGCCATGAATAACAAAAAATGGCCGCATTCGATAAGACCCGTGGAATGTGCGACGTTGCTGGAGTAAGCCATAAGGAGAACAAGAAGGCCTTAAAAATAAAAAATAAAATACAATTCAAAGAAACAGATTTTGGTAACCTTCGAAATGAAATGGAGCGGAATCATGGTTGAACTGAACTATGTAGTCAGTGAGCTAATTCAGCCGGACGTCAATAGGCTTCACAAGAAGAAAGCACGTGAGATGGCGCTTAGAACATCATTTCTCTCGCAAAAAGTTCATGAGCAGAGAATACATATTGAAGCGCAGCTGTTCCGCCTTGACAATAACGACCATAGAAGTTGGCAGAGAAGGAAGAAACAAGGGAAGAAAAGAAGAAGAGAGCAATGAGATAAGCTGACCTTGGTTGATTTCGGTGATAATGAGTTTTGTAGAGAGTACCCAGATTGCAGAACGAATGCCAAGAGATTGCAGTTCAGCAAACTTCAGGAGACTTCAGACTTCGCCGAGGGTTCGTTACATCACCGAGCCGTAAATAGAATTTTAAAAATTCTCAGTCGCGATGTAGTAAATGTGAAAAATTTTGTCTTCCGCTCAATCAATGTCGTCAAACCAATCAACCTCTGTTTTGAAAAAGCCATAAGAAGGATGGCCAATAGATGGGCCGGGATGAGACGAAGCTCAGCGACGGAGCCATCGTTGTTTTCGGGGTATCCCCTGGGGCGATCTAATTATAACTTGAATAGGCGCGCGCAAACGGTTTTTGCGGCCTTTATGATTTGGCTTCTACTGTGCAACGCTCAACCAAAATTCCCTAGTTTGTTTACTTTCTATTTGAGGTGCACCAAAGTGCAGAGAATTCAGAAAATGAAAGGAAAACATTAGCAGAAATGGTGGAAATCGATCATTTCACGTAAGTGTGGAAAGTCCGGTACTTGAAGCCAAAACCAAGAGTGATATAACACTTTGTTCGGGATAACGTTTCGGCGTCCTCGCCTTCTTCAGAGGCTGGAACAAGTCGAGTTCAACCTGGGAAACTACCCACTCAACACCGCATCAATTTCTCCAAAAAATATGAGAAAATTGGATGACTATCGAGCAAATAGTGGAAATAGGTGTTGTGAAAAAAGGAAATCAACAACAAAACCAATCAGTTAAGAAAACGGAACTCAAACCAAAGGAAAAAAATTACTGATCGGAAAAGGAAAGTTTCTTTTGTTTCGAACTTTCTTATTCGATCCTAGGAATAAAAAAGGTAAAGGTAAGGATGCCGCCGCCTTCGTGTTCCATTCAAGTCGTAGAGGCATAGTGAATGCGTAATTGGGCTATACAATGACCCGCGGTGGCCAGGCGCTATACCAGGTCAGTGTTTTTACCTTCCCAGAAGAATTTGGTACCAATTTACCCGACTCCGGAGGGATGGAAGGCTTGGTTAGCTCAGGCCGGGATCGACCGCTCGACCGTGCGGGTGTCAGCAGCGCCTCCTACCACTGTACCACGCGGGCCCTTAACCTAGGAATAAGGACTCAAAATAAGGCCTCCCCCCAACCACTTTGAAAGGCAAAGGAACTAGGGGAGAAATTAATCCCAAACCTTCAATCAGCGTTTTATCACGGGTATAGTGCTGCAACTGGATTCAGTACCTCTTAAAAGTTTACTTTCTTGTCGTTAATAAAGCAGGAAAAGTCATCATTGAAAATCCTCAGTATTTTATTTTGAATTTGCAAAAGCTTCAGAGCACAGGCCCCGGAAATAAAGCGCATCGTCGATGGCGTCAAAATATCTGAACGAGCGGTATTGCCTTCGAGGTTTCGAATGTTCTCAATAAATCGCGCCCGATGCGTTGAAGAAAGCTAATGATAATTGAAACGACGATGAACTGGATGTGGCACGAAGTCAGGACGAAGAAAAAAATTGTGACGGATGCCGCTACCAATTAATGGTCTCAATGTCACCCGAATCTCGTTCAATTTTGAAGCGCCCGAAGATTTTAAAGAGACTGAGACGGAAGCTAGTAGGTCTACAGCTTCCGGCACCCAAAAACTCTGAAAAGTTACGGAGAAGAGTTCTAAAAGGTTTCCGGAAAGAAAGGACTTTCAATAAAGTTGGCAGGTTTTTCAACATGCTGATATTCTGAAGGTCATGCATCACATCCTCTGACGATAAATTGTCAGCAAAGACAGCTGCTCGCATAAAAAGAGCATCGGCGATGAATGTTTGTTAATCAGGGTGCTGGTCGAGTGAGGAGCGATAAAAAGAGTGGTAGGACGTCGGTGTGTGCGTGTGTGACGCAAAACACCCGAAAACATTCCAGAGGCGCTCGTACATCACCAGCAGGCCAGGCGCTGCTGGCACAATTCCCAGTTCACAGCAATCGAAAACGACTCGAAAAAAGCAAGTGATTTCGAATTACACTATGAGAGAGGACGCGATTTCGTATCGTGTTGACCAGGTCTTTCTACCCTCAAAGCTCCCGTGTGGCACTTTCACATACCACTGTCACTCTTGCCGGCAGGAATGAGAGTTCCATAATGACCTATTACTACCTCTCTAATGGGCGAGCGTGGTTCAGTGGTAAGAGGCGGTACTGATACAAGCACGTCAAGCGATCGACCCTCGCCCAGGCTAACCAAGCCTTCCACCCCTCCGTTGTCGGTTATATTAGTACCAAACTTGTCTGAGAAGGTAATGACACTAGTTGTAGTACTGACGAAAGTAACGACAGTGATAATATTGCTCAAAAAATCAAATAACAAAAAAAGAAAAAAAGAAATGAACGCGAGATGGCTCAAGATTTTCTCGCCAATCTAAGATTTTACTCGCTTGTGTTTCGACGAGCTCGCATTCTTTAGAGTCTCAAAGAATCAAAAAGTTCTAGTGACCAAGTGGAACTACTAATGTGTCTTATTTTGTCACATTTGGTATAGTGGCTGGCCCCGCAAGTCATTGTATAGGCCTGATACGTATCCAACATGACTATACGATTATAAAAGGATCGCGAAGCTGCGGCGCGTCCTTAGGTGACTTCAGCACCGACACCATTACCTTCACCTTTATCCTGCCTATCTAGCATATGCGTAACACAACCGTTAGTCAAGAGTACATTAAGGGAGACTACCCCAATCAGCAGTCAGCGATGGGCATTGCTACAAGGTAACAACGAAATCATGATAGCGGTGTGGTTTGATAACTTTTGTTTTACTGGAGTTCGACATGGTTGTGAAGGTATAGCCTGGTAGGAAAGTCTTGAGCCGAGTATCCCGAAAATTGCTATTCATTTTCAAAATCCTGTTGTGACGGGTGTGTGTAGTGAAACAGTTTTATTATCTTTAACTACAATGTCAATTCCACAAGGCACCATCGACTCCTATGGACTACACATAGCCTAGGTGACCCTTGTAAATTGGAATAGTATTGCTTCGCACCGAGCCTGTTATTCAGACCAACTCTTCTATGACTACCACTTATTTCACCCCCTTCTTGGTCAGGATAAAATTTACTCGAGCTGAGGACGTCGTGAGAGCGGTCAGGGATTTTTGCGACTCCCAACTCTTCATATCTGAGAAAAAAGATAAGAAAAAGGGATTTCTGGTCAGGCTACTAAATGTAATACTGATGAAGTAACGACAGTGATTACATTGTTCAAAAAATCATGTAATTAAAGAGTAAAAGAAGAAATGAATGCCAGTTGGCTCAAGACTTCTCTCAAACCTAGAATTGTACTCGCTTCCGTTTCGATGACCTCGCATTCTTTAGGGAATCAAAAATTCCAAGTGACCAAGTGGAACTACTGATTTGTCGAATTTTATCTCACACCTTTTTTGTACAGCAAAATTATGATTAATGGTCATTCGAGACATTGAGAGCCAGCACTATAAACTACTAATGTAGAGTGAAGCAGCGCTCATGAGGTTTTAGAATTAACAGGTGTTAATAGAGGAGAGTTAACAGAGAAATTAGCAAGAGTGGATGCTTCCGAAGCACCATTAAGAGACAAGAAGCTAGCAGGTTTCGGAATGGGCAATGTTATACGGGAGAAAAAAGAGCTTGAAATGTAAGAAATAAAAAAGGTGGAGGAGCCGCTAAACGTCATATCGGGCGCCTTTGAGACTTTAAACGTCGACGAAATACGAAGCATATTCGACTATTTTCTTCAAAGAACAGGTTTCCGGCCAGCATTCCAGTTTTCGGATGCTGCTTTTCAATGAAAAACATTCTCGCTGGATTTTGATTAGAAGAGATAGCTGGATGCCTTACAAGAAAATGTCATCTTTTTTGGAAACTATGGGCAGGAAGGGTGGCAATGTTGCTCCCAACAAACGAGCGCATTATGTGGGCCTACCGCAACTGGTGCGGAATTGCCGAGAATTGCCCTTTACACACGTCAAGTGTCCTGGAGAACATGAGTGCGGTGTGAAAAAACGAAAGAAAAAGAAAAATCTGGGTTAACGCTAAAAACTAACAAGTAGTATTAACTTGTTTCCGACATAATCCAATAGAATAGCCTTCTCATAGTTTCGTCTACAGGGGGACTCTTGGATCAGTATGGTAAATGTTGAGTCCCTACGTCTCAGAGGAAAAAAGTTAATTTTAATTTAATTTTTATTAGGGCATCCAAAATGATAGAAACACTGGCTAATTTGAGGTCTCATACATTTTTCGTTTCCAATCCTCTCAGCACTATTCCTCTCTTGTTAGACTAGGAGAACTGTGATCCGATGAAGCAAAAATGTGCAAAATTTCGATCAATATATCTACCTTCAGCAAGCGGAGCACTTAGCTACCCTAACAACTACCGGGATGGCGCGTTAACCACGATCCATTAAGGAACAGAAGGGTAAATTCGGAGGTAAAATTTGAGATATCGCACACGTTCCTGATATAATCGGTTGGTGAATACCTCAGAGTAGTAACGACACTTTTGATTGCTCAATTGCCACGAATTAGAAATGGCTTGAAGTTCTGGGTAAGAAACCGGCGCGGTAGTCATCAGGAAACTGAAACCCCCGTCCCTTCCATGGATATGGCTAAAAATCGGTCAGCTACCCCACATCGCAAATAGCCTACAACCGCAATAAGAGCGCATCATAACTTCACGGTAGTCGGATGGTAGCTAAAACTTCGATTCCGTCAGTGGATGTGGGTGGTGGAAATTTGCCATCCTTTTTCTTAATGGTTGAATTTGATGACGAGAGTCACATGGCCTGCCGAACTTCTTCGTGGTAAGTGAATTATTTAAATAAGGGAATTGAATCTGAGAGCCATAAACGTTCAGATCAATGATCAGCGGGGCAACGGGAACAGCAAATAAGCGATGCGATCGCATGCAAATGCCGGCGCCTGGCGGGCGATGACCACACGACTCGGGCGTTTTTTCTCGTGCTGTAGGCGTGTCCGCCGCCGACACATCACAATCATCCGTTCGGCTCAAACTCGAACACAAAACAAACAGCTCCAGAACTTCAAAGAGCTCTGGGCAATAACCGTTTTACATCAGATTCAGTTTTGTTTTCCTGATTATTCAGCTGATGTTGTTGTCGTTGTATAAGCGCTACTGTCAGTAGTTCTACATATGTTTCCCATTTGTTTTCTGAGTTGTGCGCACTTTGCTGCATTGTTAAATAAATAAATAGATGGAAAGCTTTTCGAATACTTCTGGGCCAAATTCGCCAAAAATAAATGGAAAGCTTCAGACTTTAGGGCCCCTTCAGATTTCATTGTGGCAAAAAGCAATGTATAGCAGTAAAAAGGGAGGAGTGCGTATTTCCCCAATAGCAGCACCATTTGGCGGCCGTTCACTGGACCGGAATTGATCAAAAAACTATCTAGTAGTAAAGCGGATGTCACATTCGTGATCAGCGTTCCTGAAAATGTAGTAAGCGAAATTGCAGCGAAAAATTAATTGATCAAGGTCAGATTTGATTAGACAGATGTTGCTGCCGCAGCAGGGAATGACCCAGGACATTTCCTGCTGCGGCAGCAACGCAGTAAAGTCTGAATGGGCCTTTAGGTCTGAGATTAATGGAAGCAGGTTTGACTCGTTCGCATATTGTACAACTAGTAATCAGAGCTGCTGGGCTTTTGCACGTTCGTTTGCAGCTGAAGTTGATTGTACGTATACTTTCTGAAAACAACGGTTCCAGACTGGATAATAGGCGAAAGAAGACAAGACTGGCAGAGGCAAAAGCTGAAAGAAAGCGGGTTGTGAAAAAGGCAGATGAATCCAGAGAAACAGGCTACTTTTCAGAACTGTTCTTACTGGTCTAACAAAGGAGCCTGATACACGTTGTATGCATCCAAACTGCTAATTTTTTACCAAATGGATAAACTATTAAGGTGACCAAAAGTTTTGAGAAAATTCGACAGTTTTATTGCAGAACAAGTAAAAAGAAAACAAGGTACATCATTTCGCAGTGGTTGCCATCTGTAGTCAAGACCTTTCTTCAACGAACAGGCAAAGCAGCAATCCCATCCATTCAGAACGAGGAGGATCGTGACGAGATCCATTGGTCCACTGAGCGCTTGACTTCGTCACGACAATCGAAGGTTTTCCCTGCGCAGAAGGCTTGCAGGCTTCGTTGGCGTGCCAAGTCTTTTTGAAATGAAGTACTCGAATTTTCTCAAAACTTTTGGCATACCCCAACAGAAAAACCCATTGTTATTGTTCCCATTAAAATTTTCACTAAGGCCGTTTTGAAATGGAGCTTGAACTCCTATAAATAAATTAAGTGAATGGAATGCCGAAGTGGGCGTCCCATGAAAGATTCCTGTTGAATAAGAGACTCTTATGATCGATGTCGCTTATGGGAGGAAATGTTCGTCATTGACAACACAGACGTCGGCGAAGAGTCAGCGGTGTCGTTAGGAACACACTAAACATCGATGAAAAAGTTGCCAAACTGGACGCACATGCTCGTCCGCGTTCGCAATGCAGATTAGACACATGCTTCGGCATCGAAAGTGTTCGCTTCGTCTGGCTAAGCGAAGGACAAAGGGACGCAAAAGCTGCGGGAATGCCGGAAAGGGCGGGCGTGCTGGAGCTGATGGGAATTTACTTTTTTGATAATCCTATATCCGGGAACTCAAGACATACATTCGACTAGAATTCTAGATGAGGATCAGTTTTATCTGGTACCCTCTGTACTACTACCCAGGGCCCAGATTCATCATTGGTAAAGCCCCGATAAACCCCGAGATATACCCCGAAAGGCGCGCAAACCGAGATTCGTGAACGCGCGTCGAGGTTTATCGAGGGTCTATCACAATTCGCGATGAGTAAGGATTTGGAGACTTCACGGTATCAAGCGAGTTTATCGCCGATGGGGTTTCGGAGACCGCCCGTCCGTTCACGAATCTGGGCCCGGGACGCCTGGCGTTCCATGGTTAACCGAGATTGTTTGCTGCTTCTCTTCTTTCTCTGTCGAAGTTCGCTTGTTCACAAATTCCGGTAGAATTAAGGAGATCTTGGAAAGAGAAGACGCGTTTGGGTTTACTCACTTTTAGGGTCCGAGGAAGGCGAACCAACAGAAAAGTAAGCCGAATAAAGATAGATGTGAATCTCGTGAATTGAGTTTCAAAAAAGCAGTAACAAAATCCAATATCAATCGAGGTTGGTAGCCAGATTGCCACGCTCTAGCGGTGAAAGAAAGGTTCGATGAATATCGCTCGAGAGTACGTTCTTTAGAACTCATTTAAATTCGTCAGAAATATCAAGATGGATGAGGCTTTTGTACCTACGAGTAACATGACCAAGTGACTGGCCATTAACTGTGTTTAGATTTATTAATACCAGTCTAAATGCTATACTGCTCAATAAATACCCACATAAAACTTCGAAAGGCACAATAAGTGAAGGAATAACCAATGGCTAGTAGGAAGAAGTAGAAGAGAACTTGCGAAACAGTTTTTTTCCCAGAGCACAGGTCATGCTAGCACGACAGGAGATGACTAACAACAGGAACACAAGCGATAAGATAAGGTTCACGGAAGAAATCGGTGCTTAAAAACAATTTTTCAGTGGAAATAGTAGGATGTGACGATGACACTCCACCGAAGATTCATAGCAGCCCGACGGGAAAATCGAATAGAAACACGTCACAGCAGCGATGAAAGTAGACAATCCGAACTGGAAAGGAAATTGAGGAGAAAAACAGAGGAGACCCCGCCGAAGGGTTCTCAGTGATAGTAAAGTGGGAAGTGAAGGAAGGAAAACCGAAACTTTTATGGACAAATATATGATTTTCTGCTAAAAAAACGGAATAATTTTTTTCACAAACAATTCTAGAATCATGCCATGTCCAATTATGGAACACAGAAGAAAGAGGAAATGAAAACGAAAATGTAGAAAGTGCAGCAGGACGTTTCCCGATGTAGAAACACAAAAATATCACGAGAAAAATATCGCGACACGTAGGATGTTCTAGGAAAAATGAAACTATCAGCGGTAGACGGCAGCCGTGAAGTGGAAAAGAATATTACAACAGATTATGAAGACAGTGTTTCTGGCATCGTATCAAACACGTGAAAAATAATGAATAAAAAATGAAAATGAAAAACGGCTTCATCTATGTAGAGGGTGTTCACGCGACCAAAGAGAAAGAAAAACATCACTTCACACGAAATTCCGAAAGTGGCAAACGGTTGAGTGGTTTCAGTACAAAGAAATGGCATCGCGCAGTTCTGGAGTAATGAGGCCAATAAAGGGTGGCGATCGAAGATCAGTGAAGGTTGATACACAGTCGGCAAAAATATCAGATGGTTATTTAAGAAAAAAAGCACGGGGAAAGTCTGGCGGAACGAGCGGTAAAAGGTAAAGTGGTCAGAATCGATCAGACCCCTAAGGACGCACCATGTCTCTGTTTTCCATTCAAAATCGTAAAGACATGATAAATGGGCTAAACAACGATTTACGAGACCAGCAATTATTCATTCATATTCGAGCCAGTGCCGTCACTTTTCTATATAGGCAGAAGGAATAGCCAGCCTGCAGGAAGTGATCGCTCGGTCTTGCGAGTGTCGGTAGCGCCTCTTGGCACTGCACTAGATCGATAATGAATGAGAAACATAATTCCATGATTTCCAACAACAACACGAACACAGAAAAGCACGGAACAATACAAAAAAGAGAAAATGAAAACGAGAATGTAAGAAGTGCACCGGGACGTTTACCGATATAGAAACACGAAAATATCACGAGAAAAAGATTGAATTCCTTCCACAATTTACAATAAATCGAATAGGCCACCGAGATCAAAGTTCAAGGTCTCTGATTTCAGAAAGAAACATTTCAAGAGAGGGCGGCAGGAGCGCCGCCGAATAGAAAACTAGAGAAAAGGTGTGACCCGAAACGGGTCACCACCGGCCAACGCCTATGCGGCGAAGTGATAGCCGACGACGGCGTCAGATCTCGTGGAATTTAGTTTAGCTATTCAGCACGGGGGAAAGGTAGGATATGGTCATTAACGAGAAGATTTTCAACGAAAAAGAGACCTCCTAGAGACATTTAAGCCCTTATTTTATTTTTAAGCCCTTTCCTTCTATTACAGTGATGAAGGAAGAAAATTCACGTGAAATTCTAGTTTTATTACCGCTTTTTGCGGGTTATTATTATGTAACCCCCAGAAAGCGGTGAGCGGGAAGAAAACTGCTTAATTTAAATGGGCTAGGATGTCTACGTACCATTCTTATTGTTCCTCGGGCCCGTGTAGAGCAGCGATAAGAGGCACTACTGACGTTCGCACGGGCGAGAGATCGATCCCGGCTCGGTATAACCAAGCCCTTCATCCTTCTGGGGTCGGGTAAATTGGTACTAGAATTGTTTGGGAAGGTAGAGACACTGACTTGGTATAGCTGCTGGCTCCCGTAAGTCATCCCTCATAGGCCAAAGCTTCTATGATTCCGAATGGAACACGAAAGCGGCGGAGCGTCTTTAGGAATGACCAACGCCGACACCTTTACCTTTTATCTTAGCTTAACAGACTTGCCCTTTTCGCGATCTTTAGAGCCTCAGGTAAAGGCGAGCTTGTGCTGGAGTCGAGATGGTTCTTACTTTGGTATTATGCAAACATTTGTTCACGGTCGGAGTGGGAAGGAAAAATAGCTTGAAAAAGAAATCCGGCGAATGAGCCGTTCTGGCTAGTGTTCTTTTCATGCTTGTGTAATATGTCCTACTAAGAACGTTCACTATTAGCGCCTATCTGTTTACCAAATAAAATAATAAATAAATAAATAAGGAATTGAACTGAATTGTCCAAGTATCTATCAGAAACGTAAAAGATTATCAATATCGGTTGTCGAAGGTTAGTGCTTCTTCACTCCCAACCAAGGACACACGCCGCTAGGTGAATCACGAACAAACAATGAGCGTATGGCGTATAATGTGGCCGAAAGTCCAACACGAAATACAACGAGTTCGGACCGGCTGATAGCCGACGATCGACAGTGAGTGGCGATCAATAGCAATCGATAGAAATCCAGAATCCATAAAACCACAAGTTCTCAGCATCACGGTGGTCCGGCTAAGCGAGTTCGAATCCTGTCTGTGTCGTGATTTTTCCGATTAACCTAGTCTCATCGGAACATTATCTAATTCTACAGGTCTTTAGTTGTGATCAACACCTTCCTTTTATCTTCAGCCTATATGGTGTCTCTTCTCATCTTTTTCTTTTCTCTAAATATCTACTTGTTCATTTCTTTTGCCTTCTCACCTACGTGTTTCTAACTTTTAGTTGGTTTTTATTTTTTATTTTTAGATTGTGTTATTCTTACCCGAACCATTCTATTCTTGACAAAGTTGAATAAAAATCACATAACGCGTCGCTTGTTGGCAGTTTGCCCTTTTCTGTCCCTTCACCAACGTCTCTCCCCGAAAGGACAGCACCGGGAAATGGCGCAGGTGCAAAATGTCAGTGCTCGACGGCGACACCCATTCTGAAAGATTTTGTTTTTGACTTGGTCTATTTTTAGACGGAAAAGGAAGGCTTTGCAAGGAGTGTCCATCAAGAGGCCGTTTAGGTGCATAATGTGGGCGGAGCTCTATTCATATAGAACAGGATCCGTTTGCTGCTTCGCTTTGTTCTTGATTTTCATTAGACTTGCACGGATATGTACCAGCCTTTTGCTTCTCTTTAATTAGGTACAATCTACAGTCACGAAAAAGAGGAAGAGGAAAGGAAAACTATAGTGGACTAACAATAGAAAGAAATCGAATATGCGTTCCATTAAAGAAACCTGACAACATTGGCTTATCCTGAGATGACTTGGAAATTAACAGCAGAATGGTTGCTCCATCGTATCGATGAATTTTATTCGTTTAGTTATTTATTACACCGCACAAAGGCTCGTCAAAAGCAAAAGCAGAGATTACTATACAAACAGATCGTGTCATAATTCGATAAAAAAAGAATTCAAAAGACTGAGCAGCTAAAACGATCAAAAAACTAGACAATAGGGTACAACTAGACAGAATCGCAGCCGATGATTTTGAACACAGATCCAGCTCAAAATAAATTCATTTCAATTTATCGGTAACTAAACTGGAATAGATGGAAGTGAGAATCAGATTTTCGGTGATAGAAAAGTAAAAAGGAATGAAGAATAGAGAAAATCTATGCTTCTGCGCAGGGAGAAAACACGGAATATACTGGAAACGGACCAGTTTCAAAATCATGGCTGCACGACAGCTATCGAATTGTAACAAAGCGCAAAGAGAAGAGAACAAGACATACGGAAAATGCAAGCGAGCGTTCAAGCGGACAAAATTTCACTCGTGAAGTAAGAGAGAACATCCTCAAATTAGAATCGCAACAGATGGCCGAATAACGGAGCTGGGAAAAGCGATCAAAAACATTGTCCATCTGTTCGAGTTGGTTCAACAATTCGCGCTTTTTAGAGCTCGTTTTTATTGCCGATTCGCCGCTGGAGCGCGTGTGTTATGCGCCGCCGCTGATTGATAAGCACAGTTCGCAAACAACGAGAATATCAGTGGCAGACCATTGAGGGACTCGACAAAACGTATTATTTCTCCCTAATCGGACCATTCAGCTACTTGTCATATGAACAGTACTGGAGGTGCCGCAACGATAACACGGCAACAGCGGCGCTTTGTTGCGCCGAAAGCGTCGAAAGATGCCGTTTCTGGGGTCCACGCGTGGTGACTCAGACAGCCTACTTTATTTACGCCGTATACCTAACCGGGGTCCCGCGTGGTAACGCGGCGAAAAACGAAGCCCTTGTCAAGCGATAAGTCACCAGACGAGGCATCGAAGGGGACAAGGGACCGAAAATGAAGGGGTAAAAAAACGCTTGCTAACAAGTTCCACGAATATGGAAAATTTGTATATGAAAATATGGAGCTCCAGCTGTTTAGTTAAAATACTAATTAATCAATTTTAAAGGAAATATTGAAAAACGACGGTTTCTGCGCAAGAAAGCGGTGCTAGCGCAATTTTATCGTTGCGGCACGTCCGGTACTGTATATATGCATGTTTATTGCAGAAATGTCCTTAAAACAGGCAAGCAATAAGCCATCGAGTCACAAAATCAAAAAAACAGACGTGTACATCGGAACCTATCACATTCCTTAAAATAAATTAAACGGTAGAACAGAAATAAACCAGAGATTCACGAATCGGCGGATTGGAGTCAGATAGATTGGAGGAGCGTGACGTATAGGGAAGTTCGAAGTAATAACGAGTGAGTAATGGAGAGTCCAAGTGTGAACGAGAAAGGGACAGAACTCCACCCACCGGTGGGTGATGGTGCGGATGTTCAGAATTAAGGCAAGGAGGAGCACTCTCAAACTATCAGATGGAACCTGCTAATGAACCAGTAAAAACTAAATTATTCAAGCTTGATGAAAAACCTATCTGCCTGTTAAACTCAGTCGAAAACGAACTTTAACTAATTAATACAGGGTGTCCCAAATAGATGTATACACTGTTTGAAATGTCATAGCTTTGGCGAAAGTGAGCCAATCGAAAGGAATCATAGCTTGTATGAAAGCTAAGAAAAAAGAAACTTTTCTGGTATGTGTTTGGTGAGGATTGCGCTATGTACTCGACCATGGACTCGGATTTTGTACCTGATTGATAGTGCATGGGTTATATGCTTGCTTTATTTTGGTTGTAAACGGGTGATCTTGCTGCAATGAGTTACCTCCGAGGCAGTGAACATATCAACTTGTAGCAGCTCTTGGTTAAGCGTGGAACAACATCAATATCGATCAATAATCGTCACCACTGTTTGAGAAGCTAAAACTCTTCCAACAGTGGTGAAGTCATAAGAAAAAGATTCATAGGAATGTAAAATGTATCAGCCATGAAGATTGCGCCATGCACCTGTGAGAATCGTCGAATTCTAGAACTGATTGAAAGTTCGCGGATAGCATGCCTGTTCTACTTTGGTCGCCAACAGGTGATATCGCTGATACGCGTTTCTCTTGATGCAGTAAACATAAAAACTTTAAAATATACCAAATTTAACATGCCTTTTAAGATGCACTTGCACAATACGACAATATTTTTTCTAAATTGAGATTAAAAAGACGACAATTTATATAAGGGATGTGAGAAAATAACGTCAATGTGTTCGGTATGAACAATTAAACATAATCATTATGACAATTGTTCGAATTGATGGCCATCTCTTGCAAGCATATAACCCATGCACTTTCAATCAAGCCTAGAATCCGACGATCCAGACAAGTGCATGGCGCAATCTTTATGGTTCATACATTTTACATTTCTATGAATCTTTTCTTATGATTTCGTCAATGTTGGAAGAGTTTTAGCTTCACTAACAGTGCTTACAATTATTGATCGATATTGATGTTATTCCATGCTTAATCGAAAGCTGCAGCAAATCGGTATATTTACTGCCTCAGAAGAAACTCAATACAGCAATATCACCTATTTACGACCAAAATAGAGCAAGCATATAACCCATGCATTATCAATCAGGTCCAAAATCCGAGGCCTCGGTCGAGTACATGGCGCAATCCTTACATACAGGAAGCAAAAAATTTTGTTTTTTCTTAGCTTTCATCCAATCTATAAATCGTTTCGATTCGTTCACTTTCGCAAAAGTTATGACATTTCAAACAGTGTATACATCTTTTTGGGACACCCTGTATAACGATGCTGCTCCCCTTCCACGACAGCAGGAAAGTCATTCAATTTCTCTCGCCTCCAAGATCTCGTCGGGAGTTTCAATAAGTCTGGCGGAAGTAGCCTGTTATTTGCCGCTTTTTGTTTAGCGGTTTATAGACGAGAACTAGTTGAAAGACTTATAACAGCCCGACCGGGCTTAAGAAAGAGATGCTAGGAGATTCGCAACGTAGTACACCGGTAGCACAGTGGTTAGCGCAGTCTGCCGGAAACAGAAAGACGCGGGTTCAATTCCCGTCCGATGTCAGTGTTTTGCGAATAACCTAGCATCTCCAAATATATAAGTCTGGCGGAAGTGTTATTGAGAGGGTACCACTTCTGCCCGGTTAGAGCAAAACCCAAACTTTCCGAGTAACTTTTAGGCTTTTGGAGACATAAAAAAAAACAAAAAGGAAACGGCAGAGATAGAAATAAAACATCAATTAACAATATTCAAAGAATCAGTAACTGTGGGCAAGCAAATAAGCAGAGCATATATACCCATATGGAGTATTAGCAAAATTCTCCGACTGAGGGAAGTCCTCGTAGTCTACGGCTTACATATTTATGAACTCCTCAAGCTCTAATAATGGTCCAACTCCTAACCTTATTCGGCAAAGCAGCACTGACGGAGCATCAGACCATGGCAAGGTTCCAAGAAGGAGGATCTTGGAGTGTTCAAAATAGCGTTAAACAGCTGCAGCTTGAGTATTACGGCGGCCAGCTGATTGGTGGCGGCCGGGAGGCAGCAGCTCCCATTAGCCTCTGCTGTCTTCTCGCCGTTCAGCTCGGCCATCAATCGTGAATGAAAAGGTTCGTTCCAATTGCTGCGTATCGATGACGTCCATTGTTACGTTAGAAATCACGAGACCATAAGAATAAAGGCAAAGGCAAAGGTGAAGGTGCCGGCGCTGATCAGTCCCCGAAGAACGCGTCGCCGCATTCGTGTTCAATTCAGAATCGTAGAGGCATGGTGAATGCTTACTTGGTTTCTACAATGACTTGCAAGGTCCAGCAGCTGTACCATACCAGTGTTTTACCTTCCCAGAAAAGTCGTACTAGTTAACCGATCCCGAGGAATGGAAGGCTTGGTTGGCCCGGGCGAGGATCGATCGATCGCGCGGGTGTCAGCAGCGCCTCTCACCACTGCACCATACGCGCCCCAGGCCATAAGATAAGAAGTTGAGATGTTTTCTAAACGAGAGAATCGAAGGGCGATGTTTGGAGATAGAAGCAAACGCCAAGAAAATGTAAGAATTTATAGGCACAGAAGGAAAACAGCGAAGCACGCTATTAAAATACTCGAAGCACGATGATTGAATAAAAGATCAATGAATAATTACTGATGAAAAGCGAAATACGCGGTATTCTGACATCATATTTTAAGCCATATATTGTCAAGGATTCTGATGTCACAAAGTTCACGAATCAATCCCTAAAATATAATCGCAAACAACAAGTCCGACGAGCAGTTGTCAAACCGATCGGCAGACGTGATGTTTAATCAGAAACTGTGATAAGAAATCGATTTAATAAGATATACCATGTGAAAACTATGAAGATCGAACCGCGGAAGATGCAGATCGGTGAAGATCCTGAAGGTCGGACCTTGGAAGATCGGCGGTAGTGATAGCACTTTATGCGGCACTTTTGGAGCAATCAAGATTTATTTATTTATTTTTGTAGTTTACACGCACATAGGAAAGATAATAGTGAGTGTGGATAGCCGGAAAGCAGTCATGAGAGAATTAAAGAATATTAACAAAACAAAACAAAAACAATAGAAACGAATTCATAATAAAAACGTACTAGTAACAAATTCTTTAAGGTATCTTCGGAAAAAAACTGTGATACTTTATTTCAAAATTTCCATGTACCTAATATTGCTTTCAAAAAACGCTTTTGGGAGATTTGAGATCCAGGTGAGCAACTATTTTCACCATCAACATTTTCTCTTATTTGGCGTCGTATATTCTCGTATTTGTGCTCTATATTCTTTCATGCCGCTGGTGATGTTAACGACGACGACATTGTTGTTGTGGAATCATGACTGTTGGTTTGTAACCCGATATGCCCAGATCTACTCCCCACTCCTTTAGTGTCTTTGTCATGCAAACATACATAATGTATATGTAGATATGACTAAAACGTCGGCGATTTGTCAGGCTTTGAGCCAAAGGGGGTCGAGGTTGCTATGGAATTGATGGAATTTCGAAGCGGCTAGTCTCAAAAAATAACGAATCGAAAATCGCTGCATTGTGGGGAACAGCGAAAAAAACAAAAACGGAAAAGGGAAGGCGACAAGTGAACGTCGTAATGCACGGAAAAGAAGTGCACGGCGAATCGATGTGACACATGCAAAAGGCTCGCTATTTTCACGCATACATACCAATTTATTACTTGATTAATCCATCCATCTATTATTGCCGTCGGAGACAATCGTGAGAAAATGGAACGCCAAATGATAGTTACTCGTCAGACAAAATAAATCAGTAAGCCTCAAAGTTCAAAACAAAGCTGGCACAACGACAGGGGTGAATTATTACTCCTAGAACGAGCCGGAGCCATAGAAACTTTTAGTCTTCAAACAGGGTATTCTATTTAGTTCGTTTGAGGCTATGTATGTACAGAAGGGTTTGGGAAAGGAAAAAGAAAGAGAGGAGTTCAAAAGTGATGAAGGAAGGAAGGAAGGATGGAAGGAAGGAAGGAAAGAAAGAAGTTATAATATGCAAAAGACTGAAGCCGATTCACCAAGATGGTGCAATTCAATAAGGATTATGTTTTGGCAAATACGGTTTCGTCAGAGCCTCAAACTTGGGCAAATAAATCACGGAATATTCAGCGTGCCAAGGTCATAGAAGAAATGAGACCTTACAGTATATAGAGAAATGAAGATCCACACAGAATAAAAATCCTACAAAAGAAGAAAAGTGAAGGATATTCTACAGAAAAAAACGAGAAAAACTGAAGGAAAGAAACCCTACAGGAAAGGAAAGACCTTCCTTGGACAACATGGAAAGATCATCTCACCCGGTTGCCTCAACGATAAGAATGATCCCGATAATTCGTTCGCTGAGGAATCGGTGATGAATAAGACATCGAAAATCGGTGCTTGACGGGGAACATCGGAAAAAGAAGTGCGGAAACGAGACGACGAGAAGGCGTCGAATGAACTTCGCAATGAACGGAAACGAAGTGCACGACGAATCGATGTGGTGTGGCACGTGCGAAGAAAAGCGCTCGGCGCATTTTCCTTGCATAGTTGTGAGATAATTGAACATGAATAGCTCAGCTCTCGACGGCAACAGTCAGCTATAAAAAAAGTCAAAACATAAAAAACAAATAGAAATGCATTGTTAACCCACTAACTATACTAATAAGGAAGAAAGGGCCTCTGAAGACGACGAGCAGGTCGAATCGTCACACCGTCAATCAAACATTCCACCTAGAAACCTCAGGTTTCAGAAGAATATTATTTGAACGCTAATAGGAAGGAGAACTTGGGATTTGTGCCAAGACAAGACGCGGAATTTTTTTGTTGAAAACAAGAGACACTGACACGTAATAGACCACAAATTAGTTTATCTATTCGTTGGGATATGTCGGTGGGCAAACGTTAACAAGGACAAACGTAATAATGACAATTGCAAACACTGGCAAGATAAAGTTAATAACATGCGGAAACCGATTTACTGTTCAAACTACAACGTCTTTTTCGTTTTCCGAGGTGATATTCCTGGGCCCAGATTCATCATTAGTCACCACCCGAGAAACCCCGAGATATACCCCGAATGGCGCGCACCTTTGTCTACTTATTCTAAACGTCCTATGTTAAACGCAATCTCTCATCGACTCTGCCGTCTGGTTCTGGCTGCGCCACGTTTTCGGAGACCGCTCGTGCGTTTATGGATCTGAGCCCTGGTCTCTAAAGAATCTACAGACAAACTTCAAGTAACTGAGCAAGTACGAAACCGATGGACATTCCTCATCAAAAATCAATCTATTACGTTAATCCGTACTTCCGGGTGCTTTCCTTAGTGATTCCTAGGATTTTATTGATGTTATTGGTTCGATCACTTTCGGAAATACAATCGTGCACTAGTCTGCGGGAGAAAGAAGAACACGACAAAGAGTAATAAGCTGGGAAAAGAAAAGTAGAGGTACATAGAAGGTCAGTAAGAGCTCGATCTGGATGTAGGAATCAACTACAGTGTCGGTTGAGATTTTTTCAGGTAACTCTCTTCCAGGAATGGCAACCATTGTAAAATTAATGAGACGCGGCGTGTAAGCTCAACAGGAGTGACCACCCAGCGCTTTGGTGTTACTGCGACCGGCGGCGACCGCTTGCAGAAGCCGGTTCTGTGGCCTGTTCTGCGCTGTTTTTGTTTATTTCGAATTTGCATCACATCGACTTCAAACTACATGATCACGCATGAGTCGGACGAAAGTGGAAAAACTGAACCCATGTGGATTCCCGTGAAGCCACAACGCGTAACAAGAAAAGCGGTGTTTTTCAATTCTTCAATCTAAACCAATTCTCCTTGTGAGAGGGTTTAGGTCTCCTAGAGTGGCGGTGGTCTTGTAAGTTTCAGAACAGATGGAATCCAGCATCTAGCGCCACGTCTTCTGTGTAATCGGTAATTGATGTGGTCTGATTGCTGTATTTATGAGCTGCTCTTCAGATTTCTAAGGGCAACCTGCTGTGCTTTGATTGCATGATATCACTTTTCTATTTATCTGAATATATCCATTTCTAGTTATTGACGCGCCACGAAGAATGCTGCCATTAACAAACTGAAATTTGAGCATAGCACCGAGACAAGCAAGTCCAATAGAAAAGCAGTCAAAGTAGAGCGGCAAAAGTTTTACAATATTGATCAAATGCGAGTTTTTATTGGCAACAAGCCAACTAACGAAGAATTATATTGCAAAAGAAATGTGATGAGAGATAACGAAATTTCTTACTCAATTATTCACTATTTTAGTGTAATGAATACAGTGCACGGACATAGAGTTTGATCAGCGAGGGACAAATGCGGCAAAGAAATAGAAAATAATAGTTGTTGTAAAAATCGACTGAAAACAAGTTTCACGAATTTGGAAAAAAGTTTATATGGACAGATATAGCTCAAGCTGCTGAGCTCAAATATATGTATATTTTTTAAGTGTCAATTTGAAACGATCTCACAAGCAGCGTTTCCGCGAAGGGTTGATCCAAAGTCATGTGGTCTATAGATATATGACTATAAATAATGGAGAGACTTTACGAGATTGAACCAGGTCAGCAACGAATTCCCAGGCTGTGGTTCTTAGCCATGTGACACCAAAGTCCTGAGAAATCATCTGCCAGTAGCTATTTCTCGCATACAGTTCAGCTCGTCGCATCGCAGCAGCCGTTAAAATTGTTTCTGGTGTTGTGGTAAGAGGCACTTTTTCCTCATGGGAGGTTAAGTGATCGATCCTCGCCCGGGCTGACCAAGTCTGAATTTCGTACGTTTTTCGGTTATTCGAGCCCAGAAAAGACGATAAGGCCAGGACGTCAACGGAAAAAATCGCGAATCATTTTGTGGACGTAGCTTCCATTAAAACATTAAATACCACGAGGTGTGTGACGATTTAAAAATTGGGCGAGTTCAACGCAAAAACCGCGCGGTTGTCAATGGATTAATGTCGTTCACGTTGTGTCTATGCATTTATACGATTGCTGGAAAAATTTGCAACTTTTTTCTGGGCAAAAATCACAAAAATCACAGCTGATGAGGCAAACAGGGCCGCAGGGAGTGGCGTTTGGCAGAGGGTGGACGGGGGTGTGAGCGGGTCGGCGACGACGTCACCGCGCTCGCCGAGACTCGTCGATCGCACAACTTTTTCCAACACTGTTTTACGTTTGCAGTCGAAAAATATCCCTCAATTTTGAACAGCCTGTGAAAACACGTTGAAATGAAAAGAAAGAAATGCTGTGGTGCTCGGTCTAGAAAAGTTTAGAATTTAGAAAAAAGGCTACCCGTTTTAGGGCGAGACCCAATTCATAGTTTTATTGAGCTTCTTCTTTCTAGAACTCGCACGAGGTTGGTACAGAAGTTTATTAGGCTTACGTACGTTACGGCGGTATCGCCTTCTTCAGAGCCTGAAAGGAAATAAATCTAACCATGACTCTGAAATGTTTTGTTCTGTGTACCTGGGGGATCGCCTTTGGGGGAGAATAGTGACTGGATCTAAGTCGATCTGTGACTCAATCCGATCTAGGGTCAAAACAGTTCTACAAAGGAAATTTGATGATCTCGCTAGCACTTCGCGGGGTCGGGAGAGGAGACAGCCAGTGACCAACCCTGGCCGTGGTCGCGGGGAGCAGGCGGTAGGCGGCGGTGGGGTATCCTCCAAAACCGTCCAGGGTTACCGTCCTAGGCACTTTCCCCTTGTCCGAAAATGCTCGCTCCGTCCTCGAGCTGGGTCCTAGCTTTGCTCCTTGTCAAACTGTCTCCACGGGGGTAATGCGCAAAATCATGTGTGGCCTTAATGACCTCCAAGATCGTCTCCGTCACCGGGCAAAGGCTGACTGCGGCAATGTAGGTCGTACTAACAGCAGGCTCGTGCCATGTATTCCTTTCCCCTCAACGCATTTCAAGCAACAGGAACCCAACACCAGCGCTGACACAAAATTTCGTCTGTTCGCTGACGAGGTTTTCAGAATATTAGATCGCTGCCGCGTACGTACTATACCATCCAACCTATCGCGCACACAAAAACATGGGCTAAGGGAAATTCTCGACTTGGTTGCCTCCAAAACTATCAGGCTCTCGGTCAGTGATAAAGGGGGAGAGTTCGTCGTTGTTCCACGGGAGTTAGACGTTGCTATAACTGAAAACCACCTAAATGATCAGTCGCTATACCAGAGTTCCTCGTCGAAGGAATTCGCTGCGCAACATCGAAGGCTGAATAAGGTGTGGTTGGAAGTTGGCAACGCTGCTGGGTTGGACCCCTCAACAATTTCCCGGCTTAGGCTTATATTCCCCAACTGCCCGGTCCTATACCTACTCATAAAAACTCACAAATTCTCTAGTTTGGACGACCTCTCCGCAATCACACCCGAAGCCATCAAGGTCAGACCAATAATAAGCTGCGTCGGTGGTCCCACGGACAGAATCGCTTGGCTTCTTAATAAGGTTTTGGCTCAATTGTTGCAATACATCCCGGCGCATCTCACAAACACGCGCATGTTTCTGGAAAACCTTCGCTCCGTTCAACTCAACAACACCTGCGTCATAGAGTCCTTCGACGTCACCGCCCTATACACTAATGTTAGCAATGATTCCGCATTGCAAGCAGTCCTGGAGCTATTGAACGCGCACCATTCCGAAATTAACACTTACAATCTCAACGTGCGTCAAATAATGGTACTCCAAAAAGCATGCCTAAACTGCAATATTTTCCGCTGGTCGGGTAGATACTATTCACAAATCAGGGGACTAGCCATGGGCCAGCGCCTTGCGCCAACCTTAGCCATCGCGTTTATGTCCAAAATTGAAGCGCCAGTTCTAAACCGACTGCCCATGCTCTACTGTAGGTACATTGACGATTGTTTCGTCATGTGTTCCAATCAGGAAGAGATGGATGAGTGCTTTCATTTAATTAATACCCAATCTGACCGCATAAAATTTACCAGGGAGAAACCCACTGGGCGTTGGTTGCCATTCCTTAACGTTCAAGTACAGGTGCAAGGTGGTAGACTTAGCACTAAGTGGTACCGCAAACCCAGCAATAAAAACATCATTGTGCACGCCCATTCTGCCCACCCTGCTCAGACTAAGAGAGCTGTGGTAAGGAACATGTTCCGCACAGCTGCGGAGGTCTGCAGTGGGGAGCAAGAGCGCAGGGAATCTACAACGCTGGCACGGGAAATCGCTTCACAAAATGGTTACGGGAACTTAAGGCGTTCGCAAACAAGTAAAAGCAGCCCCAAAAATAAGCAAGGTACTCGGGAGTCCCTAGCTGACAAGATTCCTTTTCTAATGCCGTTTATCTCTGATGAGGTCAGTACTTCCATTAGGAGGTGCCTGAGGAGGACGGGATTAGATGATTCAGTAATTCTCACTGAATTACCTCCTGATAGCCTTAAACGCAGGTTGGTAAGGAATCGGGTTTACGACCGCATATGCGCAACCCCAAATTGTATCGTCTGCCCTAGTGGCAAGGAAGGAGATTGTGCTGTTTCGGGTACAGTCTACATGATCTCTTGTCTTGCCTGTGGCGATAACTACATCGGGGAGACTTCGCGCCCTCTGCACGTTCGGGTCAAGGAGCATTTGGATGGTAAGCAAAAAGCGCGGGTTTCTACGGCGTTGGGGAGCCACAGGGTCAACGCCCACCACGGAGACGACTACGAGGTCAAATTCAAAATATTGGCGCGGGAGCCCCAAACATCGGCGCGCAAAGCGTTGGAGGCATTCTGGATAGGGGCAATTGACCCACAGATCAACCGCAAGGGGGAGTGCCTATATATAACCCGGGAACTCAGGCCATACCTTCGACTAGCGTTCTAGTCAGGGTACGATTTCGTCTGGTACCCCCTGTTCTTCTACTGTCCTGATCGCCTGGCGGTCCACGGTAAGGTGAGGTCATTGCTGTTTCCCTTCTTCCTCTGTGGGTGTTGGCTTGTTCACAAACTCCGGTAGGATTGCGGAGATCTTGGATCGAAGAGTCATGGTTAGATTTATTTCCTTTCAGGCTCTGAAGAAGGCGATACCGCCGTAACGTACGTAAGCCTAATAAACTTCTGTACCAACCTCGTGCGAGTTCTAGAAAGAAGAAGCTCAATATCACAATGCCGAGGTTTATGGAGAGTCGAACGTGGCGACTCATAGTTTTATTATCTGCAAGGCGACTACGTTTTACAAAATACATAATCTTTCGCTGAAGAGAAGGCGTTTGAGAATCGCCGAGAAAAGTATGGTTCTATTGTTTGTTCTTTGCTGTTGTTCCCAGGCATGTTGTACTGATTGGCTTGTTAACAACTGTCTTGAGCACCGTGACAAACAAAGAAAGAAAAAACGGTACTATAGGAAAATAGAGAGACTGATGACTGATCCTGGGAAGAACTATCAGCTCTAGCCAAACCTCCTGGCGTCAGATCTCAAAGAGTGCGCCAAATCCTTATTTTTTGAAATCATTCACTGCCTATTTAATGGCCTTCGGCAAGGATTAGTTCATTGCGTCCACTTACCTGAACTAGCCGCCCTTTTATGTTGGTGTCAGTGTTTTAATGTAATACTGTTTTGATGATTTGAACAACAATATTCCAGTTGGCAGTAGCTCGCTGGATTCCAACGTTTGCGTAATTAGGGACTTGCGAAAATAAATAAATGAGTAAACTCTGAAGCGATGAGGAGACGGAATCCTTTGCATGTTTTCTCATTTTTTAGAACTCCAAACGTTTCATGTAGGTTTTTTCCGCATTGGAGATGAACAACGTCACTAGTTGGTGTACAAGTTCGAGTAAACAATAGCGCTTTGATGCCTTTTTGTACTCTGGCAGCTATTCATATCCGAAAAGTGCGATTCAAAGTGCAACCGAGGGCGTGGCGCGACCATTTCATCATTAACAGGTTCACTACGTTGTAAACAGCATTCGTGGATCGGTTCTTATGAAAGCGAGGTGATGATAAGCTACTTAATCAAAAAGCCTTACAGAAAAATTAGAAAGGGCAACATGAAATGGAGCTCATCGTAGTGGAAGCACAAGATTCGATAATTGGCAACCGGATGAACGCCTTCGACGGGACCCTCTAAGAATATGCTCCGCTTCGAAAATGACCTAATAAAGGATTCGGAAGAAAAAAGCCAACAAGCGCGCCACTCAGTTGAGGAGCGAGTACGATTTCGATTTATTTGTTTTTTCTTTATTTGAAACGCACCAAAGTGCGCACAAGCCAGGTAGCAAATGGGAAACAATGACAAAAATAGTGATATTGAGTGCTGCGCTTATACAACGAGGGAGAGAGAAACTGAATCAAAAACTAATTAATAAGGAACACGGAACTCAAACTAAGGTAAATGGAATGACGATGAGGGCACATGGTTCACGAATGCGGAACTTCGAGCGGAAGGTGAGTTTAAACTGAGTTGAAATGCGAAGTGATAAGTAATTTAAAAGTAATTTCACGTTTTCAAATTTTACCTCAGTAATTGAAAAGACGAACTTAAGCGTTGTAGAGCCCTATAACTAAGGCCGAGGTAGGTATATTACAGTGGAAGAGTTGCACCCATAATGTACAATGAAACGACGACTGAATTGAGTATTCAGAAGATGGAGTTCGTTTATACTCAACGACTGAAATGGCAAAACAGACATTGGATTTGTGATGAACAATACACGTTATTCTATGATAAGCCGAAAATGATGGCTCTGACCATGCAACCCGCATGGGCTTGAGTTGAATATGAATCGAATAGTTGAAGATTTATACGCCATCTGAAGGCGTGCTCAAATCAAACAGGATTATAAGAAATAAAAACAAACGATAATCGGAAAAGAGCGCTGAAAAAGTAAAAATTGAGCGAAAGACATTAAATTCACAGTCAAATTCGATCGCATAGAACAAAAAATGAAACGAAAAAGTGGAACACAGAAAATGTGCTGAATTATCAACGCGGCCACATGAATCATTCAATAGGATCATGAGAAAAAGGAATCTCGTAGCTCTAACAACATTTGGCTCTTTCGCTACACACACAACGATGAGAAACGAAGAAAAAAGAAAACTTAAGCAGTCCTGAAGACTGAGGTGATGGGCGACCACCTATGGTGAGGAACGACCTCCTATTCGGTCCGAAAAGAAAGCCAAATTTGGAACTAATACTGTTTTAATGAGCACGAGTGTCGTAAATAAAATATTCCTGGAACCGTACGGAATGGCTTAGTGATCCTTTTATAGATTCTAAGTGGTAAGTTTCACCAATATAGTACGACAATTCAAAGTGATGACAAATGAAACATTGGATCAATGTTTGCAGACATCATCGACAAATAATGGATTCCTAAGGCTCTTACGTCTCTTCTGACAGCCGCTTCTTTGCAAAAAGTGGAGTAGTTTAAAAAGAACTGGAACGAAATTAGATAGTAGGGACAGATTGATTCTATTTTCATGGAATCACCTCAGTCGGGGAGCTCGAAGAGAAAACGTCGTGTAGAAGAGAAAGGGTGTGGTGGCAAGTAGGGGTCAGTTCTCATTCGTCGTAATTTATTTCCGTCGAAAACGCATCGAAAACAATCGATTTATAGTAGACGGCGACTGGCAGCACTAGACATAGAATAACACGATGAAGAACAAGGAGTGCGTTGGGAGAACCGGTTCGGAAAGAGGTTACGGTGACTGGGAAAAAGAGGGTTGGAGACGACACACACACACCACCCCCACGAGGCTCTGGAATCATTGGAAAACGCTTCGAGGCGAAATCGATAGGCTCAAATGGAGTGTGGCGGTTCCTGAGGTGGGCAAGCGCGGTCGACTTTGACAAAATTCGTCGTGAGAGAAGAAACTCGACGGGAACACTCCGAACTGCGCAGGAAGCTGCTGATAGCCGTGAAGACAAGGGGCTTTCGCGCGCAAGCGGATGAACTGACTGATCCCAGCAGCCTGCGCTCTCTAGAAGTTTAGAGACTTTATTAATGGGACAGAAGGGCTCTAAAGTCTTTGGGGGAAGAAGTGGAGACCTGTTCGGCAAAGGGATAAAAATCATGGCGCGAAGGTTTGCAGCGGCCTCGTAATTTCCGCCGATGCTGTTCAATGAGCTCGTCGCCATGGGTCGGAAGAATTGCAAATTTAGAGGGTTCGTGAAAACAGCAAAAAGTTGCAGATCGATCTGATTTTGTTGGCCATGCTTATACACTTGAGTATATCTGATCAATCAAGGAAATATTCTTAACCCCTTCACCAAGGTATGGATTTGCCAAGCAAGGTTGCCTGTCTAATAAATGAATCAATAGATCGTGTCTGATGCCGACTGCTGAACTTTGGGAACTATTGCATTGAATTGGCAGACCAGGATTCTCTCGTGGATCAGCTTTCAAGTGGTTTTTCGTTCATGTAATTGCAAACGAATCATTGCAGAGTTCTGTTTTCTATGAAAAGAAAAATTTTTGCTAAAGACACTATTTGAACACTGCTGGATGTCGACGCTAAAGTTTATTAGGTTGCAACAAATTCAAATTCTTCAGAGCCTGGATCGGTAGGTGAACTGAGCAGTAGGACTCGGATTCTACCAGACTAAATCGTACACTGCTAGAATGCTGGTCCAAGAAGAAAAAACCACCGAATTCCATCCATTTTCAAGAGAGCACCCTTGGATTATACAGTAACAGCACTTCCGTTGATTCTGTTGATTGCGCCTTGCTAGACATTGGTTTGTCACTTTTTATTTACATTTATTTTATTTACATTTGCTATTTACATGTACTATTTCTTTTAACCTGTGTTTTTTACTATTGTTTTTCTCTTTATTTTTACTTAGTACTTGAGTTTTTCACCGAATTCCAAACAGTGGAACGTCTTCAGAACGGTCATAACAAACAATCCTAAAGCTCTAATGACAGACTGCAAGAAACCTATTCAGTATATTGCAGAAAATGGCACCATTGTATGCTATCTTACTGTAATCTCCGTGGTAAAAAGCGCATAAGTGTTACTTGAAAACTTTCAAAATAACTTCACTTGTGAGCCGCAAGAGCAGCAGTGTCTTGATTTCTCATGAAATTTTATTGAGATGTTATTTTTTATAAAACTATTATTATTACTGTGCAACTCATTCAGTGGAGTACATTCTGCAGTGGATATACTGTTAGGTTGTCAACTAATTTGACTCTCTAGCATCCTCAACAAATGTACTAACTACCAGATAACAAAAAAACAATCCCCAAAGTGTGATCCATCAAATCACACATCGGGTCCCGATTCTCAACTAGCCTCGCTCCGCATAGTTGGTAGCTTCACATAAATCGAAAACAATAAATACAAATATAAATTTTCAAACTATGATGTGTGTTCGCCTTTGTTATAGTGACGTCAAGTGAATGATGAATAAATAAACAAATTTCCCAAACTCTGGTGTTCGTCTATAGTGTCCTACTGAGGGCAGAGTAGCGCAGTTCGTCCGCGTCAGCTACTATTCAGTCAGTCAGCTGTTCGGCCGGCGTTGGGACACGAAGCGAAGACCGAAGATCCATCGTGCGCTCACACGAAAGCACAACCGACACCTTTGCCACTGCTTACTTTACTTCATTAAATATCTAACAATAGAGATCACAACATGTTGAAAAATGAGAAGTGGGAGTTCCCTAACTATAGTTCTGTGGGAGAAGTTTTCCTTCTGAATTTTTGCATAAGTTTTACACCGACAAGCCTGGTCCTACTATCACTAATTGTAAAATGAAAAACGTCTGACTACGACAATGACGAATTCCATTCGGTAAAAACTGGAAATAAGCGCGATCCACCACGATAACTGGGTGGTTAGACACACAGGAGGAAAGAGGCATTGAAAGAGTGTAGAGAAAAATGAAAAGGAAGGTATAGAAAACTGCAATATTGGTACGCTCCCCTTTTCTTCTCACAAAAAGTCGGACATCAGACAATTATTGAACTTTTCCTGGAAGTAATAAGGTTCTTCAGCCACGGACGGAGATTCGAAAAATCTGCTTGTGCTCATGAAAATCTCGAAAACGATGAAATTCCCCGAATCTGAGCCGCTAAGGATCAAACTGGTCGTCTGCATAGAACAGCAGAGGCATCTGAGCTAAGACCTCTTTCTTCGGAGGAACTGAACCTTTTCAACTCAAAAAGTAAATGAACGATTGAAAGTTTTGAAGTTAATGCTCCTTTTTCCACTTTCTTCTTTCTCTTCTTCAGGGAAACTGTGACTTCGACTGAATGTCACTAATTCTACCAATGTTTCCTTTTGTTTTCTTAGGTTGTACGCAATCTGTTGCATTCTTGATAAATAAATAAATCGGACAGAGTAAAGATAAACGCTCGACGTCAAGAGGAAGAGCATTATGAATGTCTAAGAGCAAGCTCACAGCAGGAACTAACGGCGATGCGTTTTTCTCCAAAGCATGTCGTTCTGTGAAGCAACAAAGAGCGAGCAACGCCGGATAATCGGAGTTAATCCGAGCTTTCCAATAGGCAAACAACAGCTAAAAGCATAAGTAGTTAACGCCAAATGCAGCCAAACTATGGGGACCAGCACGTTTTTTGTAATTTGGGGTATTCCGTTCGCGCTCCTTTTCTCGTTCAAGGAAGGGACGGAATACTCTATGCTGGCTAAAAGCGTGCTGGTCACTGGCAGGTTGAGCAAATTTAAAAAAACTTCTATTGGATACCTGGAGCAGTAGCATTTGGTTTTTGACCCATTTTTTCCTGCCCACGTTTTATATCTCACCAACATTCCGTTGTTTTTTCATAGTCACAAAGTTATGAACAACGTGATGATCTACTTTAATTGTTTTTTCGAATTTCTTCTTCATATGTGGTCCACATACGTAATGGACGGGAAGTAGTTATGAGTTCCAACTCCCATGACCAGATGTGGGTCAAAAAGTTTCCATCGAAACATCGCTTATGAAGTTATTTCGGGCGCTGATCACGCATTCGATGTCCGTTATCCGAATTTCGGCAGTGAATCACCAACATCGCGTACTACAGCTTTTTATTCCACATCGTTTCTATCCCGATCAGTTATAAGATTCTAGAGCTCCATGCGAGGTGGCCAAATCGTCCTCGATCGCAGGTTCGCTTCCTTGCATGAGACCATCAATCATTCTTGTGATTGTGACACTTTTCCTCCATCAGCCGACCTGTCACTCGGACCTGACGCTGGTACCGACACCCTTTTCAGCTATTGCCTGGTAAGGTATTGAACCTTGGTCATCGAGATCTTGAGCCTAAGCTCTTAGCCTCTCGGCCATCCCGCCCCAATTTCGTGACCACAGTCCAAAATAGTCGAAAATTTCGAATTTGACGCAAAATTTTGTTCAGGTCATTTGCATGCTGACTGCGATTATGATGTTGGCATTACGAATTTGGCCCGATTTCGGTCGTTACGGTAAGGGTCAGCTGAGTGGTAATGGTGGTGAGGCGAGGCGAGGTCTTTGGGCGAGGAAGCATCTACCTAATTCTTTCGAAATCAGTCTAAACCTATAAAAACTTAGAATTGTGATCAACAGGCAAAGTAACCCCTCTAGGAGAAGCTTCAGTTATGTCAATGTTTTGGAGAGGACAACCTTAATCAACGCTACCAAAGTTATTGGTTTTAGGTCCAAATTCAGCAAACATACTACATCAGACTCATTATCATCGTTTCAAATAATCAGCAAAAGGCCCCTGATATCTGGAGGAGATCCAGCAAAAAATCAGTGCAGAATAGCTTCACTCGAAAAGCTGTTATACGTTCTAAAATTCTTTCTGATGCAGATCTGGCCCATGGCGTCGAGAGGAGCTCTATTATCAGAGGGAGTTGTTTTAATTAGTGCCGGCAAATCTCGTGCTGGTTCTGATATGTTCTTCACTACATGTTTTTACTGTTTGCAACATTATTCATATTCCTTGCTATCATAATTCGTAATAATAAATAAATAAATAAATAAATAAATAAATAAAAGCTTGCATTTTGAAACTTAATTCAGCTATATAATTCGAAGCTTAATAATTAATTAATGCTAATGTACAACAAATAAATAAATGTTAAATATCAGGGCTGCTACCATTACAGTAGTTGTCGGTCACGCTCGCAAACTGCACTCAACAACCGTTCTTGCGCGAAATGACAAAGCACTTGAAAATTTGCGACGAAAAACTGGCAGCCGTGGAGATCGCCGCGGACCGCGGAGAAGTAGCGCGGGATTCGGACATTAAACGCGATTAGCATGACAATCTGTCTTCACTAATAGGATTAGCAGCCGAGTCGGAATTCAGTTACCAACGAGAACACCCCAAGAATGGCCGAGTGCATGGCGGGACGACGTTTCCGACAGGATGATTGAGGAGAGAGAAGAGCAGGAAGTGAGCAGCGGAAAGAGGAGGAACGGCGGCGAAAAAAAAGCGTCTGGTGGGTTAATGGTGGTGAAGAGAATGGAACAGGCTGCTCTCGGCGGCTCTTTCTCTGAACACCACCCCACGACGCAGAATCGATAGCCCTTCCCCAGCCCCCGGCTACCACCACACGGATTAATCGTCGACTCCCTGACATCCCACGTCAGCCACTCTCGGGTAGCTCCTGCCTGATCGTCTCGTAGTTGTTTTTGAAAAATCTGGGTTCAAAATTTTTGAAAATTGAGTGTTTTTGCGGAAAAAGTCACTCTTAAAGAATTGATCAACAGGTTGCACTTATGTATTGATGTTTGTGATAAAATGGGTTGATCACTTCCCAACTTTTTCGCTCGTCAAAGTATAGTTTATTTTTTGACAAGTATTTAAAAAGGCAGTTGATCATAGCGAAAACAAACACGAACAATACTTTTTCTCCTTCAGAACAGGAACGGAATACTTTAGTCTTGAGAAAAAGGAACAGGTCTGTGACCACATAGAAAACTGAAAAAATGATGTGTATCCAGAAAATCATGTGTTTTCTGAATAGAGATGGTTCAGAAGAGAGCAATTTCGAAAAATGATTTTTCTGCGGAAAAGTCGTTCTACAACAATCACGGACAGCAATTAGACACTTTTCTCGCTCAGATCATTCATTTTTTCTTTCAAAGATGGAGTTGAGAAGCCGCTACCTAGACTGTACCAACATCAAACCCGTACCAACTACAAAAGAAAAAGAAGCTAAGGTCCTCTAGATAATAAGAACCAAAAAGTGCATTTGAAAGTTGTGAGGTGATCTCTCAGTACGACGAAAAAGAAAAAGACGTTCCTGTCAGTTCAGCAAACTTGGCAAATCCTTGAAGCCGGGTACGTGAAGCCACCACATTCGGTTCTGATTCCAATAATTTTCTATATTATCATTTTCCTCACGGTTTTAAAGGGATATTTTGGCAAGTAGACGTGGCTTGGTTGGATGAATTAGCTCTGGTTTTATTTTGTTTTATATTATTTCTAAACCACACATGGTCTCATGTGATTAATGTTCGGATATGTTACGAGTCCATAAAATGGGCGAAAGTATTACTTTTAGAAAAGAATAGTTCGCGGTGCTCAGAGTAGCAGTTTTCTGAACAGAAGCGTCACCATATGGTGTGTCAAAGTCTAACGTTCACGTCCGGCGAATCACTTTTTTCAATTAGGGTTCGGAGTTCGCTCAGAATCTGTAATATCGCTTTCAAAAAGAAACTACTCCAGTTTAAAGTGTACTATAAATGTAATAAAAAAATAGTAATATAGTTACAGTTATACGGTATACGGAAATATAGTTACAGTTTATTAAAGCTGTTTTGTTTTCTGATACATCCAGCAAATAAGATATCGAAATAATTCCATGAAAGTATTGAAAAGTAATGAGTATCATAAAGAGCAGACAACGCGGAGCACAAATGAAGAGAAAGAGAATTAAAATGAGAGGATCTTGGTCAAAGATCAAGTCGAATAAGCGATTGTTGCTGGAAACAAGGAGATTCAGGAAAAATTTATATATGTCATAAGTAAAATCTAGGGGCAAGCTGTCTATTGGGAAAAACTGAGTGGAGCGAAATCCTACAGCCTCATGGAAAGTACTAGATAATAGGAATTCTTGGAAGGTATGAGGTCGAAGTAACAATTTGAAACGAGTTCGGGTAGTACTGTGTTTTATTACTGCCATTTTCCATTCCAATTTCCTTTCTTTCTCCATTGTTCAACAGGTCACAGATGTGACTGTTTTGCACAGCCAAATGATCAAGGTCGTCCAATACCACGTTTTCATTAACCTTCTCCATTTATCCAACTGGTCCAATTTCCTTCATCTGGTCACCTTCTCCAATGATACCACTTTTCTTCTCATCGTCTTTTATTTTCTCGTGACATCTATTTACCATAAGTTACCTCCTTTGCCTCTTCCCTTTCTAGCTATCCGCAAAACAGTGCCGAGTTTTCTAAAGTCGAATCACGTTCTTGAATATTTTTGCAATCCAGTCGGCTCAGGTTTTCGTTGAAATGACGAACTCTTGACGAACTGCAAAAAATCATTCTAAGTGAGGGGGTGAATATCGTTGCAAATTCTTAGAAGTTGTAGTCAAGCCGATTACAACATTGCAACTGATTAAATGGAAATACTAAGCCGCTTTATGTGAGAGCCTTCTCGCCTAGCGTTGGTCTTCAGTCTAAAAAGAGGCTATTTTCATCATCATAATCGTTTCTTATTGTTGTCAAAAATAGTAAAATGACAAAGTGCACAAAAAGCGTGATGATAGAAGAATGTCTAAAATGCACATGAAAGCACGAAGCAATCTTGGAGACTATTGGAGGGAATCATGGAAGGCTGGAGAAGTGTATCGGCGAGGGTGCTATGAGGGTTGGGGTGTGAAGCTAACGGAAAAAATCTCGACGACTTTTCGAGAGAAACCCTATTTAGATTGATGTTCGACTACGGAAAACTTGAAAACACACACCTAAAATAGTTTGATCTCTTCTAAAGGACCTAGTGAGTACAGCAAGCACAGCAATTCTACTAGCTGCACCAATAGTGAAGCGTGAAGGAAGCGGCGCATCAGAGACCTGCGCGGCCAGATTATTTGCACTAGAACTCAGCTGCCTTTTTGAGGGCATGAACACGGATGACTGTCGATATCAGAAGAACTGCCTGTTTGAATTCTTGATTGCAAACCTTTTGGTAAGGCAAAGGTAAAGGTAAAGGTGCCGGCGTTGATCAGTCCCCTGAGGACGCGCCGCCGCATTATTTTCAATTCAGAATTATTTATTATATTGAAAACCTGCGGGGGCCAGTCGCTATACCAGGTCAGTGTCTTTACGGTGTCCCAGACAAGTCTGGTACCAATACCCTACGTATAAAACGGTTGTATCAAATAATACTAAATTGCCACGCGTAACCTTTTTCTACAAATAAATAAATATAAACATTTACAATATGCATATAATGGGGACGGGGTGAAATGATGATGGAACGAGAAAAGAAACAAGGATAAGAATGAAAGCGTCCTTCGTGCTTAAAGAAAAGCTCCACTCGAGTGCTAGTGTACCTTGTAGCTCTAATATCTCTGTGCAAAAGACTCGTTTTCTCGTTGCCCGTTGACTAACGATTACTTTTATTGGTCCTATTAATTTGAATTGAATTGAAAAGGGTACTCTGGTTCGATAGTTGTCCGGGAAGAGGAAAAGCTGGAAACTACAGAAATATAGTGTTCGAAAAGGCGCTTATGAAATTCTTCTGAACATGAAGATTTTCAACAACAAGCAACGCAACAAAAAGTTTAAATAAATATAAAGACGAATGAAATAATTGAATTATTCAAATGACCTACGTTTCAAAGGCAAGCAAATATCCGATTGAGGAGGAAATATGCCGCGATAGAGCTCCTGAAGCAACAAGAAGAAGATAAACGGCCATCTCATGAACGGTCGCATTTTTGGATTTTCGCTATCATGATTTAAGGCAGATGTCTTTTGTAGTACTCGTAGCCTATCTTTGAATAAAGATGCTCGAAACGGTAGGAAGGACAACGAGGCCGAAGGTACTCAAAAACTCCCTTCCCTGGAAGGACTTAAGTTTTCAATATCGATCAAGCGTATATCCAATCATAGTGTGCACTTATTCTCCACATTGTAAACTTTTTAATAATACATATTAAACAAACCCATTTGTTAAAATTGCATTTTTTGCTCGTTTGTTCAAGGGTTCGATAATGTTTCGTGCTATACGCTCCTTTGGTTGTTTGCATTTTTTGTCATTCAGAGTTTTTGTCTAGTACAATTGTAGGCAACGAAAACGTGTAATTCCACTATAGAAAAGGAACAAAGTTCGCTCAGAAATAAGGTTTGAAAAAACAGACAGCAAAAGGCGTGACTGCGACAAAACGCCATTTTTTATTACAAATTTAATAGAAATGGGGTCGCAGCAGCACAGGAGTCCAAGGAGAACGAAAATCGCGCATCGTTTCTGTTGCACTTGCTAGAGAATCTTAGCCGAGCATAGCCCATACCGGGGACGGCTTTCAGTGGCACTTTCAGCAGCTGAACAAAGAGGAAATCGATGCCGAGAATGCATTTAAATGACGGCTCCTGAGATGAACACTGGAAAAACAGCGTAGCCGCTCAACAGCGCCGCCTAACCGACCACCGACGATGAGAAAGTAGTCGACGGCCGTTGGCGAGAGTAGCTAATAGGATCCTCGCATGGTTGGATGGGGTGGAATAGACTTGGCTGAAAAAATGCCAAAAAAGTCGTACTATAAAATTAGTCGTAGAAACAATCTTCAGCTCCTAAACGATTACGAGGACAGGTTCTAGACATTCAAAGTGACACAGCGAGGATTCGTCTCTTTTCATCGTTCAACTTTTTCCAACTGTTTTGTTTCACTGCCGATTTGCGAAAAATGATGGTCCGAAGTTGCACAACAATGCACTTCATCCTGCTGAGACTGAAGAAAACCAAGAATACATTAAAATTAAAGTGTGTTTGGAATTATGTTGTTTTGTGAGATTTCAACCTTAAAAATACTGCCAAATTTTTTGAGTGTGATCCAGACTGTGATAGGTTAGGTAGCAATAATTAGTAATTGGATGCGAGTTACCTAAAAGTCTTCATATGTTTATTCGTGCTTCCTGAAAACCACTGCTAAAGTCGAGAACTTGTTTTTATTTGAGATGAGAATTGAATGAATGTAACGCATACATCACATGTCAGGGACGAAACAACGGCAGTTGGAGGCAGATCCATTAATGAGAAAGGAGAACAACGGTTGAAAATGTTTCCAAAGAAAAGACGGTGCTATAAAAGTGAAGACAACGCTGAAAAAGTAACAAATCTTGCTTCGAAAACCCCTCATTACATTGGTTCAAAAATATTTCCGTTCACTAAACCACCACTGCTCTATGTATAGGATACAAGTCCCTTTGTCGAATCGCTGAAAACTGTGAACTGAATTTTCACCACAAATACACTTCAACCTGCCGATGTTGAAGGGAATCAAAAGTTCATTGATATTGAAGGGTGAATGGAACTGCTCTGCCGTGAAGATTTTGACCCAAAAATATCTTCAAATTTTTGATCATGATCCGGACTTCTCAATGGTGGGATAGCTTAACCAACGTTGAGTGCGAAGAGCTGAGAAATTTTACATACGTTTCCCTTAAACCGTTTCTGAAATCGAATACTTATTGTTTCTGTTCGAAATTAAAATAAAATGGAAGTAATGCATAAATCACATATTAGGAACCAAAAAGATGGCAGTAAGATATTGATTGATTTAAGTGAGACAATAAAAATCGACAAATGTTTTTTGAGGAGATTTCGTTGGCAAAGTTCGGATGGTCGCAAAGGAATTGGTGCTGCTCCAAAAAAGTTGGTTCATGGCAGAGTTGCCTTACGGTAAGACTGAAATGACAAAATACTAATCCTACAAGTAGGCGTTGTAGTGATGGTGCTAATGTCATCGCTAGAATTTCCTGACCTTTGTAAAATAACGACCTTTTTGAACTCAGATCGGGCTGACAAACCGTCTGATATGTTCAAAGTCACGAATAGTTTATTGTGAAAGAAAATTGTAAAAAATATTCCGGAATGTTCTGGATGTTTTCTGAGATACAAGTTATAAGCGTTATTGTAGAAGTGGCAGGAACGCCTGGAGTCAGACTGGCACCAACTTCTCATCATGTTCTCTTATTACACCAAAAAGAAGAGCTATGATAGTAAAAAGAAGAACCACCAGGTGCATAAGAATGCAGCAAAGAAGACTATCAAGGTTCACAATCTCTACGATGCAGCTGCGTGACCAGGTCTACAATTCTTGCAAAAAGAACCGAAAAATCGCAGCTAATCAGAAGACAGTGAGCAACCAGCAGAGGTGACGGCACTCACAGACAAGCTTCCAAACTTCTACATCACAAAAGCGGTCAAGGTCAGCTCAGTTTCCGCTAAATTGTTCGCCAACAAAAGACGATACTTGGGAGGACAGACTTACCCACTCTAGCGGGCAGTTATTGTGTTGAGGAGTAGACTAGTTGCCTCTTTCTCTTTTTCCCATTATTGTTTTTTAAGAAAAACTGATGAGTCGCCATAGAAGAAAAAGAGAGGACCATTCTCAATAAACTTGATAAGGAAGGAGGTCAACAATACACAAACTCCAAAGTTACAACAAAGGAAAGCACTATATAAACTAAATGCCCTCTTCGTCTTTTCCTTCAGGCAAGCATTTAAAGAACGTCCGAGTTTCTTGAGTTTCGGTGGGACAGCAAAGAACGAGTGATTGATCGATCAGCTCTTTCCGATATTTGATTTTATTGGATTTATCACGCGTGAACAGTTGTGCCTTAAAAAAACAAGTATGCATTATAATGCCTCAAGAACACGTCATTATAGCGTCATAGAGATTTCCTCACGAAAACACCATACAACAGCAACACACCGCAAAAGAGAAAAAAACAGAAATGGGGAGCCATTCGGCGGAAGCAAACCAAATAAAAACAATGCAAATGAAAATTTCACCCCATGCGGCACACAAAGGTGAACTCAGAGCGCCAGGATTTTCCAGAACTCGACAAGCCCTAATCTTGTTAATGAAGAATTATTGTTCGAAATCATCAGAGAATCAATGTGGAAAGTCTGGTACTTGAAGCCAAAAACCAAGATTGATATTACAGTTTATATTATTACATATTATTTATTATTATTTATTATTTATTATTACAGCGGGGCACCGGTCAGTAAAAGGGAAAAGGATGAGGGAACAACTGTTCGGCCTAGGGTCGTTATCAAATAATTTTTTTACCTTTCGTTTGTCACTTATTTAATTGTTCCTCTTATTTTTCTCGTCGCTTATCTGTTTTTCATTTCAGTCCTGCTTCAGTATCCTTGCATGTTCGACATACCACAGATAAATAAATAAATTAATTAATTAAATAGAAGAGAATGTGCAGTCCTCAACGCCTTAGTTGTGGCTAGACAACGGGAACATCATAAAGCTAAACAAACCACAAAAACGTCAAGAGGGTGACGTACACATTAATATAGCGATTTCCGAGAAGTAGACAAATTCTTCGCGAATACGAAGCAGAAAACAGTTCAACGGAGCCCAAAAGGCGACATCATTCAAGATAAACAGATAACGTAAACAATAACGAATAAATATTATCAGAGCTTGTTCACTAATTGAAAAGTGTTTTCCTAGATTCTTTCACGCGCAGTGAATAAGAAACAACAAAAGTGAAACTATAGACAAGCAGAATGCCTTTGCATTACGAAGACTGAACAAAGTTACGCAACAATACAGTACCGGACGTGCGGCAACGATAAAACGGCGGCAGCGGCGCTTTCTTGCGCCGAGAGGTGCCGTTTTAGGGTCCGCGCGTGGTGACCCGGACAGATTCTAACTCAATACATTTACATCGCATGAACAACAGGGGTCCACGCGTGGTAACCCGGCCGGAGGCTGAGTGTCTTCGATCAATGAGTCACCAGACGAGAAATCGAAGGGGCAAGAGACCGAAAATCAAGAGGTCAAAAAAATCGCTTGTTAACAAGTTCCACGAATATTGGAAATTTGTATATGAAGAGATACATATGAAGAGCTCGAGCTGCAAAGTTCAAATACTTATTTTCACGTATAATTGAATTTTAGAGATAATATTGGAAAGCTGCGGTTCCTGCGCAAGAAAGCGCCACTGGCGCCGATTGTTACTGTTGATAAACAGGTGGCAGCCAAAATCTTCTCTTTCAATAAAGAAATCTGGGAGGTGAATGCTAGCTTGAAGAGGCTTGCTAAAACAAGGTTACGCAACAGTAGGAGAGCAGACGACATCAGAAATCTCCTCTTTCGGTAAAAAAGCGCGAGGTAAAGCTGATTTGAGATCTAATTTGAATAGAACTGATTGCGACGAAAGCATCTGCAATAACATAAAATGAAGTATGTATTCCTAAGACGTAAATGAATCACTTCAACATGGCATTGCGGAAATCAGAAAACATACAGAATTCAGATAGCAGATGACTAAGTAAGTTCTAGAAATAGTTCACCGTGTTAACCCTCTTCCGTGGTTTCGAAAATGATGTAAAACGCATGTTCCATGCTAGGGAAGGCTTTAGGCTGGAAGCGGGGGCTTAAAAACCTTTCTTATTTCGTCTGCTAACCTCAACACGAGAGCAGATGTGAAAGTCGAAAATTAAGCTGTCCATTTCGATGCCACTGAATGAGAACAGCGAAAGGTTTTGGAAAAATAATGATGTTGCTCCTGCAAAAAGGATTACACAAAAAACCATGTGGTTTCTCAGACGTCAAAAAATCAAGTGCTATAGATTCAGGGGGACGATAGGCGTCCAGCTTAAAAGGAGTTTTCAGCAAAATGTAGAAAAGGAAAAGAATCTCCCATAGGATAAGTTTATATGAAAAATTATGTGCAGTCAGCGAGTTACGAAAAACTGGGGGAAGCAACAGCAACAGGAGGAAAAGGATGGACTACTGGATAGGTAGGAGGATGGCCAATGCGGTAATTCGCTCAATAAAACTGTCAATTGACGGCAGCGCTGAAACGAAAAAAACTCCGCAAATGGTTCAGCGGCGCTATAAAGAATTCGCTTGATGGGAAGATAGATGATTTTAACCGTCACCTTGTGGCCTGATTAATCGTTCCAGTAGTTTTCCTCAGTATTGACGTCATATCAAAGACAATGGGTTCGAAAACTAAAAGTAATCCGCCGATTCAAACAGTTAGAGCTGTCAGAAGCAAAAAGAATCGCAGTGCATTTTCCCTGAAGAAGAAGCAGCATCAAAACTATCTCCGCTATATAGTTGTCACATTGTTAGGTGTGGCAGGTGTGCTACAAAGTGTTGATAAGGTCATCTTATGACATATTCTGAGGACTGACGATTGATACAGTGCCGATCGAAAGGGTATGTCACCTTACAGTTTTTAACACAAACAGTCGAACCAAACGGAATCTTTGTCCAATTGGTAGCGTTGGCAACTCTACTCAAAAATACATAGATGGCTCCGTCTTCTTTCTCCTTGGTGCTGCTCCCGCATTTGTTGAGGTGTCACACTACCATCTTATGCTCCTGAGTCTTGAGCTCCTGGTGGGGTGGTCGTATCATCCTCGATCGATCGGTTCATGAGCGCCACTTCCTTGCATGCGACCATCGATCCGTCTTGTGATCGTGACAGTTCCTCCATCAGCCGACCTGTCACACGGGCCTGAAGCTGGTACCGATACCCTTTTTCAGCTATTTCCAAGCTGGGCAAGGGTCTCTGCCTGGAACGGGATTGAACCCTGATCATCGAGATGATGAGCCTAAGTTCTTAACCTCTCGGCCATCCCGCCCCCATGCACTCGCTAGAACATCTGGAATTTTTTAGAAGAATTTTGAATGCGTTCTAATATGCATTTTCACACGATCATATCTCACGAACCGCTGCACGAGAAATCAATCCAAGGTGAAATTTCGATAGAGCATGATCGATTTGTCGTATCTACAGGTTTAGATTACTTTAGGTTGCAAATAAATCATAGATGTTTTTGATCAACAATTTTTATGGCCAAAAAGTGGCGAAATTTTCAGATCTCACTTTAAATAAAAATCTCCATATCACCAGAAGGTTTACGAAAATGCACCAATTTTGAGGCTTTCATAGAATAAGAACCTGCTTTCTTGGGCCTGTTAAAATTTCACACAACACTTACACGCTTCCGAGAAAATGACTTTTAAAGTTGAACTTACATAAGCTGTCATATTCGAAAAATCTGAGGAGGAATCGATTTCAGTTGTATCCACTGGGTAGGAGGCCTTCTGTTCTTCAAACAGTGAGTTAAAAAGAAAGTGAGTTCAACTCCTTTGTAGAAAAATTTTATCTAATTTGCACACGTTGAAAATGCCTCCCCCCTCCCCTCCTCTAATAGCGTATGGTGGTGGGGAGCACTCATTGAGCACTACATTGGGCTTTTTCTCCACATTTCTTGTCCAAACAAACTTGTCATACATAATGATCAACGACCAGAATGACTTTCTGTGTTTCGCCTAGATGTTCATAGCTTTTCTCGCCGCCGTGCAATGCACTGGTAGGAGCGTGACATTTTCTATGAGTGTGAGTTAGATGAAATTTTCCTACAAAGGAGTTGGACTCATTTTTTCTAACTCACTGTTTGAAGGTTAGAAGGTCTCCTAAGCAGTGGAAAAAATTGAAGTCGGCTCCTCCTTTGTTTTTTTCAATATGGCAGTTTATGTAAGTACAAATTCATGCATAAGTACTATGTCAATAGAGCGTTGATGATACTGCATCACTTTGAGGCTTTTGTAGTAATGGATTTTCTCTTTCTAGTTCGTTTTCAAGTTTCACATATCTCTCAAAAGTTTTCGAGAAAATAGTACCTAGGCACATGAAATTTTTAAGGGTTACATGTTTTCTGGCGACCTCATACAGCGTCATAAATAAAGCGATAAAGAAATTAACCGCACGAATGTGACCTCAGAAATACCCAATATTAACGACTTCGCCCGACTTGGCTTGGTCCGTCCCAGCAACCAGCTGTTTCGACCCAATAGCTCTCGTCCGCCTCAGGACATCGAATCGAGAATTAAATCGAGTACATATTACTCATTCGGTCGAACAGGACAACCAAGATGTTTTCCGAGGATTTACACCAACCATCACCGCTCGACGACTCCCCAACGACCAGTTTTCCACCGGCCACAGTTTCATTTCGTTTCTTTCCCCATGGACGACGTTTTCCACCGGCTACTAGTGCCTGAGCACGAGCGCATTACTCGATCACGATTGGTTTCAATGGCATTTTGTACACTTTTTCTCAGGTTCTGAAGATTTTTCAGCGCTATGTACGAGGCAATAGCACCGAAAAAGCTATTTACACCAAGATGATCATAAGGATAGTAATGTGTTTTGCGCTAATTCCCATGAAATCTCCTTAACAGTTTTTGTACACTAAAGAACAAAGGCAGTCATGCGAGAGCAGTCATGCGCCTAAGGGCAAAAAAAATCGCGGAATCGGGCTCATTAGCTGAGTTTTCGAGCTACAGTCACAGTCAGAAAGGTAAGAATAATATTTTAAAAAGTAGAAGTTTGCATAAATGTTGTGGGTCGACGTGAAACTTTTAAAACTGTTATTCGGATCGGCATTCCTTTCGGTTTCAGCTATTTGCATTCAAAAATGCAGGGTGACGTATTGTCACGGTATCGGTCACTGTATCGTGGCCACCTCAGAAGACCACGCCCCTCTCCGACCTCTGATGGAGGTAGTCTTTCTTACTGTACTCTTAACGAATGGTTGTGTTCCTTGCTTGTTGGATAAATTATAATAAATTATATGGAAACTCTCACTCCTGTCAAGACAGACATGACAGTATCATTCTGACCGCTACTGTGCATATTGGTATACAGGGTGCGACAAAAGTTCTTGCACACCCCTGTTTTAGAACTTTTATGTAGGACGAACCGACCCGATTAACCGAGTTTTTGTGCATTATTATAAGTACACCCTTGCTCTCTTATATGTCAACTTTCCGATCTTGAAGGTACTATTGTACGAGATGACGAATGTAAAATGTTTGCGCACTGCAATGATGAAGTTGCACATCGAGGGAGTACCGGCTTCGAAAATCGCTACAAGACTCGGCATCTCGAAGCGGACGGTATACAGCAACTTGAAACGATTGGAGGAGACTGGGACAATGGAAGGCAGACCAAGATCAGGCAGGCCGAAGACCCTTACTGCTTCGGAGGTTGTCAAAAGGATTAGAGAGAAAGTTCGTCGTAACCCAAGAAGATCAATGAGAAAGCTAGCTCAGGAGGAAGGAGTTTCCGAGCATGTCGTCCGGCGAACAGTTCAAGAGAAACCCAGGATGCGTGCTTACTAAATCCAGAAAGCGCAGCTTCTAACAGATTCTGTGAGGGCAGAAAGGGTACGAAGTTGCAGAGCCCTCCTGAAGCGCTTCGACGCGGCATGCTACCGGCGCATTGTCTTCACTGACGAGACTCTCCTCACTATTGAGCGATTTGTAAACCGTCAAAGTGACAGAATTCTTGCCGCAGACATGGAAGAAGCCAACCAGCACGGAAGAATAGCTCAAAAATCAGGATTTCTGAATTCTAAGCTAAAGCGGTACAGCAGTGGTGCGCGAACAATTTTTCGGATTTCATATCTGCCTTACAGTGGCCTTCGCACAGCCCAGACCTCGATCCAATGAACTATGCGATCCAGTCTATCATGGAGAGCAAGGCCTGCGCTACTTACCATAAGGATATTGCGTCGATACGACAAGCCCTGGAGAAAGCCTGGGAGGAAATCGACGAAGAGGTCCTGCGTGCCGCCGTGGAAGCTTTCCCGAAAAGACTGAAGGCGTGTATTCGTGCAAAAGGAGGGCATTTCAAAATCTAATTGTTTCTTTATATGTAACTTGTCTGCAGCAATAAATGTTAATGATTTCGTCCCATTTGCTTGAAAGCAGTTGTTTATGCAATCAAATATTTGTGTGCAAGAACTTTTGTCGCACCCTGTACATACGTGTGTGGTAACTATAGTTAAGTGGTGAAACGGAACATAAAGGGAATGATACCATGCCGCAAAACCCGCAAATGGTAGCACACCACATGTGCAGGTTTTTCTTCGTTCGGATGTCGGATGTGGACATTGCTTCGCCGCTACACTTTTTGAACGCTTGTCCACCTTTTGCGGTTTTTCCAACAAATTTTGTTCCACATTCACAAATAACATACCTCCAGGAAAACTACATGTAATGCATTGAAGTATCTGATACTATTTGGTGGCTTTTGAAAACCCGTCAATGTAGAGCTGTTGCGCGAATTGTTTGAAAGCTGTACAAACAACGTCGCAAACAAAAACAGCCACCACAAAAAAGCTACAACAGAACCAACAGTCTGTACTGGCAAGGTTTAACAGTTGCACCTGGAATGTTTTATTTGATTTTATTAATTAAATGCGTCCCTAAAGGATGCGCTCACAATCAAAACAAGAGGACCGTTAAGGATAAAACACAGATATGGAGACATCCATTCCATTACAAAAAAGCAATTACGGTACACCATGCATATCAAAATCCATGACGCAACCAAACAAAATATGAGAGGCTATTTGCTAGGTTTTTTTGAAAGAATAGGGCAATCAACAATATTCGTTTGAACAACAACAACAACAGGGAGCTGGCCTGATTACGGTTTATGGAAATCTGAAAATTGAAAAGACTGGTCCATTTTTAATCCATTTTATTCGACAAAAACATTACGTGTACATATGTAACCGAGTCGATATAGAAATAAAGAAGAGGATTCATTTGAAAAAGCGATTAAAAAGTCCTATGTTGAATAATAGCTCTCTTGATAATCTTCATCGATATTCTGATAATCTATTAGGTTGGCAACTAATTTCGTGGACTCTCACTCACCTTCAACAAAAGTGTTAGTTACTAAATAAAGAAAAATGTTACCTAAACGACATATGAACCACCGAAACGAAGAGATATTTCTCCACTCTCTGGTTACTGCCCCATTCCACTTCCGAAGAAATGCTGAGTTTTTGAGAAGAATTATTTTCATAGGTGCATTTTGACCTACACCTCATTACTGGATCGTCTTTGTCCCAGAGAATGCAGCAAAAACCAAAATAAATGTCATACATATAGTGCTCTATCTGCACTATAACCTGCATAAACAGGAGTCTCCCAGCCTACATCATCGGATTTTTGGAGCGATCGAAACTCAGCGTGATGTTTGGCGGTGTCTTGATGAGTGGTGACACAACTTTCAGAGAACTGCTTAAACCGACTACCGCGTAGTTCAAGCTGTACACAGTCAGGCTAAAGAGAGTAGGCCTCTAGGTGAATACTGAGACTACCACCGATCAATTCTCAAAAGGTGGCACCTTCGTAGAACCTCCAGACTGAGATCATCAGCCTCTTGTGAGGAGGTGGATTTGAGGATCTGCAGCGGCCTTCATTTTGTTTTGGGTGGCCGGCTAGGAAGTCAGTGATTACTGAGAGATATCCTCTTTCCATAGCACGTTACCCATTTCTTAACCGGTGATTCGCTTTTAGAGAAAGCTCGAAGTTCGTTTGCAGCATCCGCCCCACCCTTGTCGCGGGACGGGTCAAATCGCAAGGCACCTTTTGGCTAGTTTTACAGAAAAACTAAAATAGTGCAGAACCGTTTCAGTTCAGCTTTTTGAGCGCTTGACTTCGAGCGTCAACATAGCCGTCGTTGATCTCCGGTTTCGTCCGAAGGCTTCCGACCGAGCTCCGTAGGTCATCCGAAGTGCACTTTTGTTTTCGTTTGGAACTGCTTGCTCAAAATCTCTTGATATCTTTGAGTACCATAAGTCGCTTCAGGACATCATCCTAAGATACCGCACACACAAAATGTAACGTTTCAGTAAGCTAGTGGCTGAACAGGTGTTCATGAAGAAGACCTTGGCAAACACTGGTTTTGGATGTTTTCATTTCAAGAAGAAAAACATTCCCTGCAAACAAAAGTAACAGGGTTTATGAATGGTTTTGAAAACTACTTGATATGCTCTATCAAACGGTTAAAAGAGCAGTGAAGTAGGTGAATTTTCAAGCAAGTTGTGTTTGCTAGAAATAATGACTGCAAAACAGTCCACGAAATTAGTTGCCAACCTAATAGAATCTCTTTTGAGGACGATTAAACAGACAAAACATGCATTGAACAAACTGCTTCCAAAAAAGCCTCAACTATGTTTATTTTCTGAAATCCTTCACTGAAATAATCTGTTAGCAAGACTTCTCACCTGAGTGGAGAATACTTAAGTCTCATCGAAATATAATGCAATGGGTGTAGCTGGTAATGTATTTATTTATTTATTATTTTATTTTCCTCTGCGGCACTTGCATGGTCAGCCTCCTGACGAACTCAATATTCGCCAGTCACTAATGATTACTGGCACGTTTCTGATACCGTTTCTGCCGATCATTTTACAGCAGAATAATCCGCTTGGATTTCGAATATTTTTATATATTATATCAAATATTGTAAGACAAGAGAAAACAAATCAAGATGTGCTGGTTTTCTTCTGTTTCGAACGTTTGTGAACTAAGTGCCTGAAACTCATACAAAAAAATAACAGAAATACAATAAAAATATCGACATCACCAAACTGACATCAACTTTCGACACAGACGGTATTCGTCAACGAACACGCAAAAACTAGAATACGGAACTAAATTGCTCGGAAAACTGAAGATTGTCCTGAAATGAAAAAATGAATTTGGAATAGAGACTTGTTTCGTTCTTGTTAAGCCGATAATCTCTAAAAATAGTTAAATGAAAAGAGTGGGAAGGAAGAACTTTCAAAAGCTAAGCCGGAAGCTGAGATTATGAGATAATGCGCACAACGAGCGAGCAAATGAAAAAAGAGTGGATTCGTCTATAGGCTTAGAATAATGGATTTCTACTAATATAAAGTACTTGAAAAGGTACTAATGACTTTATGAATAATACAATTAGAATGACTTTCTTTGGCGAGGAATATTTTCAGTTTTCTCAAACATAAATTTTTCGGAGGGCCTGCGTGGTGCAGTGGTAAGAGGCGCTACTGTTACCCGCGCTATCGATCGATCCTCGCCTGGGTCAACCAAGGCTTTCATCGCTCCGGGGTCGGGTAAATTGGTGTCAGATTTCTCTTGGAAGGTAAAGACGTTGATTTGGAGGAGCAGCTGACCCCCGCAAGTCATTGTATAGGTCAAACACACATTCACCATGCCTTTACGATTCTGAATTGTACACGAATGCGGTGGCGCTCCCTTCCCGACTGATCATCGGCCTTTACCTTTTATAATTTATTCGAATCACGTACTGTCTATTTATTTAGTGCTATTTTTTATCTAATCATGCAATAGTGACGATGAACCGTCGCATCGGCTACGCATCTGGATTCCGTAAGATTTTGAGTCCTGTAAAAAAAATAATAACCTGTAATAACTCACAAACACAAAAAATCATCAACTCCCCCTGAAAAAAGTCGAAAAATTTCAGAGAATTGTGAAGTGCTCAAAATTCAGCTTCTTTTCAAAAGAGGACTATTAAGACTGGTTATTTAGTTTACATTGTTTTCAGTTCCATACACTAGCTCGCTCCCATGAGATTTCCTACATGTACCTGAAATTCTAGTTCTAGTACAACTTTTCGCACACGTTTAAGTACATTTAAACGGCGAATGAGAGCTAAGCAAGTCAAAATATTATTTTGTTTGTCATCCCTCACCCCAACGAACAGCACTTTTGAGCCTGTTCTTCCGTTCATTATTTTTCGTTCACTACAGAACTTCGATAAGGCTCTCTTTTGTTAATTTTTTTCTCTGACGCTATCTAAATGAAAAATCTCACCCTTACGTCCAGAATGTATTTATTTTTTTCTGTTCAATTTTTCTAAAATTACACTACCATCTGAAATTTTGAGTGAGGCAGCATAGTCTGTCTTATGGGTGGTCTTAGGGTGGGGAAACAGATTTGTGATCATCAAAATAAAATACCCCTATAGGCGATGTTTGAAAATGAAGGATTGGGTGAAAAATCCCTTCGGCTACTGAAGTGTCATAAGTTGAGCGCCGAAATCGGTCTAAATCAGGTGAAAGACATACGAATCGTCATCAGCCTGTAAAGTATTCCCTCTAGTAAATGTTTCAGCAGTCTGTGATTTCGACCTGACCACGCTAATTGACGTTGCCAATGATATGGATGGTCCACGGCTGAAATTCGGAAAACGAACATCAGATTCGTCATCAGTGCAGCAAGAAACGTCTCGGCGGGAAAATTTGGACCTAGGTTCAATCCGTGGATCCTTTTTGATTAGCTTTTCGATATTTCCATGCAGTAAGCAAGCAAACAAATCCTGGTTTTGTTCCAACTACTTTTTGCCTTGCAGCTCAACTGCCCGGGCTGGCAGCTGGGCGGCCGTTGCCACCGGGAAGTGACGTCAATTGAGCGCCATCGCTAGGTGGAAAAACACATTCAATCGTAAAATGATGGGCAACCATCGCAATGATTCGCTAAAATGTAAGTTCTGAACCGACTCGGACTAAAAGCTCGATTTCAATGAAACGGCATAGATAGGCCGTTCAAGAGTTTTCCTTTGAATCGCATCCGTTACGTTAGACAACTAAAGAACAACACAAGTGCACTCGCTGCTCTCCAGCACTGAGGAAAGAACTGATCACAGAGTTTTAAACAGTTACGTCTCTTATGAAACCCGTTGGGCTGATCGCGATGCTACTATTTTTTTTTGCTAAATTTGTGCCGTTCTTCAACCATATTGTCGACTGCGATGATTCTGTCAGCATCACTGAATCAACGCCGTTTGATGGCTTACAGGAAAGTACTGATTTTCTGATCTATTGTTCGACTGACATTGTTCTCCTACCATTTCTATATCCCGAAAGTTTCACGATCCGCAAGAAATTTTGACGTCAAGACCACGACCTTCCTGTTACACTAACCCGCCCTTCTTTTGAGGAGTGCTCCTTACTCACATCGGACAGTACGGTTTGGATAGGTTTGCGAAAAAAAGAAAAAAAACAAAAACCAATTAGAGAAACTAGAAGAAATAAAATGGGATATAAATGAGGCAAAAGTTGCGTTGCTCCACTTCTCCAATACTTCGAAACTGGGGCAAAGCTTTACGCAAATCGCCGAGTGAAACTGAAAGCAACATTTTTTCTCAGTCTAGAAAGTGCTGCAGCACCTCTTATTGTTAGGTGGAGGGAGAACATCTTCCATTTATGGGGATCCCTGTAGACTTATGTATATGTTTAGTACATATTTACTTAGACTTATGTATATGTTTAGTACATATTTACTTAGACTATTATGCAGAATTTTCACTTAAGTGATCAGAACAGGATACGATTAATCAGTATTTACTATAAAACTGACTTCACCGTTGTAATCGTCATTCGAAACTATTAATCGAACGGACAGATCAGAACAGGATACGATTAATCAGTATGTACTATAAAACCGACTTCATAGCAGACTATTAATCGAACGGACAGGCTGCCTTCTAACTGCTGCTATCACAACACGTCTGATCGTCCCAATCGGTCTTCCAACACGCTTCATATTCGTGATGTCAAATATTCCTTTTCGAAAGCGATTGAACCAACCTCGGCACGTTGACTTGCAAAAAGCATCTTCGCCTAACAAAGCCACGATACCTTGATAAGCAGCGCGCAGACAGGCCAAAACGGAAGTAATGAAGAAGCACGTCGCAATAGCTCAATCTCTATTTTCAAGAAATCACCGAAATGCGGACAGTAGAGCAAAACAGTCGAGCAAAACTTGTATAAACAATTTATGACATGTGTAACGCTCATGATCCAAATAGACCAGAAACCTATGGAACACCCTAATAGAATCAATACGATTAATCAATCGTTATTGTTCAACTCATCCTTTTAATTTTCTATATTAATTCAACATATGACACCGCGATAGTCAGGATTGTTTTGTAAAAATATCAGAAAAAATCAAAGGTACATACTCCGCTCACTGAAAATGTCAGAACAAACTGGCAACAGTACAAGCAGTCTAAAAGAGAAGATGAGGAACCTTGCTCAGTGCTTACGAAAAAATCAAGGTTTTAGAATGCCGTGCAAAAATGTATCATTTCATTATTCATCATTGTACTCTTAAGTATGAATGTGCTACTGAAGAAGTAAGATACGTTAGTCAAAAAGAAATGAAAGGAAGAAAAGTAGGCGAGGCACCGGAGAGCGATTCCAGCAGCCGTTTACTCGACCAGATGGCGAGCGTGGTGATGATGCGACGAGACAGTTGTAGCAGTACCAAACACCATGCGTCTCTAGTGGTCGAGAATCGTCTCTGATTTTCTACTTCCTGCACTCTTTGACCGAATCCATAGCTCTCTATCACTCTGTACCACACCAAACCTGGTTAAGGTCTCTCATCGTGGTCTAGATCAACCATTGGAAAACGGCCGATCAACATAAAAGTATCCTGTTAATCGCGATTAGGAGCGTGGAGGCATAAACCTGAAGGCGGCACATAATCTGCGGCAGCGGCTACTGCAGGAAATATGGACGGACATACTCACCACTGAGAAGAGGGAGATCTGCATTGGTTTGTCATAGCGGCGCCTCTCTAGATAAATTTCATGAACCACCCACGAAGGTAGTGCTCTCTATTCTAAGAGATCACTTGAGGAAAATGTAAGCGATGCAGTCACCAATAGGTGAACATGAACCCAGCAACCAATTAAATAACGACGTGAAGTAGAATTATATTCTTCTCACTTATAATATGGCAATACTTCATTACTTCTTAACTTCATTAACTTATTTACGGCCCACCCTCCTTAGCAAGGGGTGAGCCGTAAACAAAATGAACCATGGCAAAGGAATGTTAATAAGTGATAGTATTGCAGACAAAAGGTCAGTCAGTAGAAAAATACGCAGTGACAGTAGAATCATAATAACGCTAGACAGCGACGTACTCAAGCTAGCTAGCTTCCAGGAGTCAGCCCTAGGCACCGGGTCAGACAAGACTGTGTTTGTGGTATGACCGGGTTTCGATACCATTTCGTTTTGATCATCCCAAAAAGGAAGACGTGAACGTCGAGAAAGGGTGGCCAGTTATCAGTAGATGTTCCTCTGTTGGGCTTTACATGCTCACAATGCGTATTTAGCGGACCAAAAGAGGTGTCTCCATCTCAATCTGAGGGGACAAAACAGTGAAGCAGTAATTTATATACCTACAACAAATTATGGGCTTGCATTTTGTGACAGGATACTCCACCTTTGACAAGTATGTCACGGGGTGCCAACCATTGCTCCAAATGCAGTCCCCTCACCTATCTGTGGCACACCTCACAATTTGAATATATTGCGGTCGAGATTCGCAGTTCTTAGTGTCGTGATCTGTACCACGATGGGGCTTAATCGTTACAGTCGTGGCAAACAGCTCACAAGACTCAGGAGATCCAGTGACTCTTTCCTATTTTCTTGAAGCCGTAGTTCGGCTAGCCTAGAGAGTTTCGGAGCAACAACAACATCGGATAGGCGAAACATTCGCTTGAATGAGACGTTATCCGTCTCGTTATCCTACAGCCATGTGCAGCTTATCAACTCCATCACCTGAAGGCGAGTTTCTGATACGGATGTTGTTTGCGACATGCTGAACTCAGGCAGCATTTCACCCTGTTGGTTTTATTCCATTTCACAAGCGCCAGTTTAGAGCTCTTGAGACAATTGCCTTGGACACTGGCCTTGTCGAAAGTATGATCTTCTTCGCAGAAGTCATCTGGCTTCAGGTGAAATGGCTCAGCTTCAATGTACATGATCGTTGCCTAATGTTGCTGTGGAGGCTATGAAGACTATTAACGCGGTATTAATTAACATCGTAATAGCCATAACACCGGGTTCAAGTTGTTAATTGTTCAAAAAAATCGATGCGTATGGCCAAGTTCGTGTTGACGAGAAGGCCAGCACATCCAGCCCTAACCACGTTCATGGGAATAGTTCTTCTCCAATGTCGAACACGGCTTGCAGCGAGCAGTGCATTTTTGTTACGTTCAATCCGATGATGATGTACTTGATCATCTTTGATGTTTAATTTTTAATTTTGTTATCACCAGTCGCCAGAACGGCAAGCAATGAATCTCAAAGGAATATTGTTGTTAGCAATATTATAGACATTAACACTACAACATTGGCAACAACATAAATAGAAAGTTGGGTCAGTAACAACTCATTCAAGAAGATTTATTTATTTATTCATCCTTACATCCACATGACTACAATACAACCGAAATAAGTGACAAAACTGACAAAACCAAAAACAAAAAAACTACTACTCTTAGGAAAGATGTAGAAACAGAAAGAAACCTCAAATATAAGAACACTCATCGTAACAATCAGAGAAGCACTCGTTAAAATTAACATTTAGTTCCATAAAACCTTCAATCACCAGGGGTGGGTTCACTATTCTGAGCAGTTAGGAAGAAGCTTGTTCAGCGTGCTCTACAAGCTTTTCACGAAGATCATTCTGACGCGGATATCGCGAACATTGGATGAAGCACAACCGCCTGAGCAAGCTGGGTTCCGTCAGGGATTCAGCTGCGTCGACCACATCCAAAGTGTCGCGATGGTCATCGTTGTCTGTCGGGAGTACCATCTGCCCCTCGTCTTAACCTTCGTCGACCACGAAAAGGCCTTCGACAACGTCGAAACGAATGCTATCCTGTCTGCGTTAGTCGATCAAGAAGTGGACTCGTCCTACGTAAGAACGCTGGCCGACTGCTACCGCCACTGTTCTACGACAGTACGGCTTTTCCGACGTCCAATCAACATCCCCATCGAGAAGGGCGTCAGGCAAGGCGATACTATTTCGCACAAGCTGTTTACTGCCGCATTGCAGTGGGTAATGAAGTCGCTCGACTGGGACGAAAAGGATATACGTGTGGACGGGGAATTTCTCTCGAACCTTCGTTTTGCGGACGACATCGTCATCTTCGCGAAAAGTACAACTGAAGCAGAGACGATGCTCCGAGAGCTAGACGAAGCCGGAAGAAGGATTGGACTGCGCATCAATCGGAAGAAGACACAGTTCATCAAGAACTCCTGGTGTGATGGGGGGCCCATCGAACTCGATGGATCTCCCATCGCCGAAACGAAGTCCTACGCCTGGGGCGCTCCATGAACATGGACAACGACATGAAGGAAGAACTCATCAGAAGAAGCAGAGCCGCGTGGTCAGCCTACGGGTCTCTCAAAGAGGCCACCGACCAACTCCAGGATGCTGACCTCCGCGCTCATTTGTTCGATTCGACAGTTCTTCCTGCTCTGTGCTACGCGGCTGAGACGTGGCCTGATACGTCAGCCACGGCGAAGTCCCTGCAAGTCACACACAGAGCGTTGGAAAGGTGTCTTCTGAAGTTCACCCGGCTATCTCAACACCGAGCCGGACTTCGTAGCTCCGATCTAAGGCCCCTGTTATAGTGTTATCACGCGTTCCCGATCGCCGCTCGCAGGCGATTGGTGAATGCAACTCGTACAGATCGTGCCGGTAACGTTCAAAATCAAACAGTGAACGGCAGCCTCGGGACGAGTTGTCCTCGGCAGCCGCGCCCCTCTGGTGACGGGCGGCGGTCGGACCCTGTTATAGTCCCGTCGGCCAATCGTCGACGATCGCTGTGCTGTGCACGGCGACCGGCCATCGCTGTGCTGCGCACGGCGACCAACGATCGCCAGCCTCAACGGATGGTGGTTTTTGCGCAAGCAACTGCGCAAAAACGCTCCGATATGGCCGATCGCCGGCCGTCACCGTCGCCGCGCATTTCCCGGTCGCCGGCGATCGGGAACGAGAGGGTGCATGGAGGAAGAGGTGTACGTTCTTATGACCTACTGCAGCGGAGGTCGTAGAACGGAAGTCGACCATATCTTGGTGCGAAGGCAGGATCTTAAAGCAGTAAAGGACGTAAAGGTGCTCCCCGGCGAAGACGTCGCAACGCAACATAGGCTGCTTGTCGCAAGGCAGATGTCCCGTCTGCGAGACCCTGCGGACTACACATCGAAAGACAAGCATCGATGGGCCGGTCACATAATGAGAAGAGACGACGACCGTTGGACAATGACAAGAAGAACGGTGGAATGGCTGCCGCGCGACTGCACGCGGCCTCGTGGAAGACCACCTGCCTGATGGTCTGATGTGTTCGTCGAACAACTATGCCGTATTCCAGAACGGCTGACTCTCGCCTCCGTCACAGTCGACTCCGATCAACAAGCTGGATGACGATCGCGAGACAACGACGCGAATGGAATTCGTGTTGGGGCCTGCACGTCCAGTGAAGCTGGGCCATCTAAGTATCTAACAAGGAGAGCCTTTCTGGATGTGTCAAATATTCGTGATGCTACTATTACAGGATGTAGGGTCCCTTGTAGGTACTCGAAAATCATACTTCATTTTTTCTCTGGGCACCTCTGTGATGGGAAAAACGGCTGCCTCGAAAATCATACTTCATTTTTTCTCTAGGCACCTCTGTGATGGGAAAAACGGCTGCCAAAAAAATGGAAGGCGAGCACATCACACAGACCGCGCGAGCTCATTAAAGACCGCCGTACAGGGTTGAGCATGGGGTGCGATCTGTGCTCAAAAATCACGACCCCCCCCCCTTTTGGAGAGAAGCAGTTACGACCCCCCCCCCCCACCCTTCAAAAACTGCTGCAGGCGAACATAACAGGTGAATGGAGCACGAGGTACAGAATAAAGATGCAAAAAATCGAAAAATAAAAATTTATTGATCATTCGAGTATAAAAAAATTTCGGATCAGCCGCACACAAATGAAGGACAAAAAAGGCTTGGGCGCGGAGAAATGTACACGGATAGCGAGTGTAGTGATGTAGTTGAGAATTTTATAAGGCTGAAGATAATGGAGTGAAAAATGGGATTTCCTGAATTAAAAAATAGATTAGTTGTGGAAAAGATGAGAAAGTGGAAGAATAATTCGGTCAGCAAACTTGTAGCAATCAAAATGTAATGAAATGAAAACAGGCGATAATTGCTTAGAAGTAGCCTAGTCATTCTGTTTTGGTTTACGAGTGCTCAAATGATTGCTTTCTGCTTTCAGATGATCACATTGCGACAGCATGTGCGGCTGGACCTGTGCCGGGCGAAACAGGAATCTTTTCCAGAGAACAATGAGTAGTAGTAGTAGAAGATAGTTCCCGTAGCTGTGAATAAAGAAGTTCGCCTGACTTCGCCTGTTTTCGTGATTTGAGATAAATAAATTCAAAACCGTTTTTAGCATTGAAGAAGGACAGTGCTTGATGAGTATTGTTTCTTATTTCGAGAGCTAGAAAACTATGTTAGTATGCCTTTATTTTTGTGCCTTTATTTTTTTTTACATTTTAGAGTCGAAAAATTACCGAAAACAATAAGGTTAAACCATCGACCATAGCCAACACTGAATAAAAAGATCGCACCCCCCCCTGCGCGCCTAGGGGATTTCGTGTTTGGAAGAAGTTTTATTTTTGTTTTATAGAGAATTTCATGTAGTTTTAGAATTAATCATGGCACTCTATCAGTTTTGAGTTTGAACAAAGAGATGATTTTTTGATTGAAAACACTCAGAAAGTCGCAACTTCTTCTGGTCATCTCAGAAATGAAGGTGATCATTCAAAAATTCATATCTCCCTTCAAAATTAAAATTGGAAAAGGTGCCATAAACGCGTTGAAAACTAGAGGAAAAATGCTATCTAGAAAAAATATAAAAATCTAGTAAGAGCGAATCTCCTAGGCGCGCAGGGGGGGTGTGAGATCTTTCTGCGATTTTAAGCAAAAATCGCAGAAAGATCGCACCCCCCCCCCTGCACGCCTAGGAGATTCGCTCTCACTAGATTTTTATATTTTTCTAGATAGCATTTTTCCTCTAGTTTTCAACGCGGTCATGGCACTTTTTCAATTTTAATTTTGAGATATAGACGAGAGATAGAGATGAGAGATAGAGATGATAGAGACGGTTCGAATAATACGGACGTCGACAGCAATGTGAACATGCCAATGGTTCTACTACCGATGCAAGATCAAGGGCGACCTTGTGGTAAACCGCTTTATAATGGTGCGTTACAATGTTGCTGGTCTGTGAAATCAACAGTGCGCTTTTATTCAGCACAAGGAATGTGGCACTATGACTTCGTGACTTAATTTCCCCGATTTAAGAGGATGGAGAAACGATAGAATCATGGTGGTTCAGTGGATTACTGAATCAGACTACTACTAGCAGAGAAGACGCGTAGAGCGAGCAACCGTTCATTCCAAACTTTATTGGTGGAGTGTCACAATGTCACAGTCTTCTAAACGTCTCCTTCGCCCCGCCTACTGCGCAGGGGCGAGGCGAGGCACACGATACATTATTTTCAACTCAAGTACACTGCACTTATCACATAATCAGATCACGCACATATTCGGCTGTTTTCGTTGTGTTGTCGTTGTGCTACTGTTGTCGTTGCTGAGCCATTCGGACTGGAATACCATCCGCTGCGGCAGTTGATGTCGTTGTGTCGTGGCAGCTTGTGGAGTCAAGTTGAGAAGGCGTGTAGAAGAAGATATAGGGGAAGCAGTTGAAGTAGTTGAAGGGGGGGTTGGGGTAGAAGAAGGGGGAGACAGCTCTTAGTGCTGTCCGTGCGGACGCTTAGCTGGGGCTGGATTCCGCCGTTGGTGGCAGAGCACCACGTTGTGCTCACGTCCACAGAAAGTGCAAATTACTTCGCACGATCGGCGGAATCCAACCCCAACCGAGCGTCCGTACAGAGAGCACTAAAAGCTGTCTCCCCTTCTACTCCAACCCCCCCCCTTCAACTACTCCAACTGCTTCCCCTATATTCTTCTGAACGCCTTCTCGCCCCGCCCACCGACCTTATCGTCGGTGACGAAGATAAGACCAGTTCCGTTGTCAAGTTTTTGACTAAACCGGAACCGGCTCGGTCAGTTGAACGGTGTTCGGTGCTTTATAAAGTTTTGTGAACGACCTTTTTCTGTTCCCTCAGTAGTTCAAATCTTGACCTTATCATGTTCGTCCCGCATAAGGGAGAATTCTAATAATTTATTATTAAAATATATAACAACCATCATAAGGTGTTACAGTAAGTAAGACTGGTTACTGGATATCGGAGTGGGGCGTGGTCACTTGATGTCACCACGATACCGTTACCGTGAGGTACCGTCACCATGGCATGGGCGCTCCTTCCAGCTTGTCGTCCTTGACAAAAAATCAGTGCAACATCCCAGCAAGATGCACTATCATGGTGTCGAGAGCTGACAATTGCGGATTTTTCTCGAAGTCGCGGAATCTTCGCAGCTCGTTCAGCAGTTCTGCTTGACGCTGCCGCTCATTAGCCTGGATTGCGCGTGGAGCGATTACACCTTGGCGTAGCGGCATGATGCGAGATTTCGCCAAGGTGATCTCAGTCCCAAGAAACTGAAGGAGCTGGGTTAGCGAAGAAATCCGATTCAGACAAAACGAACGCATCTTATTGTTGGAAGCCTTCTACTAAGTTGATGGTCCGGCTCCCATAGTTTCTTGAGTGGTCCCACAAACCAGAAAAACGTCCAGCCGCGCCACAAGTGTCATGCCAGTAATCCATGAAGGCCCGAAGTTTTGCTTTCGTGACCGCAGAAACCACTGGCTGCCTGGGGGTTCTAACGCTTGCGATATAGCATGTAAGTGTGGTGCAAGCAGAGGCAGGACTTGGAGCCTCCTGAAAAAATACGCGAACTGCAGCATTATCCTTGCATTCGCCTCGCTGGTGGTGTTGATCTCTCCGACGCAGGATACACTGGACGTAATGGAGCATATAATACATCTGAAATCTCATTATGAGCATATAAACCGAGTAAATTCCCAGTGGTATTATTACCACTCTATATATTCAATAAGCATGTAATAAATGTTTAATGTTTAACTTCCACTGTCGTGTATTCTCGAACAGAATCCACAAGCTTGTCGTTGTGGGCTTCTGATAAGGAAGGGCCGCGCCGCCCACGGTACAAGACCATCGCTGGTCATTGCCGGCTGACCCTCCCCCGATGGGAGCTCCATTTTTACTTTTCTTCATTATTGATCTTTTTTTTGATTCATTATGAATAAACTGCAGTTTGATACTATACAAAAAAGGATACAGTAATGTTACTATTATTTGACTATCGATACCCATAGAATTCCACTTCTGGTGTGGCTAAGTTGCAATAAGTTAAACATTATTTACAAATTTCTCAATTACGCACTAGAGCAAACTGTTCTTTCGAAGTGTGAGATAAAATATTTGATGTTCTTTATGAGAAGGGTAATTGAACGAAGTATTAAACTCAATTTGCTTGTTGCGCGCTGTTCACGAGATTTCTCAAATTAAAATTTGTAGTTTTTTGCAGTGGTAAGGCACCGTGCCTTAAACTTGTGTTGTTCTGGAATATCATAGTAACATTACGCACAATAACTTATTTGGATAGTTCTAGGCAAACTGCAGGGTGAACTTATAATTTTGCACCGGGGTATAAGTTAAACATTATTTCTTCTAATTACGCTCTCTTAAGGGCCCCTTGCGCGCTGTTCACGCACCTTGTGTTGTTCCCGTTGTAGCTGAATGTCTTCTAACTGCAGAAACGTTGTAGCCGCAGAAACTGGAAAAAAAAGATTTTTCTTTTAGCCTATCAACATAATATCACTCACCAAGGCATTCTCCTCATCGGTTAAAGAAACAGATGAGAAAGAGCCGGGCATAGTTTTTGTTCTGAGAACTATGATTAGTAAAAAAACAACTTACAATGATTTTTTCTCTCGCCTGAAGTCGTTCAATCACATAAGGTACTCATAAGATTGAACTTATGAAGGTAGTCAAAACGAAAGGAACAAAACAAACTCTTTATTGAAAAAAAACAGAGTTAGGGTTGGCTGAATATCGTCAGTCGGAGTTGGAGCCACTGGAAGGAGGGTGTAGTCTTTGGTACTTGAATAAGGCAAATTCTCGTCCTAGCGCTTTTTTTCGCGATCTCGGAGCGCTTCATCTGGCATTCGTTTCGGATTCGATCCAATTCCTGGAAATTAATAATAAAGAGCGAAAATATTTTTCTATCTCTCGTTTTTGTGTTTTTTCTCTTCTCCTTTCTCATCTACTTACCTCCAGGGCATCTTTAATGCAGTACGACAAATTCGTCTGTTCCCAGAGTAACTTGTCGATAGTGGCGCACCCTTGAGTTCGGGTGAGCCACAGTTTTGCCCGTGCGTCGCGAATCTCCCTAGAGAGTCGGTTTGCCTCTTGTTGCACTTTGTAGAGTTCACTCGACATGTCTCTGAAACAGATGTTGTATATTTGTATTTATGTATATATACATATATACAATTACACAAGAGATGATGAAAAAAGCTTACATTTTGGGAACCGCAGATTTTCAATAGCAGATAGCACTGCACTGATGAGATGGGAATCTTTTATGTACAAAAACCGACCTTATTTATCTTTTCTGGGTATCTAGTCAAAATTCACATTGATAACTACATCAAAGAAAATCTTTTCGATGGGACCGCCAAAGGATGTCCCGCCGCTGCAGTGTGAAGTGCCACAAGCAACCTGCGCGGCTGGGTTAACTATCATTGATAGCGGCTTAACGACAAGGAACGTAACCCGCATACGATAGGAAGAAGCTCAAGCGATTAACCAGTTTCAAATCTGTTCATAAATTTTTCGTGTTTTAAACTGGGTAGCGATTTATTTATATGGCCAATACCATCCGTATCTCTCTGGCTACTAGGCAGAGATGACGATGACCTGTTCTTACTATCAGCAGCTTATATCAGAAGCTCTCATCGGCGAAGCAGGATCTCAAACAACCTAAGTAAACATCAGATGACTCCGCCTGCCTGTCGAGGTGAAGCTTACCTGATAAAGAGAAAGCAGTCTTGCGACCATCATCCGGACTGGTCGAACCTGCAAGAAGCTCCTTGCCTACTCCAGTGCTTGTGCCCATCAACAATGGTTCAACTTCATCGATATTTTCGACGTCAATTTACTTTGGATTGAACATTCTTCTTTTTTTAATTTTTGAAAATTCAATTGTTCCATTTGAATTTTATCGCTCCTGACAGGAATAGTAGCTTGCTAACGTTATTGATTGCTAGGACTGATACTATATGAGCAAATCTGATTCTGAATTTAGTTCAGACTCTGATAAACCTTATCAGCGTTTAGAGTACCGTTCAATCTTAAAGAGGAAACCCAAATTTAAAGTACCGTATCCTCCAGAACAGAAACGTTTTAAAAGTGTAATCAGAAAGTCACAATCTTTAAGTTCGCTAGACTCTTTTGGAACAGCGGCTCCTTCTCTGTCAACTAACTTATTGGAAGTAGACAAACATTTGCAGACACCCAGAGTTAAGTCTCCACCTCCTAATAGTCCTTTACTAACGAGCTATTCAGAATCTGTTTAATCTTCTTTATCTTCTACAGAGCGATCCAATTTAACAGGACATTCCCTGGATAGCCGTGATTTCAGCAGAGCATCGCCAGCACCATCATCGAAGTGTAATTTGATTGATAATTCTGACCGTCCAGAAGTTATCGCAACTAATTTAGTACCAGCTATCAAAACTAATTCGACACCCATAAATCTAGTAGTTGATAATTCTTTTATAACTGCTAAGGACATTGATTTTTCGAACACGAATACTTGGCTACCTGTTTTGTCATTTCAAGAGGTTCTTAACAAACCTATTCAAAACACAGAGCCAGCTATAGGATATTTCGAAGCGATGAACTCTACTCCAAATTTCGTTCCAATTTTTGGTGACAGTCAGCTCAGATGGGAAATACTAGAATGGAGACCGACCACCCGACGGACTCTTTAGAAATAGCAATGAACAAGCATTGTATGGCCTCCTATACTAATAGACTCCCCACTTTCATGGGTGAGCATGAAGCAAGCGGATTTCTAGAGTTTGTTCGCCAATTTAATAATATTGGTAATATAATGGGCCTAACCGATCAAAATTTGGTACGATTGCTCCCTGCTCACTTGACGAGAGTCGCTTTAGCTGTTTTCAATGACTTTCCTGACTGACAGATTTAATTGGAAGGTGGCAATTACAAAATTAGGGGAACATTTTACTAGCGACCATTTCTTATCGATGGCCAGGGGACTTCTGATGAATCTGCGCATGCACAGTACAGAGTCTCCTACAGCTTTTGCGCATAGGTTGAAACGCGATATTAGGGATGCTTACCCTAGTGCGGTATCCGATACCCAGAGAATTTTTCCACAGCATTTACTTTTCCAAAACGCAATTCCACCAGCAATTAGAGAAACACTTACTTTGTTGGATCCTCTTCCCACAGATTTTGATACTTTAGTTAAAGAGACGGAGCAAATTTGGAATTTATCGCAACCCGATCACTACTCTTCGGGAAATGATAGCGCTTTGATGAACGATATTGGAAGAACTTTGCAATCTATAAATCAATGTTTGCGTTCCAAATCTCGTGATAGAAATGCTTCTTTCGAACAAAGAGGGAGATCATCAAGATCAGGATACTCATACGAGAATCAGGGCAATCATAATTATAGAAATAATCAGTCGTCATCTTCCAACAATAGAGTTTACCGTGGGCGATCTTTTAATAACGATAACAGATCTCTTTCGCGCTCATCAAATCATCGATATCGTTCTCCATCTCGCACTTCATATCGCTTTCGTACCCCGCGTCGGCCATCAGTTCGATTTAACTTGAATAATGCGCAAGGAAATACAAGCTATAAAAATTCTCGAAGTCCGAACTCAAATCGGAATAATCAACAGTTTCGCTCGCGAAATTCCGATCGAAATGGACACCGTTCTCCCTATTCACCAAATCGTCGCCAATCTAACGCAATATCTAGAAATTTTTCTACAGGAGCCAATAGATATGCGCATTCACTTTTCTTCTAGCAATATTAGGCTGTCTTGTACCTGTTTCCAGTATGATACCAAAAGCATATCAACTGTGTGCTGCTGGAAAATCTGGATGGCCTATAGCTTATCCAGAGCCTATTCGTTGTTCGATAACTCCGCAAGACAATGATATCCTTTTGACAAAAGCAGTGGTTTATGTGGAACAAACCGAACCTCTTCTAATACCTGCTTTTCACTGTTTTAATAAAACACGTAAAGTATGCACTTCATCATACTTCCATTTATCGTTTTCGGTCACTGAGGATAAGGAATATATGACATCAATTGACCCCATGATATGCAATTCGATCTCGCAAACTAAGAAATACAAAAATATTCCTTTAGAAGTATTTTCGCCCAACGTTTTTGGTTCCGTAAGCAAAAAGCAAAATTCATTACACATACCTATTTCTTTTTGGTCAAAAAATGCACATTTACATCGAATATTTATGTAGAAAAGAGAGAGATTGCTACCCATGATGGTAATACAACGATCGGCCAATTTGGGGATATGGCACACTGTCAAATTTCACAAGAACAATGTGTTTTGCGACAGGGGACTGTGGTGTGTTCGTACAAAGAATCCACACAAAAACTCTGTAAGTATGTTCAAGGAACAGATGGCATTGCTTATGTGACCCCAACTCACATAGTTTTAGACAGTGTTCAGTCGGCATTTACATACAAAAACCTAACTCACTCAACTAACCAATTGAATTCATGGTGATTAGATAAGGATGTAATTGCTATGGATAATGGTGTGTTTGTTTTACTTCCGGAAATAAGCTCTTTTGACCCAAGAATGATATTCAAAAAAACTGGTTTAGTACAGGAAATCAAAAAAAACACAATTACCATGCTAAAGTTCTTCATTTTGTCCGAGCATTTTATGCTGCAAATCCTTTGTCTCCTGAACGGGCTTATGAAATTTTGAAAATACAGTTCCACTTCAACATCAAGAGGATAGTTTTATGCAAACAGTATTTCATCTCTTGAATGATACAAAACCAGAGCCATCACCTGGGTCTTCTACCCGAATGAAACGTGATTCCGTAAGTAAAGGCAGCTTCCGTACTCTTGCCGATTTTAAATACAAAACAAAAGATATACCTCTTGACAAGCTATATAAGGACAAATCCATTGCAATTGCTCATCATGTTACGACTCAGACTGATTTTTCTTCTATCGATAATGAGATGAGGATATCTCCAACAGATCGTTTCGATCAGCAACACTTGGAACTAAAGTCTAAATAACAATTTTTAAAGATTAAGATGGATGAGCTAGTGAAAAATGATTTTCATTATTTATTCGACCGTGTCTGTACTTTAATGAATTTTAAAATTCAAACTATAAGAAATATGGCGGCATTATCGCCAACAGCTGCGGCCCGAATTTTTTTAGCACGTGAAGATATCTATGCTTCACCAGCGAGGCATGTTCTAATGGTTTCTAAATGTAAAACGGTCATTGTGGACGAAATTTTGATGTAAAACGGTCATTGTGGACGAAATTTTGATGGACCATAAAGTCGGAAATAAATGTTTCTTATACACGCCCGTTCGTGTAGTTAAAGATATTTATTTCGTCCAACCAGGGAGTAAAGACCTAATTATTCATAGTCCAGAAGCCGATTGTGGGCATTTGCCTCACGACATTTATGATGACGGTACTAAACATTATAGATCCCCAGCCGGGTATGTTCCCGTGTCACAAATACATATAAGCTTATCAACTAAATTTGAACGGCAAAATTTTGTTTTTAAGGCACCGCCAATCTTTCATTCGGATTTAGCAAATCAGCAATTGAAATTCGGTTGCTGAGGAATCAACAGTGCTGGACTCGACGCCGACACGCGCCCGCCCCTGCTGCCGGCCGGCCAATAGCGTGGCCCCCTCCCCCACCCCCTCCCTACCCCTCATCGATAGTCGTTATTGGGACGCCATTCGCATGCGTCTATACTATGGATCGTCTATACTATGGGGGGGGGGTGAGGGGGGAGGGGTGGGCGTAGGGGCGGGCGCGTGTCGGCGTCGAGTCCTAGCACCGAAACAACTAAATCAATTCTCTTCCATTTCAAGTACTAGTGACCAAATGAATGCAGCATCTTCATTCTCTGACAGCGGTAAGAACAGTGTCACAACTGCAATAGGTTCTCTTGATGAAAACGTAGCTAACATCCTTCAATCTCAAAAAGATTTAATTCTTCACTCTTTTGATTTTCATCGCATCATGAGATTAGTAGTCATCATTAGTATAATTCTAATTGTGCTTCTCACATCATTTCTGATCTGTTCATACTATCCTTATCTCAAAATTCTCTTCACACTAATACTAAGACCGACTGTGATCCGTATATCTTTTCTTACCTCGTACCTTTCTGTCAAATCAGACCGTAAGACAGCGAAGCATAACCCAACCGTTCCCGATGTAATGCGTCGCATATAGTACAAGCTCTCAAAGCTCGAGGACGAGCTTTATCAAAGAAAGGGAGATGTCGTGTATTTTCGAACAGAATCCACAAGCTTGTCGTTGTGGGCTTCTGATAAGGAAGGGCCGCGCCGCCCACGGTACAAGACCATCGCTGGTCAGTGCTGGCTGACCCTCCCGCGATGGGAGCTCCATTTTTACTCTTCTTCATTATTGATCATGCATGAATAAATACTGATACTAGAGTACAAGGCAGAAGTACATAGGAGAAGAACTCCCCTCAGTGCATCATATAAAGGCGTCATGAACCTCTAATATGACACCACTTACCCATAAAAGTTCACATTCATAACAGAACGGACCGCATTGATGGCAGGCAACTCGAAATCCGTAAGAAAATTACACTGGTACCCTTCTATTGCTGCGACGCCTCCAAGTGGTTCGATGTTCGTTCTGAACCACCTGAAGCACACTTTTGTAAACAAAATGAAAATAATAGGAAGTTTAAAATTTAAAAAAAATTATGAAATCATCTTCTCTACCTGAACATGTTCAGAAACGTTTCTTCCGTCCCGTCTGGTAAAAACGCATACAGTAGGGGAAATGGGTGTCCGCCGTCAAATTCACCTATGATCGTGTAGAGCTGAGATGATCGTGCACCGCGTAGTTCCGTAGGGATTTGTTTGAATCTTCTATCACCCCCAAACAATAGAAGTTTAAATGATACTTTCCTTTCTGTGCACTCATGGGCAACATCTTACCACAGCCGTGCGGAGGTTCAAGGTGTTGAACACTTCGTTCCACAGAATCCACCGGCAATGTAGACGACATTGTCTCCGCCATGTAGTATATACTGCTTCCCGTCGGCAGCGCACTGGCAGAGCGCAGAGTTCTAAAAAGTGCAACTAAATCCGTTCGGTGAGTATATGCTGCGAACTCCACATGTATGAATAATATAAGTGCATAAAGTTTGTTAGTGATCTAGAAGAACTTACCAAGCCACCGAGGACATGTGCGTCCTGTCCTCGCCGAATGCTCCTTCTGAGGGTTTGGTTCAGATTGCCAAAACCTTGCTCCGATAGGCACGTTAGCTGCTCAACCATAGCTCTTCTTTCAGGAGCGGAATAATCTTCTGTAAGGTTAAATATAAAGGGATGGTAAAAGTGGAGCTTTGTGAAAAAATTTTGCTCGAAAATCGACTAATGTATTATAAAAACAAAAAAACTCACCGAATTGGGGTGAAGAAACTTCCTGAACCAATTCTTGAACAATAACCGAAATTGGCTTGCGCTGACCACCCGCTCTGAGCTTATTACATAATATTTTTTAACGACCATCCTGCGCACAACTGCCCTTGGCGTACTCCTGGGCTCGCAGAAGTGCGGCCTGTCCGTATTGGCGGAGTCGGTAACAAAATTGTCACCTCTTATACGGCAGCTCGGAATTGGTGAAGTGTAAGTCTCTGGCAAGGCCATTTCCAAGGCTCGACATCCACAGCAGATGTTATGTCTTGGTCTGCCTATCAGAAAGTAGCCGTTTGAAACTCCACTCATAGCATAGTTCATGGTCACCAGGAAGAAAATAAACTGCGACATCTGGGCCACGTTGCTGAGATGGAACAAACTGTGCTGGTACAGGTTCAGAAGCAGCCATTTCGTAGACAGAATATATGTATGGTGAATGACTATTATGAGTATGTAACGGCATGGTAGTATGCAGCATTCACTGTGCTGTCACCAGCGGTAACATTATCTGTTTTACAACCACTCCAGTGGTGCAACGTGGAGAATCTTACAATCTTAATTTGATACAGTAAGGTTCCCTAAATGCATCTAACAATAAGTGATCCCTTTGTTCAATTCATTTCCTCGTAGTTCTCATTTTTCCACTATCTGTCCGCATATTCAGTTAATTACGTTGCCTGTTCACCAACCTCGATTATCCTTTATCTTGTAGTTCATCCCAGCCTCTGCTCACTGCGTTTATACCAAATGTGATTTTCCGTTATGTATTGGCTCGAATGAGATACCAAGGAACTGTTCCACGTTCAAACACTTCACAATGAACAGCAACTTGACCCCTCTGAATCCTCTCGGTGTTGGCGGATATGGTAACACTCTCACATTGAATCATGCTAGGCAACTTGAGAAAGTAGGACTGCTGCAGAGAGGCAGGTCGGCTAGCGTCGCGTAGTAGTGTTCGTTGGTAGGAGGAGAGAGCGCGAGGCGGCGATGCGCTAACGGAGAAGCTGATGGGCGCGTGGAGGCGGCAGACGTTATGACGAAAAACCGCGCGGCTGGGGTTCCTGCCACGCTTGGGGACCAGATACCCGGCAGCCCGAGTCAAGCCCTCACAGGTTAGCGAATGGTGCCAGCTCCTGTGTCACCTCCAGGCGTTCTTCCTTCCTATTGATCATTTCATTTTCATTTATTACATGATGAGATTCGCCGCTCGCCCAAATTCGAGTAATCGAACGCCACGCGGTATTGACAGTGGTGCGGCCACCAAACAAGCGAACCTCAGACTTGGGTAATTAAACCTTTATAACTTGAGAAATCAACAAACAACAACGAACGCGCTTAACAAAGGGAAATAATGTAGAATTAAAGCTTTGATGAGGATCAATCAAATACACAGACAATGCTTGAAATGAGGAATGAAAAATAAAGAATCAATCAATACTCCAAATGAGAAGTAGAGAAAATCAGAATGAAGAATCAATGCTTCAAATTGGAAGTAAGCAACATCAGAATAAAGAATCAATCTTTCAAATGGGAAGTAGACGACATCAGAAGAAAGATTCAATGCTTCAAATTGGAAGAAGACGAAATCAGAATAAGGAATTAATGATTCAAATGGGAAACAGATAAATTCAAATTAAAGAGCTCTTCACATGAGAAATAGACAGGATCATGATGGAGAGACAAATCTTTAAATGAGAGATCAATGAGACCTATGCACAAAACAAACGCGATGTTAAAAAGAAACGGGAGGAACAAGATGAACAACAAGTGAACAAACAAGTGGTTTGATTTTAAAATATGAGAGGGAAAGAATGCAGAGAAAGAAACCAAATATGAAATAGAACTAAACAACAAACACACAATCCTACAAAAACACACAATCCTAAAAACGCCTAAAAATGTCGTACGACCCGGGACCAAAGGGAAATGGAAAATTCTCGAAAACCTACGCGCGCGAATGGTTTTGACCAGATATTTTGGGATTGGGGCGCGGTTACTAACCCGGGATAGGGGTTGGGGCGCGGTTGCCGTTCTCCTCTGGAATTGGACGACGTTGTCGTCACTCCGGCCCGTCTTCGAGAATGTCGCTGTTGTCTTGGGATCCACTCTCGAGTCGCCTCTGCAGTTCTATGATTTGCCTACGCGCTTCCTCGAATTCCTTGATCCTTCTTTTGGCGTCTGGTTTCCTGCTGGGAACTGAGCATAAAGCAGAGTGGTGGCCCTCATCTTTCGGCCTAAGGTCGGCAAACTGTGAGCCTTCCAGTCGTTCGCAGTAGAAAAATCTTCGGAACCGATAACGACAGCGACCTGTGCAGAACTCCATGCAAAAAACACACGCGCCCATTTCGCTTATGATGCGGTATCGTTCATCTCCATCCGTCACTACCGGGCACGATTCTGAGTAGTGGCGCCCGACCACGCCGCAGAACGCGCATCTCAAGTTTGGGTGTATTCCCGGTGATTGGGCTTCGCCTTTCCTGAACGAGAATTTCGCATAGTCGGCATACATCCTTTGAATTCTGATCTCCAATTCTTCGAGTTTTGTTCGCCAATAGTCCTCGTCTTGTTGTTGCTGCACTGCAGGTGCAGGCTCGGCCTCTGGCATCGATTCGTCTGGACCGTCTTCGGAGCGCAATTCCAATGCATCTTCTTGATCGTCATCATCGTCTTCATCGTCCACCAGGTCGGCGACTTCGGGATCCACTTGACCGATGCACCAACTGATGAGATTAGCCGCTCGCCCAAATTCGAGTAATCGAACGCCACGCGGTATTGACAGTGGTGCGGCCACCAAACAAGCGAACCTCAAACTTGGGTAATTAAACCTTTATAACTTGAAAATTTAACAAACAACAACGAACGCGCTTAACAAAGGGAAATAATGTAGAGTTAAAGCTTCGATGAGTATCAATCAAATACACAGACAATGCTTGAAATGAGGAATGAAAAATAAAGAATCAATCAATACTCCAAATGGGAAGTAGACGACATCAGAAAAAAGATTCAATGCTTCAAATTGGAAGAAGACGAAATCGGAATATGGAATTAATGTTCCAAATGGGAAACAGATAAGTTCAAATTGAAGAGCTCTTCACATGAGAAATAGACAAGATCATGATGGAGAGACAAATCTTTGAATGAGAGATCGATGAGACCTATGCACAAAACAAACGCGATGTTAAAAAGGAACGGGAGGAACAAGATGAACAACTAGTGAACAAACAAGTGGTTTGATTTTAAAATATGAGAGGGAAAGAATGCAGAGAAAGAAACCAAATATGAAATAGAATTATACAACAAACGCACAATCCTACAAAAACACACAATCGTAAAAACGCCTAAAAATGTCGCGGGACCAAAGGGGAATGGAAAATTCTCGAAAACCTACGCGCGCGAATGGCTTTGACCAGATATTTTGGTATTGAGGCGCGGTTACTAACCCGGGATAGGGGTTGGGGCGCGGTCACCGTTCTCCTCTGGAATTGGACGTTGTCGTCATTACATGATAACACACGTGTTTCATGTGAAAGAATTAAGACAAACATCAAACATCAATAAGCATTCAGTGAAAACAAGAAGAAAATGCTATTGAGAGCTAAAACAAAAATAGCGCAAGAGAGCAACTATCCATCAACTAGAAGCTGGTTAACTGTTAGAGTTTCTTGAACTGCGCGAGTTTAGTGGGTATGGTGATATGTTCGGATATCGCAATGACTACGACTTTAGGTCGCTGTTCGAAGATACCACGGTTGCAGTTCGAAACATGTTTTACAGCGACCCTCTTCGTCTGCGGCAGATGAGCAGATCTGAAATGGACGATGATGTTCTTACTGCTGGGCTTTCGATACACTCTCGTGTGGAACTTCCCCGTGCGATACTGACCTGCACGTTGAGATACGGCAGGCAGCGACCTGTCGGTTTTTCTCATGTGAACTTATTGTTCTTCGTTTGGCTAGTGAGTAATTTGAAGCAGACGTCCCTTTCGTTTCGCGTAAACACACAATGAAAGAGTGATCAGTGTAGAGACAGTACAGCAATGTTGGCGTTCAAGAAGAGAAGTCTCAATTTTGGACATGAACGCAATGGTTAGAAACAGTTTATTCGAATATATCTAACATGCATACAACACGACCGGTTTGATTAGATTTGATTGATTTGATTTATCACATGGAACATTCCATGCTAGCAAAAAACAACAAAGTACCAAAAGAATGAGATAAAACAACACAACACAATTTAGTCAACGACTCAGAGCTCTTTAAAAGCTCGTAAACTAGCAGGAATGATCATCTTTTTGCACATACTAGTTCAATCTCACACACCTTTTATTCTATAAATGTACGCGGATACTGTATTGCATTATATGAATATAGTATTGCACGAATATATGAATACCGAGATCAGCCAGGAGATTGCATAGAGTTTATGAAGTCTAACGATAAGAGCACCATAAGTAAGGCAAGATAAGTGATAGTGATAAGTAAGGCTAATAAGTGACAAGTATGATGTTCAAATCTAAGGCACAAATTTGGGAAAATGACAAGCATCTTTACGCATAGCATGGAATGCGGGTCAGGATGGAATCAGGATAAGGAAGCGAGAGATAATTGATAGAAAGCTGGTTAGAGGAGAATTACAATGAGGAAGTATGATATGGTCTAAGCAGTAAGTGAAGAACAGTGGATCGAATGATGTGGCTGGGTTGACCGTGCTTACATCTGGCGCGAGACAAAAAATATACAGCTGGCCTCAATTCTTTGATGCGCAGCCGGCCGATGACTGTGCGTTTGGCTGACTTCTTGCGCAGTGAATAAGTCCACAGCTGGGTATCCTCCGGAAGAGCCATCGTACCACATTGATCGAGCCCTCGAGTGTAGATATGTGCCATACCATAAGATAATACCAACGTGAAACACATTTCATCTGCAGCGATTTGACAGTTGCACAGGTTCTGAATTTTTGTAGCATTAATTAGTTTCAGAATGAAGAGTTACCTGAAATAGGAAATAACAATCGTGGCTTTCACGACATTCCCTACCGTCAATTTTTGTTGCTTAATATAACGTACACGTCCTGTACGTAGCGTTCGAAGTGCCTCACCTCCCTCTCCAGCTCCTCTTTGGAAGTGGGCAGAGGGCACAGTGGTGCCCCTGCCTTGTAATGAGGTGATCGTACACAGTATCGCATACTTCGCGGCAATATCGGCACTTGGAAGAGGAACGGTTTTAACAGTGGTCTCCAGATATTCCGAGGCAAATCTTGCACCGGCCCTGTGTCGTAATTATCTCAACCATCCTTTTACCATCGGACAGGAGTCCGAGTAGTGCTTACCCATCGCATTACAGAAACGACATGTGATGGCCGGGCAACGAGTGGTGTGGGTGTGATCACGAATTTTGCGTTGAGGGAAATGCGATAGATTCTCCTTCATGCCGTCGAGCCTCATCTGATGACGCTGAAGGCCCTCCAAGGTGGGAGGCGGATGTATGGGTCGAGTGGGGTTTTCACCTTACGAATCTGAGTCGCCTTCGTTCTGCAAATTACTTGGTGAACGGACTTCCTCCAACATTCTACTATGATACTCCCTATCATTTAACTCTTTTACCTGCATTTCTTGATCTCGGCTCGGAGAATTTACTTGTAATACTTCGGCTGACCCGTAAGTTTCTCGGCTCTTACATTCAGCTGCAGGCGATGGGCTACGAAGAGGTGCTGCCATCCCTTCTGCTTTTGCTTCGAATTTCTGACTCAGCTCTTCCAAGAGCTTGGTTTGGGTTATCACGGCATCGTGGAGCTTCTGAAGTGCTGCCGAATCGGAGTCTGCCTGCTTCAGTGCACACTCTGCGTTCCCCAATTCCTTTTCAATCGCGGCCGTTACAGTGTTCATCCTTTGCAGTCCTCCAAGTAGTGCTTACCCACCGCATTACAGAAACGACATGTGATTGCCGGGCAACGAGTGGTGTGGGTGTGATCACGAATTTTGCGTTAAGGGAAATGCGATAGGGTCTCCTTCATGCCGTCGAGCCTCATCTGATGACGCTGAAGGCCCTCTAACTATAAGGTGGGAGGCGAATGTATGGGTCGAGGGGGGTTTTCATCTTACAAATCTGAGTCGCCTTCGTTCTGCAAATAACCTAGTGAACGTGCTGCCGAATCGGAGTTTGCCTGCTTGAGGTTGACAGCATTTATTACCGCGTCTCTCCCTAAGCGGTTTGGTGTCGTACTGAGCCACCTAATTCTCTGATCCCAAGGTACCCGAGTTGCGTACTTTGCTGCGAATTCATATCGTTGATGCTGGTCTCACACGTAGCTGGTCTCCAGCCGTAGTAGTTTCTGTTTAGATGTTGACACCGACAACAGCAGTTGTGCGAAGAAGGCCACCCGTTCTCCCAAGATTGCTCCTCTGAGGATCGCCAAGGCCTTGACCTGTCTGAGCTGGTCCTCGACTACTCGCAGTTGTTCGTACTGGTCCTCCATCTCAGCATACAGAAATATCAAATCGCCCTCGAATTCCAATGCCGTTTGTTCGTTAGCCGTGTTGAGCCGTCTCACTGCTGCCCAATCGTCTTGCTCCATTCTGGAGTTCAATTTGTGGAATATTTGTGGCGTGCTACCTCTAGTGGTGTAGTTGGTCTTTATACAAACTTTGTACAAAAAATATACGCGCCAAGGTTGGCGCACCTAGCATGGCACTCCTTTCATATCACGGAGGAATTGTCCCATACTGGACCCCATTAACTCTTATCAAGATTTCTCTAGTAAAATCATTTTGAACTCGTTCAATTTTATAGGCAATAGTCATTTTATAATGGTTGAAAATTATAGTGCCGTATTCCACCAAAGGCCTTACAAAGGTATTGTAAGCGTTCGGTTGTCACTTGGTGTCACCACGATACCGTCACCGTGACAGCTTGGATCACAAGGTCTTCTAACAATACGCCCACAGCAAGCGAATGAGCGTTGTGAGTACAGATCTTCGTTTAAGCAGCCAGTTCAGGATTCTTTTCCTGCTTGTCCTTCCCAACACTGCCATACAGAGAAATCTTTTGAGGTCAGAAGACCAAAGCGTTTTATTATTACTGATTTGGACATATGGAGGATGGGCGTACGGGTAGTTTGTGAGGATCTAACATTAGGACTGGACAGTGTGAGCTGAGGGCTCATTTATTATAGATGGCCTTTACCTGCCTCTGTTGTACTTCCGTGTCTACCGAATCGAGATTTCAGACAGGAAGTCAACATGAGCAACATGGCAACAAGTGCAACAAACGCGTAATTGACGTGAAACAAAGGAAAAGCAAGCCTGAGATGGAATATCGTAACGTAGCAGCAACAGTAATACGCAGTAATGGTAAGAATTCGAATAAGCACGGAGATCCCCAAGCAGAAGTCCTAACACCGACGAAAAGGCGAGCCATGGACAGAAGTCTCCGGTGGACGAATAACGTTCTTCGTTGGGCGCAAGCGGCCTTTATGTATAACGACAAGAACGCTAGCACATCGATAACGAGTAGATCCATGGGACAAAATAAGACGTCAAGTTCCTTGGACTACGTGTTAGCGCAAATGTCGCCATTTTTCAATACACGCTGCCGAAGAAAGACGCTGTAGATCACTTTCTTCAGTACACAATCAATACAGTTTAGACGGATTCTGATGGTCTAGATGGGATTAGGATTCAATTACACAGTCCGACCGGCCCTAGGATTAGCATTGCACCACGCTGACTGTACGTCATCAGCTGACGTGCTCCAAACCCAAAACGCTGCGCAGCCGCGCGCTACAAACGGCGGTTAGGTTAATGTTCGCGGCAAAACTGGCAACCTTTCCACTCTAAAACTTTCCAGCGTAGTTTTCAGTACGGGTGTTGCCGAACATGTTAAGACGCTCTCTGACTTCCTTGTTGCAATTCACTAGTCGTGTTCCATGCTCCCGACTTCCAGCTCCCTCTTCCCGACCATTAAGGTAGGCCTGCATCTTTTTTATCCGGCTGGCGACTTGTACTAAATATATTTATCAAGGTTAAGCTTCCTACCAACACGGCAGTTTCACCTCTCAGTACTGATTAAGTCAGCAGAGAAATCTGTTCGGCAGCAGGAATTCGAGCGTACTCTGAACAATTCACGCAGACAAATTCGCAAACGACGATCTGGTCTATCGCAGTACCCTAGGACGGTATGTTTCTACCAAAGAACGATTAGTAAATATTTCAAACTTGATGAATAGAGTGGGTTCTTCACCATAGGCTCGTGATGCTGAGGTGGTCGCTTTAGCTCTTTCGGAATCGCTCGACCTCGATGCAATCCTGACAGATCCAGCCATATCAAACTTATTCCACATATCATATGTTGATAATGGTGAGTATCTTACGCGACCTTTCTTGTTTTTTCTCCTACGTTGCAATGTTTTCAATTGCAATCCATCTGACTACAACTATAAATCTTTTTTTTTCCGAGATGATGAAACACTATACTGTTTCCCACTTCCTTCACTCCATTATCTTATTTGTTCTGTGATGTCGATGGTAATTCGTGCTTCATAAAAAATTTCGGCACTAGTCAAATGACCCAACCACGGACCTAGGTTGGATCAAAAATTTAATTTTCGTTAGAACTTCGTTTATATGGGTTGCTCGAGGCGCTGATTACGAATCTGATGTACGTTTCCCAAAATTCGGCCAAGATCGTCGTCGGCCGAAGTATGCTGCAACATAACCACTCTAAACAGAGTTTGAACCCAATTGGTGATTCTCGTTGAATCAGCCTGCTAGCGCTGCAAGTTCTATGCGTGATCCTCGGCCGAAATTCAGGAAACGACCTCAGATTAGTGATCAGCGCAACAAATAATAATAAATAATGCTGCCCTTCCCTTTGAATCTAACTTTCCGCCTGCTATCTGTCTACTATTGACACCTGAGAAGAAGCGAGAAAAGGGAGTAAGGGAAGTTGGACTTGCAACTACGATACTAGAAACAAATTGTAAAGCGTAAACACATAGCTGTCAGAAGTGCCGGACGGTTTTGGATGAAACTTACTGTAAATATAAGAGTAGCAGTAGCAGTACTATGAGTGCAATTGCCGAAAATTTATGATTTACAGATACTGAGGACACCATCCATCTTGTAAAAAAGCTCGAGTATTCCATCAACCCTGCTCAAATTAACGAGATATTCGTTTTTCAAGATGGGGTTGTAGTCTTCTGGAACGTTGACCATGCACAGGTAATGCATTGTCTCTGTTTGGTATTATTATACTTCACGTTCATGTTCTGCATTTCTCTGTACACTAGTTATTGAGTAGATCACGAGAAAATGTGAATCAGTAGTGACTGTTGTCGCCTCGATTGTTGGTTCTGGAATGCAACGTTTTGCGGGAACCATAGTAGTCCTTGCCCGTAACGTTTCACGGATTTTTCGTGGTTTTTTTTTCGTTGGAAGGCCACTCATGCCCCTTAAAAGCAAATTTATCGATGTTAGCTGTGCTGATGTAGCTGCTGTAGTTTCCCGTTCGTTTCCCGTTATTTTTACCATGTTGGTAACTCCAACCCAATAGTTCGTTTATTCTACATGAGTCTGGGGATTTAGGTAAACCGAGCACAGGATTTCAAAGAACCGGACTGTATCGAACCCGAATGACTCTTATCAGAGAGGTTTCATGTAAGCACGCATTCGATCCGGCTCTTTGCACTGATTTTACGCACCACTTTCGATTCCCACCAAACCGCATCGTTTTCAAAACATTCATTTTGATAAAATCTCGATACCCATTTTGGATTATCAGCAAAGTATCTGTCTTCCCGACGGATCTAGAGTATCGATACCGTTCGCTCCAAACGTTGCTTTCAGAGAGCCCATGCCATTCGAGATTTGGAACGTCATATGGAAGGCCCTTATGAGTCGTCGGTGACAATAGAGGAACAGGATTCAATGCCATATACCGTTTTGGAAGAGTGAGCATCTACCTCTATACACTTAACAACTATTATTATTTTATTATTATTCTGTATTTCAACATTTCAGTGGTGAAACTACAATCAAGCATGATTGCTTCATCCTCAACGGAGGCAAACATGGAGCTGATCATAGGAAATTCGAAAATGTTCTCGAGAGATTCTCGCTGAGTAAAGCCTTCGCTGCTTCAGGTGTGGTCGTTTAACTTTGTTCTAATTTTAATGATACGTTCGTGTACGTTTCTAATTCTTAATGTTTCAGTAAAAGTTGGAGTCTGGGAGACGCTTCTGAACAATCTTGCTGAGCCGCTTTCTCATACCACGAAGGTAAAGCAGAAAAAAGGTACAATAAAACATCTGTAGTGATCATTTAGGCCTTGAAACAAGGAATTCTACCATGGAGTAGGAAAGAAGCTCTCATGAAAGCCGGAGAATTTGCTGCGTTACGGTGAGTACCTTTGCCTGGCTTTTATTATATATCCTTTTTATCAGTAATATTATTGTGCCAATTTTGAAAGCTTCAGCCATTCTATAAATCTCGACTGCACGCTTCTAAATCGGGATTTTTACTGGGACCGTTCGGAACTTGAGCAGTATTATTTGATGTCAGCTCGACATTTTACTCTCGGCCGCCGGATAAGGTATGTAGTTTGCAGGCTCATCATGTCTGTTTCAAAAACATACCATTTGTATCTCCCCTTAACTTTTCTTTCAGTGGACTTAACAACCGTCTGGATTACTGTGAGGAACTTGTAAAGATGGTTGACAATATGCTGGCGTTACGGCATGTAGGTTATTTTTACATTGGACGCAAAAGCTGCGAATTTCCTATTATGTTGTTTCGGTTTTCTTTGTTTTCGAGAGCTTATCATGATGTTTACATGATTTTACATTTCTTTTCAGGAAGACGGTAGAAAATCCTTAAATGCGAGACCCACATTTTGTTATCTTGCGTAGTCCTAGTCCTAAATTAGCGTTTTGTACAACCCACTTTTTCCTATAATGCATTGATTCGAAGGTGCAAGAGCGGCTCCGACTCAAACGGCACGTAAGCTTAGTCCTTAACAGGAACTATAAGAGATCCGGGGCTGTAGCTCGTCTCTTACTGCACACTTCCCCAATTCTGCCTTCCAATCTCACAGCAATCGGTTTTCACGTGCATTTTCGTTGGTTTATTTATTTTCTTATTTATTGACTGGCAAATTGATACACTTGACAAAAATCCAACATCGGCAATCAAATAGCCATGAAGTCTGTTTTTGAACGATGTGACACTTGTAAGTGATGAAAAGGAACTTTTCAGGCGTCAACGCTGGAATGGATGATTATCGTTTTGATCGTCATTGAAGTGATCTTTGATGTTCTTCATTGGGCTGACTCTTCACCTACTAAGGTGGTATTGGTTCAAGAAGCAGCGGCTCCGAGTAATGAAGATAGGTCTACTTCTCACTAGGTATTAAACATTACAGCCATCTTGTAGATGATCATTCGTGTTATTATTTTCTTGTCATTGTTCTAATCAGTTGTGATAATACCGACACGTTATCTTTGAACGGTTATTCTGTTCAACTATTCAGCTTCCCTTCATTACTAGACTACTCTAACACTTCCCCCATATCCATCTTGACAGATTTCGGTAATGATAGGATGCGCATGTCGCATGTAATGACATAAATCGGTTCTAAAGTTGAGGTAAATTAACCCATGCTAGTCACTCCTGCCCTTAGATTTCTGACGATAATTTCGAGAACTTTCGGAGCAACTTACAATCTATTACAGTGTGGTAATTTCAATTCTTTTCCGGCATATTGTTACAGCGAGGATTTCTTGCTCAGAATAGTTCGAAGTTTTCTGTTCTTCTTGTTGTGTTTTGCAGTTTTTGTGCATTTTTGGGTACATTGTTAACATACGTGTACTGAGAAGAACAGGTGCTGTATTTATACGATTAGAACGTGCCCACTGCGCTTATGCTGGCAATTGTTGTTCATGTTTGTTCAGATTCTTCTTGTGCCTTTGAATTACCTATTTCTGTTGAATGATTGAATTGCTGTTATTTTTAACAGCGAATGAAGTGTTTCCCGTTGGGCAGAGCTTCTTCCTTGAAAGGTTTTGCCTTTTCTATATCGCAGAATCGTTTCCCAAGGGAAATTTGTCTTCAGTGCCATCAGTGGCACTGTCAGTAATTGGTTTTGCGAAATAAGGCGTTCCTCTATGCCTTCTATCCTCCGAATTCCACTAATTGCCTCTGCCCGAGGTTTCTCCTCTTTCTCAACTAAATTTCCAGGATGCTGACGCGAGTCCTACCATCGGCTTCACGTGCGGCATTTTCACGGACAAGCCTGCGACATATGACAGCCGATGAGTTTGCACTCAAAGAGTTCGGTGAAAAATATCTCGGCTATCGAAAGGTTGGTTTAAACTTTCAGATTCGTTCTAGAATGCTTCTCCTTTCTTGAGTTCGTCGTTTATTGAATTGTATTAAATAAGTGTGAATTTTATTCTTAACACTGAGATATTGAGTTATCCAACATAACAATAGCCCACCATATGAACTGCGTGTGATTTTCCACCAAGAAGTAGTCGAATTTAAGAGCGCAATCGAGGCGGTTTCACTACGCTGTAGAGATTTATCGCGGAAATTGAGAATGATTGTGGGGGATATAGTTTCGTGATAAACCCACAGACATTTCCAAGTGTTTTTTATCATGGAATCCTATGATTCTGGTAGTATTTTTGTGGACCAGCAACTTAAAGCCTTTCCGATGAAACTCAGGAACTATGCTCTATTAGGAACTCGATTTTAGCGGTTCTTGGGCCCGAACAGATTTCAGCGCCTATGTTATGCTCCTATTCGCAGTAGCTTTGATGAAAGGTGAAATGACGTTCCTACTTGCTTCATGCCTGTGCTCCTTGAATTTCTCCCTTGTTATTCCCTTGCTCATCTTGGTCATCTCCAGTTCTTCGCGATATCTTGTTCGTACTCATCTGTTGTCTTCTCGGTAGTTCCCGCTTATTTTCCTGTCGCATTGTCGACCCTGACGTTGCAGAAAAGTCAGAAAAGACAATGTGACTTGTAGATAATTTCGAAGGTTTGGTCTATAGTTTGATGATACTCGTGCTTTTCTCCGTAAACGAACAGGAAGTTCTCCGTAGAAAATCCTATCACTCACGTCCTTTCAATTTCGAACAAACTATAGGGATCATAGAGCGCTCATTGTATTCATTTTCCATCTGTGGGCTTCTGACACATATTCTTCATGGCGCAATAGGCTAACTTTTTTTTCGCTCAAATTCAACTTTTGTGCCCATCAATGATATCGAACTTTTTAGGCAGCTTTTACTGAGAAGCTGGAAATAATTGATCCAAATAAAACGCCAGCTCTTCCAATTTATCGAGTCACCGACATGAAGGGCGACATTATAGACAAATCTAGTGATCCAAATTTCGATAAGGTAAGTGTCACAAGATTTAACCTCCTTGCTCGTCCTTTCTAACATGGAGCGTTTTAGGAGATGTCTTTAAAAATCTATCGTGATATGGTTCAATTAGGCGTGATGGATAAAATCCTTTATGATTCGCAGAGGCAGGGACGCATTTCGTTCTACATGACCAACTCCGGTGAAGAGGTATGCAGGCCATTTGCGAGTCATATTTTCTCTTTTCATCAGAATTACAATTTATTATTGTTCGGTGCCATTCCTGTTGGGCTTCTGAAAAGATACTGCCTTGGAATCCGTCTTTCGACGTCGAAGCCGATCTTAGGAAAACAATAAATAAATTAGCCCACGTGTTGGAATTGGCGGTGTACTTTTATTGTTCGCTTGGTTCTCACCATAAGCGCCTGGAATTCTTGTAAAAACAATGGCTCTTTCTACACTGACACTTTTTGGAGACAAACAATGGAAAGAATATGTGTGAATAGAATGTATTCGGTGACAATACGTTTTTTATGAGTAGCAGTGGGTGAAAGTCGCATTCCTCGTCTCTTTTCTAGTATATGAAGTGCGCCCAAATGGCTGACGTGCTACTTGTGGTCCTACTGCCGCTTTTGTTTTTTTATCACCAAAGCTCACGTGCACTACTTTCTAACATTCCATAGTCCACGAATATCGGAGTTGGAAAACACAGTGATTGCAAAAGGATAAGAGTTTTGAGGGTTTTGACCTGTTGAGGCGCCATGTCTATGCTCGCCACATGAAGTTTTACTCCAACACTTTTCTCTACTGATAGTCTCGTTAATTTGTTGATTCCAAGAAGTGCTTCGCGTGATTGCTGCATCTGCCCATTTTAGAAAACAAACTACTGCTATTCCTCCGTCCCCTGAATATGAAACGACTTTTCGAAGATTTACAAGCTTAGAATTGCTCCCAATCTCTTTTGCATGTCATATTTTAATATTTTTTACAGTCCTAAAAACGACAAAGTTGAAGAGGATGGCATTCCAAGTGATTATGATTCTTAATCTTGCAATGTTCTCAAAGTGTTACGGAGAACCACCTTGCTTAGCATACGAAATCTTTCAGAATGGCTTTTTGTCTTTTATTTTTTATTTTTTATCGAGTTTTAGGCATCTCACGTTGGCTCCGCAGCTGCGCTTAAGGACAATGACCTCATTTACGGGCAGTACCGCGAGGTCGGAGTGTTAATGTGGAGGAATTTCCCACTTGAGAATTTTATGCACCAATGTTATGGAAACTCTAAAGATATAGGCAAGTTCTGGCTTGCTTAGGACTCTTATTTCACCTTTCTCGTTAATTTATTATTGAGTTTATTAACAGGCAAAGGACGACAAATGCCGGTTCATTATGGTTCCGTCGAGCACAATTTCGTTACCATTTCTAGTCCGCTAACTACTCAACTTCCTCAGGTAACTTGAATGATGAATGATTTTCTATGGGCTACGTTTTGGGGCGATGCAGAACGATCCATAGTTGATCGAGAATTCATTTCAGGCGGTAGGATCGGCCTATGCTTTCAAACGCACTCCAAATAACGACCGCGTTGTCGTTGTGTACTTCGGTGACGGGGCGGCATCAGAGGGAGATGCTCATGCAGCTTTTAACTTTGCAGCAACTCTAGTATGTTATGCTTTGTTCACTCTCTATTGTTTTGTTTTCATTCTATTTCTTCGTAAAGTGTATTATACTTGGCACACGAATTGCACTGACTCTGCTGGTGCCTATAAATATGCACCACTTAATTATGAACTAGGTCCGTTTGCTAGAAGTGTCATACATCTTGCCATGCTAATTCTTTCGCAGTTGTGTCTAAGTAATATGAAGGATATTTAGGATTGCCCAATAATCTTCTTCTGCCGTAACAATGGCTACGCCATCAGTACGCCCACATCAGAGCAATATGGAGGTGATGGCATCGCCGGTAAAGGACCTGGATATGGATTGCACACTATTAGGCTAGAATTTTATGTTCTCTCGAGACGAGCCAGTACCTTTGAGATTACGGCTGTTGCTTTTAGGGTTGATGGTAATGACGTGCTTGCCGTTTACAATGCTACGAAAGCCGCTCGTGAGATCGCGATTAAGAACAGCCCTGTACTCATCGAGTCGATGACGTACAGATTGGGTCACCACTCTACTAGTGATGACTCGACGTTCTACAGGTGTGTCTATTAATTTTGAGCTGGGGAATGGGTTTATGCGGTGTCTCCTGGATCCTCATCCCTAAGAACTACATCGCTCTACAAAAAAACCCTTGGCCTCCAGTTCAACGGCCATTGAATAAGCAATCATCAAATGGAAAATTCTTCACAATTGCTGACTTCATTATTTCACCGAGCTGTTCTGCCATTGGTTTGGTTTTCTCCTAAAGGTCCATTTTTATACATTTTATACCTCGAAGTGAAGCCTGCTCACGGACTAATCTTGTAAACCTCGTATGCAACTTAGCTAATGACATTCAGTTGAGATGACTGCTAAGCCATTGAAACTAGACCAGACTAACACCTATAGGTTATTACTATTGTTCTGATATTACTTATTCATTTTCACGAGACGTGAACCAAGCCAAACGCGAAGTAAGGTATAGTGTTACATCAAAGAGCAATAACTAAAATGAAAATTGGGTCAAGTGCGGGGTAGTTTAAAAATAGGATTTTCTGCCGATGAGGTAATCCCAAGAAGAAATTTGAAAGTTTTATGTTGCTCTGGCCGAAATTGGGAAACCTATAATATTAGTTGGTTTGTTTTCAGATCGCAATCAGAAGTCCAAGAATGGGGCGATAAAGACCATCCAATCACACGATTCAAGAAATACATCACGGAAAAAGGGTGGTGGACTGTCGAGGAGGAGAAGAGCTGGCAAAAGGATGTAAGTCTCTTTATATGTATGTTCCTGATTTATGAGATTAAATCCATATTATAGTGTCGCAAGCGGGTTCTGAAAGCATTTGGTGAAGCTGAAAAGGAGAAGTTGGCTCATTATCACGATATGTTCGAGGATGTTTATTGGTGAGTTTGCCATTATACGAAGGGAACATTTGGTATTATGTCGGTATAATAGACGAAAAGGAGAGAAAATTGCTAATAACAGTGTTCAATCTGAAATGCTATACCTGTTGGAACACAGTACCTCAACCACATCAACTATTTTATTTTACTTTTTTGATTCATTATATTTAAAATGAAGCGTAATGCCCACAAACTACAAACCGAAAGGGAAACGTGGATAGAGATAGTGAAACAAAGGTTGTTTGTCGTCCAACTGCTGCGTTTTCTTCAAAAATCTCTTGCTACATTTTCGACTATAAATGGATATGACATCGATTTATTTCATTTCTTCAGTAACAGTTCACATTTCAGTGAGATGACGGAGAGAGTAAAGCGCCAGCGAGACGAATTCGACGCGCACATGGCGGAGTACAAGCAGCACTATCCAGTGGACAAATGCTTGCCTAAAAACAACTAGGGAATGACTATCAGTGCAGGATTCTGAGCACTGAAATCTGCTATGTTATGATATTTGTAGTGTTAGCACGTCTCACTTAAAATCTTACTATTGGCTCGATTCTTGCATCAGAGAGCCCTCACCTTAGAATATCCCGCTTTTGCTCAAGAAACGAGTGGTATACTGTTCGATGTCTCCTATCCATGCTTCGTAATTTCAATATTCTGATGGCATTTGAAACTCTACTTCCGTTTTGAATTCAATACGAAATCGTTGGCGATTCGATAGAAACATACAACTACCTCTTTACTTCTACCTTTTTTCGTAATTCCAATAATTCCGAAATGAAAACATTCTCCTGTCAATGTAGCATAGCATACAACCCTGTGAATTTCTTATTGTCCCTGATCCTTTGTATTTCATAGTGTACTATTTTTCTTGTTCATGAAGTGATTACTGAGATGTTCTAATAATTCGTTCCGCTCTTCGTCGTATTTGACGCATTTGTAAGGTGCCAAAACTTTATTTTTTGTGTTAGAAGTATTATTCTAGATGAGTCCTAGACACAAAGATGGCAATTAGGTTCGGTAGTTCTGTTGTTTGGATTGTTTCATGTCCATTTTTGCTCTCTTGGTGCATATCATGGTTGTTGTTTTTTTTTTGAACAAAGTTGTTGTAGTCGTTGTCGGTTCGTCTGCGTTTGGTATTGCTCCACGATATTGAAAGTAATAGTTGGTCTTCGAATAGAATTCGCAGTATATTTTTGCAGAAGGGTTATTCAGGTGCGTCTGCAACCTTTCTCAATCCACTCAACTGGAACTGCCTCAAATAAATCAGACGGTCAGTGATTCACTTACTTATGCATTTTTCTTTCCGGTACGACAGATACGTGTCGCCTTCTTTAAAAAATTTTGATTCAGTTTAATGCATCTGAACTTGAACTAATAGAGCAGTGCTAATGGAGCGTTTATGTCTATATGTCTAATTTATGGAAATATTTCTTTATGTTTTTGTTTTGGTCATTTTAAATTAGTTCGCAATTATCCTTCGTTAGCAACTGAAAACATGCTGGGCCGTGGTTATCTATATGCAATTATTGTCATACGTAACCGCAGCCTATCGATGTCATTTAAAATGATATTTGTCTGAGGTTGTAGAACTGCTTTTGCTTTTTCTATGGGAAAGCAAACTGTCACCGATTACAGAAGATCAGTATTTCTTCGTGATAATTTTGAAAGCAAATCTCATGGAAGACTTGAATGCTTTCTTCATGCTTTATATCTTTTTATGGCCGTGGAAAACTCATTTTGACTTAGTTCGAATATATCCTTCGCTGTCAGCTGAAAATATGCATAGGGCTGTGGTGATTTATGGACAATTAAGCTCAGACATAGTCGCAGCTTATCGAAATCATTTAGAACCTGGATAAGAAAGTTGTCATCGATAACAGAAGACCGACATTATTTTGTGCCGAATTTGAAGACGATTCCCATTAAAAGCTTGTCTAGTTTTTTTTTCACAATTTATATCCCTTTTTGATGATGGAAATTGTCACTGCTTGGTTTGATATTAGGTTTCTAGGAAGCAATAGTCACAATGCTTTCGGATCGCTCCAGTCTTCATTTCTTGAAACACGAGTCTACATTAGTGTAGAATTTGAGAAAGCAAACTGCCTGTTCCTCATTCATCTTACGAGTATTTAAGGATCAGTTAGTTTGCCACTTCTGCTGTACTTTTAGCTTTTTCTACCTGACAAGTCCAATAGACGTACTACACACTCTGTCTGAATTACTCTCAGTCATTATGCAGTATCGAAAATATTCTCATTTGTTTTGTGGGAAACTGTCAGTCAGGGTGAAATGGAAAGAATTTTTGTGGCATCATTCGACCCAATTTTGGTAGCAAAGGGAAGAAATTGTTGACGAATAGCATTGTTGGTCACGAAAGTTGTACACTCAGAGTTTCAATTGTTTTGATTGGTTTCATCCATCGAAATTCGATACCGACTGAATATACGCCTAGTGCACAGTAACGATTAGAACAAGAGCAGCGAAATATTTTCATTGGTGATTCTTAACGCTGTTACTTCTTGTTTTCCAGAATGTATATAAGGCTGAAAATGCCATGTTTTTCTTCTATTGTTACGACTGTCCCTTCTTCACATTTGCTGACATTCATAATGTGGATTTAAAGATCATTTTTGCTGCAGTATTTGCTCATACTGCGATTATTCACGCTCTTTGCCTACAGGAAACGAGTTAAGAGTCTGAACCAACATCTGAATCAGTTTCCTTTTAGCATCACTCGCTTTTGTCAGTGAACGCCGTTGACCTTTTCGGTATTTGCTATCTTCCGTACGTCAAAAGGCGAAAACTGGTAAGAGTTGACATCATTTGCATCATTCTTTTGCATGTTTTGCTCATGCAAGCGAATGATGTTTTTCTACAGCTTGCGCCAAATGTGGTGCTACAGTTGCTGGTTACGTAAAGGTGCTGAAGACTTTGGTAGTCACTCACTAACCAAGATGTCGCGACAGTAGATTACCTATCTATTCCTTACTCCATACGAAATCTCATCAAGCAAAGATAGTAATTAAGTAAAGCCCTGATAAGTTCAAAAGCAACGGTAAAATGTGTGAAAAACTCTGAAGAAAGTAATATAGATGCTGCTCAAGATAAAACGACAATTTTAGAACAAAGATTATACGGAGGATTACGCGGATGCTAATTACGTGCTTCTGAAGCAGCTCGGCCGAGAAACGTCTCCAGAAGTCGCTTAAAAATGGGTTCTCAAATAGATCTGATTCTCTGTAAGCAAAATCATACATACTGCAGCTTTTGGCATCATATCTATATACCTAAAACGTTATCAGCGTCCTCGAATTGTTATCTGACTTATTCTGGGTTAAGGTTCCTGGCGAAGCTATTCTTGGATTCATTTAGGCTTTTTTATCTCATAAGCAATCTAAAAATGACTGATTGGACAAAATGTGAGGAGTGTGTAGTACTACGAAAGTCAATAGTAGAGAATTGCTGACAGTGTAGTCTACGGTCACCTCCGCAGTATCATCAATTTAACGAGTAGGTCATTTGAGTCCTGCACCAAAAGTAATTGTGGTCACTGTGGGGCTCTTCGCAGTTCGAGGTATGTTTGAAAACAATAGCAACAAGCGTGGTAGCAAAACGAAGAGGAGGATTAGAACGTTTTTCTCCTGCAGGTGAAATATACCCACAGCTTTTACCTCATCAGTGTTACCCACCTCTCTACGAAACAAGTTCTGATGCCGAAATCTGCAGCCAAGTGGTCTTTCACATTGATTTGTAATAGATTGCTTCATTGAATGTAATCGAATAATTTACCGGGTTTCCTTTGTGGAATATCAGCTTAAGCCACTAAATGCAAATAAAGCTATTTCACTGAATTTTTGGTGCAACACCATTTAACTCCTCAAAAGTTCAAGATGTTAAATGTTGTATGCACCAAAAATTTAGTGGAATTGCGGGAGTTTTAGGATCTGAGGCATTTTCTCAATCCTGTACTAGGGTGTCCAGTTTTTTCCAAGCATATTATATTCGAGTAAAGCATTATTATCTGTCCGGCTAGTTTCTGTTTAGCTTATCTTTTCAAGTCGGGACTGTTCCCCATTCTGTTATTGAAAAGCTTTGCTATATATGAAAAAAGTAGCTCGGTCTCAAGATCGGTCCTTGAGATTCAGACTCTACAGGGTGCGTCTACATATTAGCCTTCACATTTCACACAAGAACCAAACTACGTATTAAGTTAAGAACGAACGACGACTTCTTAACAGTAGTTCATATGAAATTTCGGTGATGGGTTGGAACTGCTTGTTTAGTAAGTGCTGGAAGAATTCAGCGCCTACTCAGAATCACCTATAAGGTTATTTATTTATTTATTTATCCATGCGCCATGCTGCGCGCCATTTTATAGAACCAAACAAAATAACACTAACCCAGAACAGTAACTCAGAACAACCTCAAATAAACAGATCATGTGAGCAACTGAGCCTCATTGGGAGTACAGAAATTCATTATACCAGGCAGATTCACATTCATTTTATACCAGTTATCACATCTGAAAACTTGTACAAGAGTTCCCATGTTTCAAAAAGTCTTTGAAGGAGTAGCCGGTTTCTCTACATATTAGCTCTGACAATCCTACGGTTGTAATCTCACGCAAGAAGTTAACTATGAGTCAAATTGGGAACTAATGATGCCTCCCTTAATTCAAGTAAAGTCTCCAAACCAATATATCTGCAAATTATGGTTTGTAGACTTGAATTGAAATTGATTGATAGCCAACACACATTTGTATGGCGTAAGAATAAAAGGAATTGATCGTTTTCATTAACGCCAAATAATTCTCCGCAACTCTCCGTTTTTCTCTGAAACGTCGTCACCCGCTTGAACGCTGCTTGCATCCATCATTGGGGCGCTCTCATAGCGCATTTGCAATAATCGTCAGCATCCCAGATCTAGTTCCTCTAAGCCGGCCGTTTCGCTTTCATTCATTTCGAGATATCGCTTCCCATGCCGAGCGCGTATTCTCCCTCCGTCGCCTTGTTCGAGTCGTTTTCGAATGTTTTCCTGTCGCCTTGTTTACGTCGATAGTCGGGCGAATATTGTGCAAAGCCGTTACGATTTGTTGTTCGTTATGTTCACCACTACAGTCACAATTCGTCGCGTGATATGCTTTGTTAACTAGAGGTTCGATTGAGCGATAAAATTCGGCGGTTCCAGTCAAGTTGCTAAATTATGAGTTAGCGGACTGATATCAAGTTTCAGCATTTTAATAATGGCTCCCATTCGTGAAGAGCAGCTTGAGTACTTTTCTCCTCCTGCTTATAGCTCTTGTTAGGTGACAAGCCTGTGCTGTGTTTTCCGTAGTGCTGAAAAAATGATTGCAATCAGTATATTCAGAAGTCCTTGTTTTAGGTTGCAGCGATTTCCAGAGCTACAAAAATCCTTCATTCATCGTATTTTGAGTTCATGATAAAATTTCAAGCTCTTCCTTTATGTGCTCTCAGAAATTTACGGGCTTTGGAAAAGTAATTGTTGATTGATGTATTTCACCCCCCAATTTTGATCCATGAGGTTTTCTTCAATTCGAGTGCTTTTGAATATTATCATGTGTGGCTCAGTTCCAAGCCCTCGGTTACTGAATAGGTGGTTCGCGGGCTCGAATCCCGACTGAGCCCGTATCCTATCATTGCCATTACACCGTCTATTTATAGTATACTTAGTAATAACCCGCAAAGGCGTAATTTTACCAGAATTTCACGAAAGGAAGTAAACATTCTAAGCTACACATAATGAAGCGCACGGATGCGTAGCCTTGACAGATTAGAGCTGTGCCTTTAGTGTAGCTCAAGGCCTTAGCCTAACAGAAGCGATTAAGTCTTTTTTTGCAGCATACTGTAAATGGGCCCTGCTGTGCGCGATATCATCCTGTCTTCATCGTGATCATCAGATCATCTTGATCTTGTTTTCATCTCCATCTTTAATGAGCAAAGTGTTTCACGTCCCTTAAGTTGGTGTTTTACCCCCACCCCCACCTTCGCTACAGAAAGAAGTGGTGCTGAAGGAGCAGTTCCCCACGTGAACGCGAAGGAATGCAGCGCACGCATTCCATCGCATTTGTGGGAAGAACTGCCCCTTTCAGCATCCTTGGTCGCACGCTTTGAAACGCACCATGATTCTCCCGAAAAGAAGAATGAGTAATCGAGAGCGGGAGTGGGCGTTTTCACAGGAGTGGCTGGTCGATTTAGATGATTTGAAAATGATTTTTAGTATGGCATGAAGGAATTTTCATGGGTAGATTTGTTATTCTCCTAGTTATGACGGCAGCCGCTTTAACTTCACCAGTTATTTTCATATGTAATTTTTTAATAGTAGAACGAGCGTGGTGATGTGGTACGGCGCTATCTTCACCCACGCGGTGGCGCGATCGTTTCCTGCTCAATGCGAAGCTGACCTTCTATCCCTAGTACAAGTCGTATAAGTTGGTAGCCGATTTGCTTGAGGTAGTGGATACGACGACTCGGATATCGATCTAATCCCTATCAACTATTTATTTACCTCTACATTTTTATAGACATACTTGTAATTCTACTGGCATTTATTTTAGTTTTCGTATTGAATGGTTCATTTCTGTAATTGTTTTGATTGTTCTTTTGAAATGATTTGTGTGAGGAGACATTTGAAAATTGGTAGCTAGGAGTTGGAATCCTGACCGTTTTCAGTATGTGTTGACTTGTATTCAAAATTTGGAACGGATTTGTGAGGACGTGTTTCTGCACTCGGATAAAGCTTACATTTTTAGCACCTACGGATTGAAGTTTTGCTTGAAATTCGAACTTGAACCATTTAATATTTATCGTGATATGCTCTCTGTGGGCCCGCGTGGTGCAGTGGTAAGAGGCACTGCTGTCACCCGCGCGGTCGAATCGATCCATAACTATCCCTTTGATATTTACCAGACTTGTCGTAAAAACACTGACCCGATATAGCGGCTGGCCCCCGCAGGTCATTGTATAGGCCAAATACGCACTCACTATGCCTCTACGACTTGAATGGAACACGAATGCAGCGGCGCGACCTCAGAGGACTGATCAACGCCGGCACCTTTACCTTTACCTTTTTATGCTCTCTGCGGCTCGAGATTTTTCAGGTTAGGCAGTGAATTTGGGAATTGGAGCGCCCACACCCCTGAATTTGGTAATTGGAGGGCCCATTTCACTATCTTCTCTTGTCGAGAGTAATCGGCCGTACAAATGTATTGACACTGTAATGTAATTCATTTTTCCCCGAAACGTTGTGCATACAATCAAACAGTGTTACTGAGCAGATAGAATAACGACATAGGCCGAGCTTGAAAAGGTAGAATACATAGGATCCAAGGTGAATAATATCCATCTATGAGGATCAAGAGGTTGTTCTAACAATTTTTTTTTGCTGGCGATGACTTTCCTTTCGTAGATAAATTTTGGACACAAGGCGACCTTCCCTTATCACTTGTAATTCATTATAAATTTAATTTTTATTAATTTAATTTCTAATTGAGAGTTTTAATAGCAACTTTATTTCCAGTTTATAATTTCAAAAAAAAAATAATCAAATGGTCTACTCAAACTAGTAAAAATAGATAAGGGTTCGCTTTCAGCACGTGCATGATGGAAGACGAGAATGAGGTAGGCCTACCGGCCAAAGGAATCAGCATGATCATCAAGGAAGTGCTGCCGGACATGCGAATTGCCAACGAATCACGCGAATTGTTCGCTGCTTGCTGTGTGGAATTCGTCAAGTACGTGGCCAGAGGCGCTCAGCATGTGAGCGGGCACGATCAGAGGAAGACCATCTACCACGAACACGTGCTGAAGGCCCTTCAGCTCCTCCAGTTCCCTCCGGACTACGCAGAGGCGGCGGACAGTGTGCTTGGCGAGTGCAAGGTGGGATTGTCACGGGAATCTAAGAGGGAACGTGGGAATGTTGATTTTTATGGAGCTATTTTCAGTGTTGACTTTCTAGTTTCCATTTTCCGGAAAAGTAGTGCTCTAACGTTCCATACGTTTAAAAATTCCCTCTCTTTCAAACGATAGAATCGAAGATAGAAGCAGTAGAGCCTTTTGCAAGTCATTCTCAACTTTAACAGCTCATTAGCTCTAACATCTTTTCATGATCGGTAGCAGAGCTGTACTGCAGGCAGGCGGATTTCTCTCCGGGTTAGTCTACAATTACAGCGTATTCATCGCACCCGTAAAACATTGCCGAATGTAGAAATGTAATGTTCGGTTACCCCCGAAAAATTTGCAAATGTTCGGCTCCTATTTCTACCTTGCTTTCCGTGCGTCTCTATAATACATCGCAGGCCACAACTACTGGCAGAACTGGTTTAGCTTCATATCGGAATATGTTATGCCTTGTTATACGTTCGCTCATCCTCCAGCGTAACTCGTCCATTCCGTATCAGACACCGTGGGGCCAGACACGTTTGTACGAGTTCACCACGCCAGCGTCACCATGATAACTCGTACAAACGTGTTTGGCCCCACGGTGTCTGATACTGAATGGACGAGTTACGCTGGGGGGTGAACGAACGTATAACAAGGGCCTTAAGATCCTCGTTGCTCCGTTTTGCTGCTGAGTATGAATGGACCGTCAGAGAATAGATCTTCGATACCATTCATCGGCTAAAGCCAGCAAACGTTCGGCAACTAGCTTCAATATAATTCTTCTTGCGAAATTAGAAATATCCTAGAGATACATAGTCGACGATGACTCAACTCTGTTTCCGGAAAGTGATGAGGTTTTACTTCCCCATCAAAAACGTGTCGTTCAACCAACGCCATGGTGGATCCTGATTCATGATCGGTATATAAATAAGCCGCGAAATATACCCGGAGAGGGAAAAAGCCGCGATTGATCAATGAGCGCAACCGAGTTTATTCAGAGTGTACGAGAGGTCTAACACTATTCATTGAAGCGACGAGGTTCTGGGTGATATAATCAAAGGCGCGCGAACCCTCATTCATCAGCGCCCCCTAGGGATCATTCTGGGTGGTTTATTCAGGTTTTATAGGGACTCGAACTCACGTCGCTGGCGCGGGATGGATTCCTAACCTCAAACGCGTACCAACGATATACCATGGATAAACCCAGAATAGTCCCTGGAGTGTACCGGCGAACGAGGGTTCGCGCGCCTTCAGAGGTATCCGAAACCTCCCCGCGGCTAGTGAGCTGGGTTAGACGGTGTATGAACCTTAGATAAAACCCGAATGAACAACGCAATTTTAGCATTTCGTCTCTTACCCACTGGTTTCCATAATAACACCAGCTTCACTAACGACGCTGTTGAGCAGGGCCCAGCATATAACATGAAAATGTACTCCAATTAGCGCGTAAACCATGATTCATCAACGCGCCTTTGGAGTTTTCAAAGGTTCGTATTTAGTTGATAAGAGATCTGAAATATCTTGCTGACGCTGTGATGGTTCGGAGATCTTGACCATCTATGGCATATAATCTGCCACATAAACTCCAGAGAGCGTTGATGATTTTGGGTTTTGCGCTATTCGGGATTTATTTCCGATATACCTTGCACGAGTTCCGGCCCAGTTGCCGATGTAGATAATCTTATATCTTATCATCTAGTATACAAGAAATGAACAAAAGACGAGAGTAGTCCCTATAATCAATCTTTCGATTCACCGAAAACGTCGTTGCTGAAAAATCTGATCCCAGTGTCCGTTTTCATACATTTCCGTTGTGACGCACAAATATGGCCTAAAATTTTAACGATTGCATTGAATGTCGTGTTGAATGGTCCTGTTGGTTCGGTCTAGGAAACGCTGAAAAATACAAATATGTTTTCACCAATCCATCCTTTTCGTCATTCTTGAGCAAACATTTCGATATCTTATCGAACGGTTTTCCGTGTGAAAGGGGCTGTTGGCTTTTTTTTCGGGAGAAATGTTGGATGATTGTCGTTTTCCGTGACTATTTGGATAAACGATACGGTGGGAAACGGTCCCTAGAATCGCTCATTTCGGGCAAAAAGCATTGAGAACGATGTAGGATGCAAATACATTTTTTTTGTTGCTGACATCAGTATTTGATGCTGATCTCCTTTGCAGCACGATTGAACCGTGATACACATTAGCGGAAAAGAAAAATGCGAGGATCATGTAGGAATAGGATTGAAATGGATGGTGTGCGCGCGATCGCCTTGTGGAGGTTCTGTATAATAATTAATTGAGGGTTCGTTAGTGCCAATTCGAGGAAATATCGCACGGAACTATGCAAGATGTATGGATTAGATTTTAGGTTTAATGGAGTTTCTTGAAATATTTCCATGTATTTGCCGCTATATAGTTTGAAGCAGTACTGGCCCCAAAACCGCAATGGCCAAACGCAGATCTAAAAAACTAAAAAAGGATGCTTCTGTGGAAATACCTTGTATTCTCACCTCAGCAGCTACTGTTTACCTTACCATGAACTTTTCTGGAATGTAAAATTATTGTAACTATTGTAATGATTGTGCTAGGATCATCGCAAAATTGGCGGCACGGATGGATTTGAACCAAGGCTGCGAACAACATCTTCTTCTAATATAATTAGTAGTAACCCGTAGAACGCGGCATTAAAACCAAAATTTCGAGATATTTTCATAGCTAATGTTCAAAATCATGTTTGTAGTGGTTAAAATGTGGTGATTTACAACCTGCCTGGAAGAAGTATAATATGAAAACACTTGCTGGAATTCTGTCGCTCCACGCCGCAGCCGAGCTTCCTAACACCCAGGTTGAATCGGCAGATCTGTAAGTCAAGTGTTATTGTGTACAAGTGTCGAGTTTACCTTCCGTTCTGTTGTTTTTTCAAACCTATCCTTTTTACATTTTTTTAAATCTTGAATATGCTTTCGCATTGTCAATGTTTCCCAAATCAGCACTAGTTCTGCGGAAAGTGGAAATGGGGGCGGCACTGCTAAATAGCCGACGCTTCTGTGATCGACTTACATGAAAGCAGTGGCGTAGTGATCCATCCATCTGGCTGGTAACGTGAAACGCTCGATTATTGGTATTGGTTGAGGTTGCGGCTGAAAAACGTCTGAAGCGAAAGAATTCGAGGCTCGACAAGTGTGGAATTCCTGAGGAAGAGCTCTATCTGATGCAGCAGCAGCTGATCCAGCAAGCTCGTGAGCAGGACCCCGACCAGCTACGAGCGCAGGCGTCCGTTATGCAACCGATGGTTGCCGAGCAGCAGGTGTTTGCCACTCAGCCGATGCAGGACGATGATGAGTATGATACCTAAAGATAGGATCTCGTCCAGGTGTTTCGTGTGTGTAACTATCTATCTATGTACTTAAGATGTAGTATGTAATCAAATTACGCCCCAGAACATTTGGGTTTTTTAAAAGTTCAGATGCGAAATTCACCGAATTGAACATCGGTAACCGGTAGCGGTAGTAGGCGAGTCTCATGAAGTTATGGTCCTTTTTTACCCATTTACAGCTTATTCAATATCCGCGGCTGTAATTAAACGTTCCATGTCCGCGGATCGCGTGTGGGTCAAAAATGTTTTTTCTTGAAATTTTGTCTATGCGGCCCATTTGGGGCGCTGATCGCTAATCTGATGTCCGCTTTTCGAATTTCCGTTGAGGACCATCCATATCGATGATATCCTTGCCTAGGGTGGTCCGGTCAGAATCTTTTGATTTTGCTGAAACTTCTCGAAGCGAGATCATTTTGTAAGCTGATCACGATTTTGGCGTTCATTTTTCGAATTTCGGCCGAGGACCACCTACAGCTATTATTGCTCATGCTCTTGTAGAGATTGACTATTCAATGAGTTTACAGATTTGTCGCACTGCGGCTGGTTATTTTGTTCTCAATCGCTCGTGTACGCGTCGCGTCACCTATACAGTATGAAGCAGCGAATTGTTTTTTATTAATATGGTGAATTATGACTTTAATGTTTTTTGCTGTCGTGATAACACTAGGCGAATTTAAATGATGTGTCGTGTTCTCGTTTTCGTGTTTTTCCCTCGAATTTTCGTCGTTTCGAGCAAATTTTTCGTCGTTTGATGTGATACGGTTTTTTCTTCCTGTGGTTTTCGTTTTATTGTAAAAAGTGTGTGACACATCGGTAGAAATGTGTTTACCTTTCAAAATAACTTCCTTCTTTCGTACCGTTCTTTCTTTTCGTGCTTCGTTTTTTTTTTGCGAAATGAAGTTTTCGACTTGCATTAGTTTATTGACGTTTGTCGAGTGGTTCCTAACCATTTCATCTTTGCTTTGTTTATTTGTGCTTTATTTGAATGGGTTGATGGTCAGAAATGCTTGCTCAGCACAATTCTATACTGATGAATTTCGTATCGATTAGAAAAATCTGGTGGACGACTTTGGGTATGAACTCTGCATGAGGGGGTCGAATTCACTATAACGGTCATCGCGCCGCGATGCGATATCTACGCATCCCCGAATAGCCAGAATTATGTTCCCTATTGTGTGGTGACAATCTCATGCTAATTTCACTTCTTTATTTACATCCCTATAAGTTCTCCAAAACCTACGTTGCAGTTTTTGGTCTCTAAGGTTTTAGTCCGATTACTTCGTTCTTTATTCCGTATTAATTCGCTGAAGTGGTAGTTCCTACTGTTTCCACTATTCTGCTGCATTTGGTCACAGATGTTCAAGCTACCTACGAAAGATTCGAATGGGTTGCTTCGATGGATTTTGTTAATTATGAGTTAGGAATATAAATGAAACAAGGAAAAGTGCTGAGCGATGTATTTATGCTCGTCGTTCCATATCACAAGTCATGTTTATTCACATTTTGCTCTGGGTCGTTACGTAAAGTCGTTCGCGTTCCGAAATATTGACGAGCACCGCAAAACCTTCGCGTTTCCGTGGCTTTCTCAGATGTAGGCCATGTTTGTCATTCTGCTGCAATGCTGCAGAGAGTTCTTTAGCTGCTGTATAACAAGACAAAAGCGGTGTGGTTTGAGCCCCTTGTAGCCTGGATCGCCACTTTTGCAAGTAATCTAGCATCACGCCCCGTTGCGCTTTAGAAACCCGCACGGTCGAATTCTCGATCCTTCCGTCTAATCGAGTCTTTCATTCCGGCGGAGTTGGGTTAATTGGTACCACATTTGTCTGGGAAGGTAAAAAAAACTGACGTGGTATAGCGACTGGTCCCTGCAAGTCATTGTAGAATCCAAATACCCATTCACCATGCATCTACGATTCTGAATGGAGGTGCGTCCTGAGGGGACCTTTGCCTTTACATTTTCCCTTAATCTACCGCTGTCGAAAAATTAGACAAATTCATTTTCATTCTCTTGGAGTTTCGAATGCATTGTAGTAGATAGTTCAGGGTACGCGATATTCTATAAGCTTACGGAGCGGTTGAGATCGAACATCAATCAGATTGGAGATTTTCTTCGATTTTTCGAATACGGTGACTTTACTTCTGACCCAGAGCTGCATGCTATTGAAGGAACACGATGCTGGTATCTGTATTTTGTAGGCCGATGCTCGCTGTTCGGCGGCTGCTGCTGGCAGCTCCGTCGGCTACCAGTTCGTCAGCTGCCACGATGCACAATCGCAGCTCTGTACCACGAGTGACGGACGATCGTGAGAAGTCGAGCGCATTCCCGGCCGATCTCGGCTACGTCTACCGTTATCATAAACCAGGAGTCGATCCATTACCCCGTATACCCGGATGTCGAGTTCCGGTCGCGCGACCAGCTTACCGCGTTCGCGACGCTTGGCGAGAGTCTCAGGCCCGTTTCGGTCAGAACGACTACATCGACCTCCTCGGTGATGGCCAGCTCCATCCGGCCATGTTACAGTACCACACGCCCAGATGGCTGCGAGGATTTCCCGGTCAGCATCGGGCTAACGAACTGGTTAAGCTGATCCATTACCGAAACTTATACGATGAAAAGTTGAAGAAGAACTCGCCGAGGAGATGGCATGAGCTATGCAAGAGGATCAAGTACCTTCTCATCCATCACAACTACGACAAACAGGACGAGCTGTCGAGAGAGCGTGATTTGGGGCTGTGGGACGAAGAGCCGGACTATTTCTACAAGGACAAGTCAAGACGGTCCCATCGAGATCTTGTTTGAGTTTGTAGTTTCTTCTGAGGAGTAGGTTTGCTATTTTCCTTGTTTCCTGTTGTTTCCACTAGAATGTCTGAAACGTCAGCTGTCGTCAAGATAACGGTCATGTGCTGCTTCTTTGAAGTATCAACAAATGTTCGAATAGTTGAGAACTGATGAGATTTTTCGCACTTGCTGCATCCGTCGCGTGTTGTTTGTTTAGTTTTTTTTTCAGTGCAAATTTTATAGCTTTTCGTTTTGACAAATGTTAATAGCTAAAAAAGTAAACTCGTTTTTGTTGTCCGTTGTGAGATTGGTTCGTGGGAAGAAATTGGTTTCGAATCATTTTGTTTTTCTTCAAACGATTCTATCGATTTCGTGCTGTAGTTTCGATTGGGATAGCTTCAAAACCACTGAGTGCAACAGAGGTGTCGATGTGAACCTCTTTCTCCTATTGATAAGCAGTGTAGACTGGTCGGCGTTGATCAACACCTTGAGAGTGCGCCACGCATTCATAATCCATTTAGATTTGCGGAGGCGTGGTATGCGTATCTGGCTATAAATGACCAGTAAAACCACTGTATAGGTTAGGTCTGGTATCACCACGGAGCAATGGAGCATGGTGCGTAGGATATTGATCGTTCGACATTGCGCTTGAAATTGATCCCTTATCACCGCATTCCCTACTCTTTTCAAATCACTGAAACGACTACAGCCATATACTTGAAAATTTCCCATGTTTATGACTCTAGATATTTCATGAATTTAGACTTTAGACCCCAAATGCTTGTAACGTCTGAAGTCATAAACTTCGGATTTTCTCAAGTCTGTGGCATTGAAAAAAAGAATGGAGAAGTTTGCTGATCGCATCCGCAGGAAAGGTCGATTACTGTAAGAGCTCTAACAATAACGTCGGGGAGTTCCACGGTCGCTCTAGTAATATGAAAAGGCGGGTAACCTGATTTTGCCGGTTGTCCGACGTAAGCGTCCGACCTTAATCTCCTAGTCAGCGGCTAGTGAGAGGAAATACATTATATAGTAGTGCGTGATAGACTGATTGTAGCGACCAAATGCATTATTTGTGACCATCATATACTTTCCGTCACATGTTCAATGAAAAAACCGCTCCGTGGTGAATTCCTCGCTGCAAACAACACATTTCACTCCGAGGCTGCTGGTTCGTCGTGAATGATGGCCGATTCATACTTTGCGGTAAGCGGTTGCAGCGACTAAGCATAGAGGAGACGAGGAGAAAGCTGGACAACATTGGGAGCCAAAGGTGAAAGTCATTTATCATACTGTATTGATATAAAGGGGAAAGGTAAATGTATTGGCGTTGATCAGTTTTCGAAGGATTCGTGTTTTATCCAGAACCGTAGAGGTATGGTGAATGCTTATTGGGCCAACACAATGACTTGCAGGGGCCAACCGCTATACCAACTCAGTGTCTTTACCTTCCCAGACGGGTCTGGTACCAATTTACTCTGACCCCCAAGGGAGGAAAGGCTTGGTTGGCCGGGGCGAGGGTCCATCGCTCAATCGTTCGGGTGTCAGTAGCGCCTCTTACCACTGCACCACCCAAAATCCCGCTTTGATATGGAAGCATTTAACCCTACAGAGATCGAAGGGAGAAATGTATGGCTCCGAAGGGGAAGACCGCGGTGCTACGGCGCTTGGGTGGCAGCCGAAAAATCCCTTTGCAATATTTTTTTTCATAGAAGAGCTCAAATTGATGTTCAAGGGTAGACAATCTGAAAATATTTACCTAATGTAAATCCCATCTTCTTTCATGATTCTAGTGAAAACAACAAGAAAAGCACTTCTACTGGCTGGACACCCAACCCACATAGCACCAGGACCGCTCAGCCGGTTTGTTGATGAGTTTGAACGGACCTTCAAGATGTAGGCCTAACGTTGAGACGGTAAGAACGGGCCAATCCGTCTTTTGAATAGACGTCAATTGTGGTGTGGTGTGTGTAACATCGCGTGCCATGGGTTGTATGAATTTGAACTATTTTCGCTCTCGTTCCCTAGCCAGTTTTGACTTTGTTGATTAGAAGCGTAATCTTATATTGTTTCACGAGGCTGTCATGTTTCATTCATTTCATTTGAAATGGTTAGGCCCCTTAACGGCTGTGGGAAAATGAAATGAAATGTGGGGTTATCATAGAGTGTGTATTGAAAGTGATTTCAGTGAGAAGCAGTGATAAAACAACCAACAACCGCTCTCTTTTGAAAAATAAAAATGGCTTCTGTCTGGACAGACTTGTGGGTTTTGCTTATTATGTAGGATAAAAAATCGATGTAAAAAACCCACACGAGCTCATGTATTCCAAGAAAGGCATACCATGGTTATTTTTTGTGCTGATGCAAATTATGTTAAGGAAAACGCTGCATCTCTCCAGTCAAAGTGGGAATTACGCAAGTAGGACAGTGGTGTATAATTGTGGAACGTGCTGTAATAAAAGGATATTTTGAAATTTCAGGAGGAAGTCTCTTAAAGGTTCAGTGTTGCTGGTCATTTATCATATGATTTGTAGGCCTGATCGTATCTTTTTTCTTATCAGAAGCGTTGATTAGTTCTCGTCGACCTGCGGTGCCTAGGCTTGGGCAGTGTTCGCGGCGCGACGGCGATAGGCCTCGCTCGGCCGGCGCTCTCCGTTTCGCTTGCAAACCTATCGATTCGTTGTAACATCGCTTATTTCATTTTCACCTGCTGCTAAATTCCTTCGTTTGCATACCAATGTCGATAGCGTTCACTCATGGGTGTCTTTTGACTGTTACCTTAATTTTTTTTTAACTCGAGCTTTTTCCAAGCGGTGTGAATCTACAGTAAGTCGTTTCGTTCGTCCATTTTGTCGGTATTGGGGTTGGGTTGACTATACGCGCTTTTGTGTATTCAACTCGACATTCTTTTGATCAATTATTTTAGCCGTTAAATCGTACTTATCATGATATACTGGATGCCGAGGTCAAAATCACTCTCTTATAGTTACGTTTTACCTTTAACTCGACTACTCAGTCTTTTAACAGTGTATCATCTTCGTCTGTTGCTGAATTCGTACGTTCGCTTGCCAAAGTCGAAAACGTCGTCTCGTGAACATCTTTTAACTGTTACCTCAATCCATTCCAAGCTGAGTTTAATTTTTCAAAACGTTATGAAACCACGACAAGTCCTTTCGTTCTTCTTTTAGCAGTTGTTTCGCTCGTTCCTTGTATCGGTATTTGGCCGCTCGACTGTATGTACATCATTTTATTTATTTATTCAACTCGACATTCTTTTGGTGAAGAATTTCAGATTAATTTAATTTATTAATTTCCATGTCTTTTATTTTTCTTGTTTTTCTTTAATTTTGTACAGAGATGTGCGTGACACAGTGGTGGAAACCTCTGTGTTATAGTTGTCTTTTATCATTAATGTGACAAGACTCCTTAAACAGTTTATAGTAACCGCTGCGCTCTAAATTTCGCAAAGAAGTTATGTAATTTTTACAAGAAGACATTAGAGACATTGCTTTGGGAGGGGTATATTCGCTTGAAAGGAAAGGTTTCTGCCGAGAACTCTTCAAAATAAATAATATCAGACCTCACTTTGTAGCTTATCATTTTGCCGTCATTACGTCTCATTCACAGCTCATCGCGCAGTGGTGTGGTGGAAAATGGTCAGCTACAAGAATGTGAAGAAAATACTGCGTAGTTGGGTTGGTTATATTAATTGAAGTTCAGTCTAAAACTAGATATAGAATACCCCGTTCAGATGAGGTATGTTTGGATGGTTGGTGGAACTAGAAAGATGAAGAATATCTAAGCTAAGTGAGGTTAAAGACCTCTATAATACCATTTGGGTAGAGACTTGGACAAGACGACGGCCAAAGTTCGGCGGTTCTCCGTCGTTTTTTTTTGTTGGCGGTGGCCGGCCTACGTCGTTTGCATGATAGGCACCGCCGTAGAACGGGTTCCGAGCCATCAGCCTGAGATACCCAAATGATAAGGTCTAATGATAGCCGACGCAGTCGTCTGACTAATAGCCATCGTGTTTCGGTGATTAAATTGTACTTGAGGCGAAAAGAAGGACGGCTAGGAAAGTTGCCAGTGAAAATGACTGCAAGCCGAATTTCCTCGCAAGGATGTCCTCTATTTGGTTTTCTAGCCCATAGAGTTCGGAAATGCACATTTTCACATATTTCGACTCTTTGATGTTGTTACTGGTGTCGTTTATAGTGAATTTTTAGCTTTCCCACATCGAAATCATCGCGTTACTTTGAAAAAGAGTTGAAAATGTTGAAAATTGAATTGAGATCAAACGCGAACTATTTACCAACGATAGCAACGAGATGACTTCGTTCTAAGGGCTCGTTCAGACGACGCGCGTCGAAAATGCAAAATCGAAGCGCAATCAATAAATAACGTCATTGATCGAATTTGCTCCTTTGCGTTAGTGGCGCAGTCCGGTTGCGCCTCATATAGGCAAAAAAAATTAGGCATATAATCACATAGGAAAGAAATTAAACGAAAAAAGTGAATTTCGTCAAAATTCCCTTTAATAAGGAATGGCAGAATTCTAAAAAACCCGAGCGACCAGTAAGTTTGCCTATATGAGGCGCAACCGGACTGCGCCACTATTGCAAAAGAGCAAATTCGATCAAGGGCGTTAATTATCGATTGAGCTTCGATTTTGCATTTTCGATGCGCGTCGTCTGAACGAGCCCTAACGGATAACCTAATTGCTGCTATCACATTAATGAAACAAAATCAATAATGGCAACACTGATTGTGAGTACTATGATGGTTGGGGTTGTAGCTAAAGGAGAACATTTCTCGAGGGCGTATTTTCCAGGAAAATCCTCTTCTGATTGGTGTAGTACTGTGGAGAATTCAAGAATACACATCTATAAGCAATTGACCTCTCTTGGGGAAGCTAGTAAGAACAGCAGGTACAGCATGTCTACTGACTGTACCCTTCCCACAGCCCACATATTATAGCACCTAAAACGGTTGTTGTAGTATTTCCGAATTCTAAGTGTTCGAATGCTTGGTAAAACGTTCCTCCTGATGAATAAGGCCTCAGAGCTTTTTTTTTCCAGCCGCAATGCCAACTCACAGAGCGCACCATTGAAAAGAACATTAGTTCACGTGTTGCACACGTGTTCGGTGGTCCGAAGAATAAATTCAGACTCAGTTTTGTTCATATTTCGTCTGCAGCTCTTCCTTCGGCTTAGGCTTAACTTGCCATAATTTCTGATTCACGAAGCCCTTTCCTCAGGGTATCTGATACTCGGGCGGCTTCGTGAATCGCAAACTATGCCAAGTTTGCAGTAAGAGACGGCTACTTACCTCATTTGCATTGCTGCATGACTCTAATGTACATTTCTTGGATTACGACCAATGCCAAGCACATCGCTACCTAGTTTGGTTCACTCAAGGTCACTGGTCTAGCTGAAACTCGTCCAGCGACGCGCCATTGCTAGCATCTGAGCGAGTCCGTCACCCGTTTGCCACAAGCTCGTCAGTCTTTGCGAGGGGTACTGGAAACTTGACGTTTCTGAATTGGAAATCTTGGTAATTTGGCCGTAAGAAACGGGTTCACTCACCTCCGGGTATCGATAACCGCCCACAGAAGTTTTACAAACTTCGACTAGAACACAGGTGCTACTCATATCTACTGATCTGATCTACTTGATCCCACAAAAACCCGATTCATGATCATTGAATCCCATGCAAAATTTCAACGAAGGAGGTTTTAGGTTCATCACCACCATTTCTATGGATACCCGCTTTTAGTTGGCGATTTCTTATGCAGTCCGAGAAACAAATATCGGGCTCACAATAAACACTTCAACTATTCCCTATAACCTCCCTAGTCGTTGTTTGGCACTATCTAGTGAAGGAGATCGTTCTGCTTGCTGGAATGTAATAAGTGGAAGCTTGTGTAGCGTTGCTCCAGAGCGACTAGGATGGAGTGGAGGGACAAAAGTTATTTCTGCGATGAATTCGTTGTTCACTCTCTTCTGCTCTTTCTCAATTTCACTGTGGGTGGTGTCTATGGGTGATTCTATTGGCTCGTCGTTTAATTAATGAGTCATATTCTTTTGCGTGATTTTGTAGGAACTTCGAAATCCTCCAAAAGATTCGCACGTGAGACTGTCGCATTAGACCATGTCTATTGGTTGTGATCGATCTCCGTTAACTTTGATCTCTCCGATTTGTTATGCGTCCGATTGTTGAGAGTGGCAATAATCCGTTCAACCGAAATCCGATTTAGATGCCGCTGAACCCCGGCTTTTTATCTGACAATATGGATACAAGAGTGCTCATTGGTGGAGGCGTGGCGATGGCAAATGGGACGTCGTTAGTCGGGATCGAACGGAGCGGCTCAGACCTGCAGTCGATCATTTCCTCCGAGGACGACTCCATGGGACACTGTCACGGCAACTACGAGAACCTTGAGGTCGATCCCGAAGAGGTACGCACTTTATGTTGGTTTGCTGTGTTTTCATTATTTTATAGTTCTAATTATCGTATTTTCGCTTGATTTTTTTGCGGTTGTGATTCTACAAGGTGGATATATTTATTCCTAACAACTAATTATCACTGCCGTCCTGCGGTGCTTTTAGCATTAGCTTAAATTTTGAGGACGGTTTCGAGATATTTAAGGAGATCTTGTCAGTGTCATTGGACCAGTCAATATATTTCTTCCTCTGCTCCTGAAGTTCTGTTTCATAACATTATTAGCGCTCGCTTTCTCTGGCTGTAAAGCTTCCTCTTGGAACTCATTTGCTTTTCACACGAACCGGTGCTCATCTGATGTGCGAAGGTTCGTGAAGCGTGGATGTGGGGTGGATATTGCGCTTTATTTCTAGGCATCGGGACGGTTTTTAGCTTTTAACAGTTTGCAAAGATCATAAGTGGTCTTTTCCGACTTACCATTTACGCACCCAATTAGCTATGGAGTCGTTGTGGTGAAAATGTTGCAGTAAAATTTCAAAAAAGTGGAGATTCTCGGAGAAAAAACTAGAAACGTTGGCGTCACGTGGATATTGGGCTATAGTTTATGGCTTTTAAAGTTGCCATGTCCTCGGAAAGTCTAGTTGAATCATTCCTAACCACATGGTGATGAAGACTAGGCTATTAAGTAAAGTGCAGATTACATGGCTGAAGTTCGTTGTTCGACTGATTCCATGAGGTTGCCCATGTTTTATACGAGGAACTTGATGTGTGTTTTATTAGACTGACTTCTTACTGATTTGTTATTCGTCCTACTGACATGCTTATTAATTTTGTTCCTAGAAGTAAGAGCATTCCAGAACAATGGTATCAAATCCCACTCACCAGGGAATGCCGCCAACCTCCCATGGAACTTTGAATTGAGACCTATATCAATCGATAGATCTCGGAACACTGATTACAGATCTGTAGATCAAATTTGCAAAATGGGTCTCCTAAGCGAGTTCTGGCTTGCGAAACCTAACACTTTTTCCAGTGAACGACTGATGGTGACTTTCACATAAGTCTGCAACGTCACTTGAATACGGAAATTTACTCTCTTAACTACAGTTCTAACGATCTTCAACACTGAAGAAACAATACAGAAAAGCAAACATGCTGTTCGCAAACACAACTACTCAAATCTGAATCTAACTCTAGCAAGCGCTCTCACTGCAATTCTAGCAAGTAGGTCAAATGCCTGCAGTGGTAGATCAAATTTGAAGGCTTCGACGTGTTATTGATTTTTACTCATTCGTTATGCCCTTGTCTCCAGCAAAGGTGGTTTCTATTCTGCTCTCCGAATTTGGATCAGCTGAAGATAGCAGAGCAGCTACACGCGAAGAGAGGAAGATTGCCGCAAGGTTTGCCGACATTCTTCGCGAGGCTGCTGCAGCATTGGTAGAAGTTGAGACGGATGAGGATTTGGAAGCAGGCGCTTCCACTGACAACGACGCGGATTGGGATTATGACGAGGATGGAAACACAGAAAGTGCGGAGGAATTGTACTTTGGCACCGAGTTAAAAACGAGTTCGATCTCGTCCTATGGTCCGCACGGACTATAACTAACATATGCAAAAATAATGCCACCACGGGGGACCGAACCCACGACCCCACCACTGCGAGGCGAGACCTCAACCTCTGCGCCACAGCCGCAGCTGCCGGCAGTGCTAGCGGCCCTTCTCATTACGCAACACCGCGCCCAACGCAGGGTTTCGCAAGCCAGAAATCGCTTAGGAGACCCATTTTGCAAATTTGATCTACAGATCTGTAATCAGTGTTCCGAGATCTATCGATTGATATAGGTCTCAATTCAAAGTTCCATGGGAGGTTGGCGGCATTCCCTGGTCAGATGCGTATTGTTTTGAAGGAGATTTTTGAGATCAGCTCGTAGTTGTAAGAACATATCAAGATATTTATTTTTGGCTCTAGCTGAAAGTACTGTCTCCATTGATTGAACTTGCCAGTGATTCTTTCGTGTCGAATCGTTCCTTTTTTGAGGTTGTGACTCTGTCGCTGACGTTTCCAACGATCTCGGCTGATACAAGAATGTGAGAGTGCCAAAACTGGGAGACGGGTTTCCCAGAATGATCTAGTGAGGTCGTTTGAGGTGCTGATTGCGATTCTTACGTTTGCTCCCCAACGTTTTGTTCGCTTACGGTATGTTACGTTAGGATTGGGTAACAGCAATATACTGTATCGTGCCGAAATCGGAATAATCTTGAGACCAGACTCGTGATCAGCACTCTAGGTAATCCGTGTAAATAAAGTTCTGACGGCAAGGATTTTCTGAATTAAGGGCAGTCAGTGGAGTTTGAAATGTCAACTAGTGTCCTATTTTCGGTCTTCCTTATTTGCCTTTTTCGAAACTCCACTATTTATGATTATGCGCGGTGATTTCCGGTGCGGATGGAACCATTGCAGCTCATCGAAGGAGAAAGCTATGTTATCGTTACTTCTTTACCATTACCTGGACGCACTGGGGAAACCAATTTTGCGAAAGGAAACGGAAACCCTGTTTGTAGGCCTTATATAGTGTATAATGCGCAATTCTCTATTCTGGTTAATCGTGCATGTTAAGGGAGCACTGGTGGCAACATATGAATAACACTTGCATGGGGAAACACTTTTGAGAATCGTAATCCTTTCGTTCGCGTTCGCGTGACGGATTTTTCCCATTCTTTTCAATACATCTCACGTTCGTTTCAATGAGATGCCGATGTTTTGATCTGTGCCATGAATGTGAAAAACACAGAGACAGCGTTATCGTCACTAACTTTTCAGTTCAAAAATTTCTTCCAAACAACCTGTCAGTTTGATACTCATCTGTAGTATGATGATCTGTTTCCAACTCTCTGTCATTATTCACTGTTAGGTCGTGTTATTTTCTATGTTGACGGAGTTTTCAAAAAAAAGTTTTTTGGGTTCCCGACTATTGCAATAACACTTCTGATTTGTATGGATGAAGGTAAGAGGACAAGAAAGTCATAGAATACTCAAAAACTCCGTGGTGAAGGTTTATTTTCTCGCTTGCACTCGCCTAGATTTTCTCGTAAAGACTTGCAGTGTTTCGCTCACTGCAGATATTCCTTTGGAACTTTTGTTTAAGCTTCTATGTTTGTACTGTTGTTGCGTAGTGTATTCACGCACTCTCCAAACATCACCATACAAATTTCCTAGTTTTAAATCCGAATCGCGATTCAAAAATTTTACCTATTTTTGGCCAAATTGTACGGACTTTCCCGAATCGACGACACTGCATTTAGCTTGCAAGCGTTATGGCGTAGCTTGGCTATTGATGTGCTGCCCATACGATTAATGCTTGGTTTTATTTTAGTGTGTTGTTCTCACTCTTTAAATTATTGTTCTCTCGTTCGATTCCTTAAAATTTGTTCGCAGGCCTGTCTGTTGTGACTTTTTCTGTGCATGTTCCCTATAGCTTGTTCCCTTGTTCCCTATAGCCCGTGATTGAGTGGTTTAATTAGTGCTTCCTTGTGACGTCAGGTTCAAAAGGACGCGTGGATGATTCATGAAAGGAATCTGTCCATGGTCTGAGTTGCAGCTTTAATTAATGCATGGCTCGGAGCAGGGAAAGAAAGGAATTTCCTATATATGACGTCAACGTTCTGGTAATTATACGTTGCTTTCTATGCACTAACTCGATAATGGTGATATGGTTGGGTTCTACATAGGCTTTTCAAGATGAATCTTAGCACTTCGTTGACCTGAAAGTTGGCGAAAGTTCTGTCTCAAGGTAATTTAGAAATTTTGTTTAGACACGCTGTAGTTTCTCGAGAACTGATATCCCTTACTCCCACTTTGATCAGGGACCTCTCAGAAAGTGGCTTGAAAAGTGGTACTTAATCATTTTGGGAATTTTTCGGAGGTACTCGGATTCCTATAAATGACACTCATAATTGTCTGTAAATTATTGAAAAAAAACTTCGAAGATATCGTGGGATTACCCTGTGATTGAAGATTTTCGATGCCGTCAGGTTCTTCTCGGTGTTTCCTTTCTCTTTCCTTTCCCTTCTTTTCTTTTCATGCTTGAGAAAGATTCAAACCCCAAAGTTCCATGAAGGAAAAGGCTACCGTAAAGTTCTCGATGAGACTGATATAATATTGCCTGCTTATTTATGTACTTTTGGTCTAGTTGTATGTCTTGGAATTTTCTCCATGCATGTTTCTTCTTCGCTTTTTTCATTTTTTTATGTTTCCTTTGACCTTCCAATAGGAGTAAGCTGTGAATCAGGTGTTGGTGGAGAGTTTCTAGAAGTTGAAAACATTATGAATCGGCTAATCAAATTTTAGAGTTTTAAATCGTAAAGTAGTTCTATAAAGAAGAGAGAGAGAGGAAATAAAGAAGAGCCTGGCTAACCTCAGATGCTCGAGTTTGTCGAGTTGTATTGCTCACCAGCGCTTTTGAGATGTTTGGAAAACATTCTTCACGACCATGCTCTATATTTCCAGCGAAGAATACGGTTACTATCTCTTTCTTTAACCTATGTTCAACCTCGACATTGTGTTGTTTGCGCTTGTTTGGTTGGTAAGGAATGACAGGTTGACCCATATTCTGTAGCTCATTGAATACGCATGATTTATATATGTGTGTGCGATGGAGGAAAACATGGTGGGGCTCTGGTAAGCTCGCTTCCTCAATCGTGTTTGTTGTTCACAATCTGCCCCACCGGCCAGCACGATAAATTGTTTTGTGCCTGTACGCGCCACACTTATGAGAACTCATGTAGGGTCTGTCAATGTTCTTTTCCATCGTCCTTTTTCGTTGTTAGCCAGCGCTTTGCACCGCCGTTATGTCGAGATTTTTCTATTTGTCAGGCTGTATATTTGATCTCTTCATCATTAGAAGGGTTTCAGGTTTCTACTCAATGCCACCGAGGTTTAATCTCTTTTAATGGTATCTTTTTCTGTATAGTAGCGTATTTTCAGTCAATGTCTGGTAATATAACAGCAGATCGTTTGAAAACTGAATCAACTTTCTTATATTACTGTCACTTTTCGCTGTTAACGGTTAAAATTATGTCGAGATTTGAAGCGCATCTTTCAGAGTGTGTATTTGATCTCTTAGTTATTAGAAGGGTTTCAAATTTGATGTCAGTAGTACCCAGGTCATATCCCTTTTTATGGCAAATTTTCTAGTGTAGTATCATATTTTCAATCAAAGTTTTTTCAAACAATCAGTGAAACAGCACTGCTTCTGAGAGACAAAGCAAATTTCTCTCATTATTGTACATACTAGCACTTGCGGGTTGTTTCGAACACGCAGAGAAGTTAGACACTTTGTTGTTTTGCACGCCCTTTGTTGCTGAGACGGTGGGCTGATGCTGTACATTTTTGACTTTTCATGTGTAATTTTTTGTTGTTCTTAATATTGTTATTTGTTATATTGAATTTTTATCATCTTTCCAAATTATGAACATCGTTTGGTGATTTCATTTGATGAGTTACAACCTCTCGCTCGAAAACTGGTTCTCATTTGTATTTGGACCACTGTGATTCAAGAAAAACTTGAAGTTTTTTCCGGCCCCAAATATTCATTGGTGTGGTGGGCTTGAGTTTATTTGATGAGGGTTAGTTCAGGAAAACCTGAAGAGTGGTTCAACGTGTACATCGTGATATCTTGATACTTATATAAATAATAACAGTACTGTCTGCAGTTTGGTTGATAGAGAAAGATTTTATTGTAGCATACAGTCCAGCTTTGTTTTTAAGTCCTCTTAGTTTGCCTCTTTCGAACCCTTTTTATTCATGTAGCTATTTTCGTTCATAATTCTGCAGAGATCTTTTTCACGCCTCAGTGATTACTCTCTGTATTGTGGAGAGAAGTTTTGAGTTTCTTTGAGCGTAAGATCGATTTCTCAGTAAATAGAACTTTGTCAACGAAAAACGCTCACCTGAGTGCACTGGGCGACGGACGCAACGGTGTAGCGGAACCATTCTCTGATACGTTATCTGCTGAGAAGAAGCTCGTCGAGAGTAACGTGTGCGTCCGTGCAAAACAAGCGCGCAGATTAGATGGGAACGTCGCTTGGTACTTGATAAAATTGATCGAATGCGAAGCAAGCTGCGAATCAATCGATCTACAAGAGTTGATGGAAATGGTGGAATGTGAATAGGTGCTAAAAAAGGAAGTCAAGTCTGCGAAATTTGCTAATTCCCTCCTTTTTCTTACTTTCGTCAGAAGGACCTTTCTCTTGTACTCCATTTTAATAGGCCATACATTTCAATCTAAATGAGTGCCGAAATTTCACTGTTATGGTGGAACCGTCTACATAAACGGCTGTGACCAATCTAGAAAACTACCACTTACAATTCATGGCCGGAAGGAATTTCTCACAAGAAAATTGTGAGTGATGTACAGTCAGATCTGAGCCGAGGTGCATGGAAAATATCGCGTATAAGTAGAGCTCGAAACAAATCGCAAAGTATGAATATTGAAAAATGATCAGATATTGAAGAAGAGGAGAAAAAAGAAGAAAAGAGAACGTGGGTATGGTTTTCTCGTCATTTGGAAGTGCTTTTCGCGGTATATTTCGATCCCTGGTCTGTGACATCGTTATTGGGGTTGGTGTCACTGCCGGGAAACCGGTAAAGAGGAAGCGACTCGTTAGCTAACTAGCTGTTTTAATAGCGCCCTAAATTTAATTGGATCTAATTGGCCTGGCAAATGTTTTTGCCATCGTGAAGCTGCCTATCCTGACTGCTGTGACCAGACTGGAAAAGTGATTCTCATTACTGCTATTCTTTCTCTTTGTGGTAGGTTTACGAGGTTGTGTGGTTTCTGAGCGTCCCAGAGGAACAACGCGCTGAGAGAACGCAGATTAAAAATTAAACACAGATTAAAAATTCTTCGTGAATTGAAGCTGAAGGCTTTTCACAATACTATTGTTTGAGAGGGTCAATCACGTCTGGTATTGGATTCCTGGATAGTATGCTTGAAATATACCCTGAATGGCTCGCAAAGATGATTTGTCAAAACGTGCACTGCGGTCATCCAGGGGTTATTTGGGGATTACAGGAAGTCTAGCACAACCATTAGCGATCGGAGACCCCGAATGGCGCGTAGACCTGGTCATTCAACGCCCTTTGGATTTTATTCGGGATTTATTTTTTTTAGCGCACTGTTGCAAGTTCAAGGTCTGCGAGTCATCGCTACGCTGGTTAATAGAGTTAGACCTCTTGTAAACCTCAAATGAACTTCACATACACCCCCGGAGCGAGTTGGTGAATCAGGATTTGTGTAGTAACCGTGGCATTTTTCTGAGTTTATTTCGGGTATACCATTTATGAATCCGAAATCTCGTGGCTTGAGGGGTTGCTATACTCTGTTACCGTATTACGCGCGCCTTCACCAAAAGTTCACCAAAAGTGACAGTTGCGAACGATGGAAGCCCTCAACCACGCGCGACATAGTTTAATGAGTCAATTGATAAAATCAGGATAAGCAGTAGAAAGTTGTTCCTTGATTTCCTAGTATTGAAAACAATATAGGATTGCGGACCAGTTTCTAGGTACAATCAGCTTATCGTTTGTTGACCAGAAAGTGCAACTAATAATTGGAGCTGCTATCGTTTTGCCCTCGTTGTCATATTTGACTCATAGCACGAATGATATTTTGCAAGAGTCTAGCGTCTCAACCGTATGATCTCCTTTTCTTCTTTTTATTAGATATTGATAGCTTAGTATTTTCTTTCTTCTTCTTTTTATTTTTTAGCTTCTTTCAAAACCAGAGAACTTTGTGGTGTCATTTCATTACGTAGAACATTTTCTAGTACGGTCGTATCTCGCTCATTTTCGTTCTTTTTTCTTTAGTTTCTGAGAAAACGCTAGCAAACGTGGCTGTGGGCCTGTGTGGCTAAAAGCTGGCCAGAGTGTTCGACTCTTAAACCTCTGAGTGGTGGACTTCTACCTGGCGAGAGTGTTCGTCTCTTAAACTTCTGAGTGGTTGACTAAGCATGGTCCTTTGCTTGAGTTGCTTTCAAGAGCTGGGTAAACAGTAGGCAGGTACCATGTGGATAGAATGCATTCAAAGACACGAAACATTTGTTGAAGTATCTATTCTTGCATGTTCAACTTTTTACGTGTAAAAAAAATATCTGTTGGTATACATTAACAATCTAGTGCAGTTGTTCTGCTTGATCAGGCAACTGACTTCATCTTAACTTTTTGTGTTGGATTATGTTCAGTTCATCGCAAAAAATCACAGCTCAGATAGGATTCGAACCCGTGTCTCGGGTCTATCGATAGGCCCAGGTCGCGGCTAAGATCACATGTTTCGTCTTCATTCGGGTTTCTGCCATGAAAATTCGCTTCGAAAATGATTTTGCTTTCTATCTACTTGAGACTCCATTACCATTATTTTCTTGGCTGTGAATTGATACTTCAAAAACACAATAATCGATAAATGAAGGCGCGTAGCAAAGGTGTCCTGGATGGAAATACAGGAAGTACATAATTCCACATTTCCTTTTTCTCTCCAAACCAGACTTCCAGTTCATATGTTTTACATGCAGTTCCTAATCACTTGTGGTTAGTGGAAGAAGAGAGCTGTGAATGGAAACTCGCTTTTGAGTGTATTGGCTCTAAGTGGACGCTGGTGAGAAAAGTGCTATTTTCGATGAGCGGGAACTTTAAGTGGCGGAATTGGCGTGCAGACAAGGACGAGTGACGTGTGCAGGCTCGCGTCCCAGGCCTACCCGGTGCACTGTGTGTTAGACCACTACACCACTGACCAGGGAATGCCGCCAACCTCCCATGGAACTTTGAATTGAGACCTATATCAATCGATAGATCTCGGAACACTGATTACAGATCTGTAGATCAAATTTGCAAAATGGGTCTCCTAAGCGAGTTCTGGCTTGCGAAACCCTGCGTTGGGCGCGGTGTTGCGTAATGAGAAGGGCCGCTAGCCCTGCTGGCAGCTGCGGCTGTGGCGCAGAGGTTGAGGTCTCGCCTCGCAGTGGTGGGGTTAGGGTTCGGTCCCCCGTGGTGGCATTATTTTTGCATATGTTAGTTATAGTCCGTGTATAGTGTTTGTCACCCCTGGTGATTATTTATTCGACTTTAGTACGGTTGAGTGCTTTATGAATGGTTGTATGGAGACAGCCTGCATAAGATGTGCAGTTTGTGAACAGTATGTTTGTTTTACACATTTTTTTGCGTTGTTCCATCAATGCTGATGAAGGTTAGGACAAGTTTAGAAGGAAGGAGTAAATATTTGTGTTTTCTCACGCCATTACAATGTGTTTGCTGAAATGCGTTCCCAACTTCAAGTAACCTAGGAGACTTATGTGAAAGTCACCATCAGTCGTTCGCTGGAAAAAGTGTTAAAAACGAGTTCGATCTCGTCCTATGGTCCGCACGGACTATAACTAACATATGCAAAAATAATGCCACCACGGGGGACCGAACCCACGACCCCACCACTGCGAGGCGAGACCTCAACCTCTGCGCCACAGCCGCAGCTGCCGGCAGTGCTAGCGGCCCTTCTCATTACGCAACACCGCGCCCAACGCAGGGTTTCGCAAGCCAGAAATCGCTTAGGAGACCCATTTTGCAAATTTGATCTACAGATCTGTAATCAGTGTTCCGAGATCTATCGATTGATATAGGTCTCAATTCAAAGTTCCATGGGAGGTTGGCGGCATTCCCTGGTGAGACGATGGCTCACCTTCCCAACTTTTGTCGTTTGCACTCCCCAAGCACCTTCCTTGAGCCCGAAGGCCTTTCCTTCCAGCCCTCATCTGTATTAACGGTAATCCGGATTCAGCATTGTACTAGCAAAGCTGGAGGCATTTTGGCTACTGCCGTGAAATTATAGGGTTATTACTGCGTTTTTACGGGTTATTATTAGGTAAGCTAGAAGTAGGTCTCGTACTGGTGGTACTAGGATCGAGTTCAAAAGTTGCCAGCAAATCCTGTAAATACCTGATATTCGTAGGAGCAGAGTGCCTCTCGCTCTTGATTTTACGCTTCCCATGCTTCTGTTTGATAGTGTTTTTGTGACAAAGCATACCGTTGTAATCGTCATTCGATGTTCTACAAAACAATATGGGTCTCGTTGTGAATCTTCGGAGCTTGCTGAGCAACCTCCCTCGTAAGTCAATCAACTAATTCTCGTCTATAAACCACTAAACAAAAAGCGGCAAATAGCGGAATAGTTTCGTGTTATTTTTGTCATAGTTCAAATCTACAGGGTGCGCCAAAATTATAGCGACACAGTATTCGAATCGCCAAAAGCGACGTTGCAGCAGTTTAAAGAAACTAATGATGTGATCATGTTTATTAGTCCATTGTTACCAACATACAACATTACGGTTCGAATATATCTCCAATGGCTTCGATACAGGCTTTCAGACGCATCGGGAAATCATCGACGGCGGCACGCAAGTACGTCAGGTCCAGTTCTTCCCACGCTTTCAAGAGAGTTTTCTTCAGCAAATCCACAGAGCGGTGTGGTTTCCTGCAGGCTTTCGCTTCCAGAACTGACCATACAGTGTAATCCATGGGATTTAGATCTGGAGAATTCGCTGGCCACTCTTGGAGGCTGATGAAGTCGGGGAAGTTGTCGTTGCACCACTCTTGCACTGCTGCTGCCCTATGAGCTGGAGCTCCGTCCTGTTGAAAGGTCCAGGAACGACTCCCAAAATGAGATCTAGCCCAGGGTAACAAATCTTCCTTCAGGAGGTCCAAATAGTTTTGACTGTTCACTTTGACTCCTTTTGGAACGAACCATAGAGGCTTTTCACCATAGAGGTTTTTTTCTTGATATTGTCCGTAGTTACCACAAATGCGGGCCTTCCTCGTCCGGGCCTGTCCGCTTCGGTTCCCAGATCTTTGTATCGCTTGATGGTCCTGTATATGACACTTCGATGCACTCCTAGACGGCGGTGTATTTCGCGTGCCGAAAGTCCTCGACGGTGAAGTTGAATGATTGTTACACGGTGGCATGAACGCTTAACCATCCTGAAATAGCAACTTACATTTACTTTTAATATAGAGAAACATAAACAAATAACGAGATAAAAACAACAGAAACACAGAAAAAAGCAGACCATCCGAACAGGAGGTCAATTTATTCGCGCATATGCTGTCGCCATAATTTTGGCGCACCCTGTACTAAAAGCATGGCGACGTTCAGCCTTGGAGAGCAGCAATCAGCCTTAAAATGTATGAAGAACCTGGCTTATTCCTTCCAGCCTCGCCGTTGTTGATAAAAGTGTCTCCTTGTTTCCGTCACCTTCAATATTATGAGGTAGAATGCTTGTTGAGCATAGATCTCAAATTCTCGTTACTCGTCAGGTGATCCTCATATGAGTGCGCGGAGTACTCTTCAAACTGTGCAATTTAAGGTGTTCACTGAATGGTATCTGTTAAAGGGTGGTTTTGACTTTGATGTGTTGGACGAAACAGACTTCTGAATGTAGCGAAACGGTGGAATCGCAAGACATCCATGAAAATTGTGTTCTAGACATTTGGAAGCTCAAAATGAGAAGCCGATCATCAAAAACGTGCCAGATCCAAAAAGGCTTGTGAGTTTGTAAAGAGACCGTTAATCTGTGAGATTATCTGAAAATGCGCGAACAAAAAGAGCAGAACCGGAATAGTTACCAGAAATGACGAGTCTTTGAGTTTCGCAAGCGAAGACCGAATAATTGTTGGGCGTGATTCATTTTATTCTACATGATTGCTCTGCTCTTATGAACTATACGGAGTGATCGGTCGCCTTTGCTGAGTCACCGTGTGAGCCCGCAAATTAGAAAGAGATTAGGTTCTGACTTCAAAAAACTGCGGGATTAAGTGATTTCGGAATTTCTTGTCAAATATTCCGTTGGGGTATCGTAATTCTAATTGTTTGAGTTCTTGACGCGACTCCTTTGATACTAGGTTGATGTGAAACGTTCAAGGTCATTTTTTCAAACATAATCCAATATCTAGCAAGAATAGTTACTGTTGAAATTGGAAGTGAATTTCATCTAATGCCATAAAAACATTTGTAACAGCATAAGGGTAAAGGTAAAAGTGTCGGCGTTGATCAGTTCTTTAACACTTTGACGACAATATGAGCCACCGGTGGCTCATGCGTGTCCGTCCGCGTGGGACATTATGAGCCACCGGTGGCTCATAACATAACGCGCGGGCGCGAGCGCGTGTCCCACGGCGCGTCCAGCGCAAAACAGCGATTGTCGTCAATGTGTTAAGGACGGTCCTCCGCATTCGTGTTCAATTTCGAATCGTAGCGGCATGGTGAATGCGTATTTGGCTTTTACGATGACCTTTGGGTCTGCCGCTATACCAAATCAGTGTCCCAATCTTTCCAGACAAGTCTCGTACCAATTTGCCCTAACCCCGGGGGGATGGAAGGCTTGGTTGGCAGGGGCGAGCATCCATCGCTCAATCGTTCGGGTGTCATTAGCGCCTCTTGCCTCTGCTCCATGCGTGCTGTAAATGAACTAGTAAGTAGTTTGGAACCACTGTGTTGGGTGCTATGGCCTTAGTTTCAGAAATTTAAATTCTAGAAAATTAAAATTGATTTCAAAGCAAAACTTTCATTAGCACCATCTCAAGAGAAACTACCGTCGAACTGGGTTGTACAGTAGATCATGTTAACGTGAAAATATCTTCCAATTCCCGTCCAAAAATGATTTTTGATTATTGCGTGTTAACGCAAATATGGCCTTGCGTGAGATGGCCTTGATTACAAATATTGGTATCGAAGCTTAGCAGAAACGGTGGCTAAATCAGAAAGGGCTCGGTTTGGGTAGCAGTTTTCTTCACTTGCGATATGATTTTGATCCTTTGATTGGTAGGTGGTTTGTTTCCTACATCACCAATCACTTAATTGCTGAGTGGAGATTAGATTCATTCCAGTGAGGTCGAGATTCTTGCTGAACATGATGACCGTTGTTTCGTTCGATCGCTCATTTCTCGTTCTCGTCCTGTTCGTCTAGTTCCGTTTCGTTATGTGGGCGTATAGGGTGGATGTGGTCGGAAAAGACAGATTGAGTTGGATTCCTTCAAAGTGTAGAAAATCATGTTCTGAGAGAAGCATTCAACCACCGTTCTGGGGTGTTATTCTTTGCAATGATAAAGATGATTAACGCCAGTTCAGAAATGCAGAACCAAGGGAATGCTGACATTGTTTCCCACGATTTCTACGGGTTTTGGAATATATTTCTCTCTTTTATTTCATTCGATATTTCGTCCACTCGTTTCATACATCATTGCTATCATTCTATTTCCTGCTATTTTCTCCTTTCTGATGATGTCAAATTGTCAGATAGATTGTTCATACTATGTCTATGGAATTCCTGGACTTGTAGTGGAAAAAGTTCATTGGGGCCCGTTATCAAACTGACCGTTGAGATCCCATTTTTTTTTTTTTTTCGATGGACAAATTCATTTTCCCTAGCAGCTCAGCTCATCGGACGCACAAGGAGAAGAGGTAGAGCGTGCCACACGTGCGCGGCCGTGAGATCGAGCCCCGTCCTAGACCTACGGAGATTTTCATGGATACAGTTTTGCACAAGCCAGTACCGGACCTACTCAGGTGGATGATGACTTTGTCAGGTCCCTTAATTGGTCCGTAACTCACGCGTTGATAAATTACCCATTCATGATACTTGAATCTATTTTTTAAAATCCAGGACAGAGAGGATCGATCAACGCCTTCACTTTTTACTAAATGTTTTACTTTGTGTTTCATTTAGCCTCTTTTTCGTTTTTTTCGGCAGCATGTCCTGATGTAAAACCGGAATCGACATGAGATGTTTGTTCAACAGATGACTATTTTTTTCCATTAAGAAAAATCTGGACCGGTTACTCAGAGCTCAGCCGAAATGACTCCGTTTTTCCTTCGCATTCATTTTTTGCTGTTGAATTTCTTCTACCAAAGCCGCCCTTTTCGACAACCTCTAGCTTTCTGTAAATATTCCCTTTCGAAGTGCCACTCCCAATTGTAAACGTCTTGAACCGTCCTCCTCACCTCTTTTCGTCGCCTTTTGTGTCACATGCCCTCGCGTTGCCATTTTTGTCATGAGTTTCACTGTCTGTGTTATAATCGGCTCTCCATAGAATTCTATGCACAACAGTTTTTGCAGTATATTCAACTATTCAAGAAACGTAATTCGTATATTGTTCAACTTTGTCGTTCATGTGGGAACTCTCTTTTTTTGGAAATGGAGGAGATTCGAGTCACCTGTCATCGATTTGTCGATTTATGCTGAAAGTAGCTCCTACCTAGTGATTGCTTTCTCAATTAGAGAATGCGGAAATAGAGGAGTGCGTGCCGATATTCTAGGAAATCAGAAGAGTTTTATTCTTCCCATTCTCAGCAAAATTAAATCATTCCGAGGCATTCAAGTGGGCTGAAAAAATATTGCATCGTAGGTCTATCGCTCTATTTGGAAAAAATCGAAATATTTATCTGAAGTTTGCAGTCGATAAACACTTTGGCAACACTTATTATTTTGTAGATACGATCGCCCTTATTGTTTGCAGGGTTCAGGGCGTTTTCCTGAACGATGAAAAGTTTACAATCTGTGTAAATTTAATGAAGACGATTTTTTAGAGCTGACAATCAGTGTTGAGGTGCATCAGAATCCTTATAGATCCCCAGTAACGGTAGGATGTAGAGGCTTACTGTTCTGATTGCAAGGACAATTTTAAAAATCATGATTTGGGCGGGGTTCGAACCCGCGTCTTGTTGCTATTCCTCACTCGTTCATAAGAACGAGAAGAGCCGGTAAATTGTAATCGGAATTGCACAAGTTCCGTTGAAAGGGTTTTAGTATTGAATTGATCTTCTTCTTTCTTTGCATGACCACATTCTGCTGGTCACTGCTATGTACAATAGAGCTATGTACATGTTGTTCTGCGCATGGAGAGACGGACCGAGAGCTTCTCCTGAATTGATCTATTTGCGGTTTTCCTCTATTCATACGATCACAGTAGCAAAGGTTATCGCACGAGTTCGCTCCCTATTAGAAAAACGTTCATAAGTTTAGTTTCGCACTTGGTGAAAAGATTTTTCTCGATGCGCTGCTGTATCAATTTGTTCGATCTGCCAGGAGGGTTGGAGAAGTAAATCGATTGGTGACACTGATTGCTTGGTATTGCCTGCTGTTCCAGCCGCTTATCGACTTCCTTTTGCATCTTTCTGTAGAAATTTTCGATATATTTCTTTTGTTTTAGGTAGGATTTTGTTAATCCGTTTATGATTGTTCGTGGTTTACACTCATTCAGGCTTTCAACTGTGCTGTGTTTTGCTAAGAGCGAAGTCGTTCACATTAGTTTCGCGTGAGTAGTAGTCCTTGTAACCTTGATGAGTTTTACTGGAATGTAGATCCGTGATCTAGTGGTAGAATCAGAGGTTCGTGACCTCGAAGGGATGGCGATGTAGCGACCATCTATCAACCTCAGTCCATAATGCGGTTATGTGAGTGTGAATAATTTTCCTTCTCCTGCTTTTGTCTTACTCTGGCTCAGGCTTTTTCATATCCTTTCGAATTCAGGGCAATAAGGCACTAAATTCGAGGGCGACTGGTAACGTTTTCGAACTTTACATGGAAACAAATAGATAAATAAACACATCGGAGGGCACGAAAAGCCATGAATTCATCCTAGGGGAGATTTTTTTCCTACAACCATTTGATCTATTTTTCTTGCTTTCCATTCAGTTAGTGGTGGCGCACATGGGGAAATCTTAGCGATGGCAAAACAAGTGGTGCGATGATGGCCTATATTTGAAAATAAGTAAAAAAAACTTGTGGTGATGAGAATACGGGTGCGGTTGATTTTACTTTTGAGATTTTTCTTTTGTTACGGTGTAGTTTGTTCGTTTTCATTTCATTGATTTGCTTTTCGAGTCGGTCGATGTGCAGCCTTGAAGGGTGTGACAAAATCATGTCTTCCGGCAAAGTTGGACTACTTGAAAGTAACAATGATCACTGGAAGAATGAGGTGTTTACAGTTGACAGAATAGGTGATGGTGAGCTGATGTTATCTGAGGTGACACCCAACGGTCGTTCATTACACATTTTTCTTGTCGTCGGTTCTTCGCAGACATGCCATTGTCGGCAAGTGCTTGAATGGCGCGTGCGTGAAAACCGATGCTACCTGGAAATTCCAGTGTTTCTGTGTTTCCACCCAGTGTACATTGCTTTGGTATTGAACTCCTTTTTGCGCATGATATTTTTCAACAATAGCTCTCATATGAAGATCTACGAGGTCTCCGAATCCTCTTTGCGCCATCGAGGTGTTTTAGACTCTTTATAAACTCCATATGGGCGAGCGTGGTTCTGTCATAAGAGGTGGTACTGACAGGAGCACGTCAAGCGATCGATCCTCGCACAGGCTAACCTAGCCTTCCATCTCTCGGGGTCAGGTAAATTGTTACTAGACCTGTCCGTGAAGGTAGAGTCACTGACGTGGTGTAGTAGCTGCCCTGAAATCATTGTATAGGTTTCTACGATTCTATTTTGAACGCAACTGCGGCTTTGCGTCTTTACGGCAGTGATACTTTACCTTTACCTTCTCCGTCATAAACCCAAAATAAACCGGGAACAAGCCCGAGAACGCGTTGAAGAATCAAGGTTCATGCGCCATTTGAGGTATCCAAGCCTTTGTTGTGCTAGCGAGTTGTGCTAGACATCGTACAAAACCTGAGCATACTTTGAACAAACCCCGCTGCGCGCGTTGATGAATCACGGTTTGCGCCGCATTCGGGTGCAATCTGGGCGCACCTTTTTGCGCTTGAGACAAACGGTCTATCTCTATGAAGTTGGGAGTCGAATTAGTAATTTGGTAAACGTTGTGGGTGCGCATAAATTTAGCTGCAGTAGGCATACAGCTCTCTTCAGCTGTTGCAGAGATCATTTCATCTCTTCCTTGTATGACTATTCTGTAGAAGATCATTGTCGCTTTCTTTTTATGACACATGAATTTGATTTTCAGTTGATTTTGACGAGCTTTCTTGAAATATGTTCTTATAGCGACTCTGAATGTCGACGGTTCCTCAACCATACGCAAAATCAAATATATCCACTCCCAATTTCACCACTCAGCACAAAGGTTGCAGTGAAACTGCAAAATTTGGAAGTCGTGAACGCAACAGGAGTAACAAGGCACTGCGAAAGGCCAAACTTCTGCGATCACCACGGCGTATTGTCCAAAACACTGCTCGGAAATCCTCACTGCTGGCCGCTAGGTGCAATAGCAACGCTAACTGTGCTGATCTACATACTAGCGACAGTGATTATCATTGCCTCATGCGGGATAGTAGTTCTTCTGCGCAGCCAGTGTTGCCACATGGCGAGAAAACCCATCAGGACAACAAGCTAATCGCTATAACTCCGGCGCTTTTGAGCTGACACGGTTACCAGGCACAAACGCGTTAACTGCTCTCATTGCATGCGCAGTGATCTCTAGCACGGCAAGCTGTCAGCACGGATATATGAGGCATACAGCGGATCTTGTCTGTAACGAGCGTAACATTCCGTATTCTTGTTCTTGGAATGTTCTTGGGGTTTCTTGAGTCTATTACACATGAAAGAGATTTTCCCAACAAGGTGATTCATAGTTGACTTCCGATATCGCATGGCATTTGAGAACACTCTGCGGCGGCCTTAACCTCGTTCTCCCATTCGGTGCGCTGTTTCACAGAAAAGTACGTTTTCAATCTGCCATTGAAATTGTTCCGTCTTCGCCTAGCGGAAATTGGTAGTGAACGGTTGCGAGACACTCCGGAAGCCATCGTAAATTAATTCTTATTTCGTTGATGCACCAGTTTTGTCCATTTCTCCTAACAATTCCATTCTCTCTCTTCCAATTCTGATTGCAGGTTTCGGTCACGTTCCCTTTCCTCACCAAATCTTTTTTTCTCGCGAAAAAGAAAAGCAATTAAAAACGGTACCGGTGTTAGTCTCAACTGGCTAAGGGTTGGTAGTCGCTTCCATTGATATTTAAATTTGGTTTATCTTGCAATTGCCGGTGGCAGTCGTGAATTCTTCTGATTGCTGAATGCTCTATGAAAATAAGCCTCCTTCTTATTTTTATAGTGACCTCTTTGCTTTCTGTTTGAAGTTTGTGGGAGATGTATGAAAAATGACCTACCGTTTAACTGCATCACATGTTTTTTGAAACGGCCGTATTTCATTCTGAATAGTAGAAAACACCGTATTTTTGTCACACCGCATGAATCTAGTTAATGTTCACCTGGTGTTTTCGTTCTTTTAAATGTGACAGTTTCCGCGGTGCAAGTTGTGGTGTTCCCTATGTATGGTAACGTAGTGGATGTTTTACCATTTTAAAAATATCCGTATAGATGTTCGGAAAATTTAACACATGCAGGATTTGCATACTCTTTCAAACTTTCGAAACTCGCGCTAAACCTATCACATGTATCGAAGGATTTAATTTTTTTATTGCTGGAAATCTGGAACTATTTGGATGTTTGATCCATTGCTCTTCACTCACTATTATCTGTCTAGAAAGATGAGCTATGTGGACGTTATCGTGCTTTTCTCGAGAGTGACTGGGCAAAAGTCCAGTTCAATCAAAAACTTTTTTATTTTTTGTTATTTTTTAGGCTTCAATTGGAGCTCCTTCACAACGATCTTTCGTTTCGCCTAAACTCGTGCTATCTGAGGCCTTCGTGCGACCTTACGTGCTAACATGCAAGTTTTCGAGGGAGAGAAAAAGTGATCAGATGAACAAAGGAACTATGCCTGGGTCCAATCAACCTAAAGGTCTGGTCTATTGATAGGTATCTCGGTGGCTCATAGATTCACTTCCTAACGGGGCAATAGAGGAACTTGTGAGTAGGGTGTGTGTGTGCTGCAATGGTTAGAGGCGCTTTTTATACTTGCACGGTCGAGTGATCGATCCTAGGCTAAGGCTTCAGCCTTCTTAAGTTGGGCAAATTAGTAGCAGACTTGCCTGAGAAGGTGGCAACCCTGCCTTAGTGAAGCTGCTGGCCACCGCAAGTCATTGAATGGGCAAATACGCACTCCCATCGCTCTACGTTTTTAGACGGGGGACGATTGCGTGGCGCGTGCTCAGGGGAATGGTCAACGACAACCACCCTACCCGCCCCTTTACCAGAGTATGTCAAGTTGAGAGTGTTTCGCCGGTTCTGTGATACTAAAGAAGCGAGGGATATTAAGGGTTAGCATAACTCGATCCAGTTCTTTGCTGGACAATAGAGCTCTTTTTCTTTTCGTTCTTTTCTCACGTAACCTTACCCGCTGTCCAGTTCTTTCCGCGGATTTCTTGTTTCTTCCCCACCACATAACCGACTGGTATTCATTTGTGCATTCTTGAAATGACTCTATGTAGTCTTCGATCTCACTGTGCGACAGTGTCGCGACGACGACTCCGACGCGTCCTCTCCCACAACAATAACAATAAGTCGGGTTTTCGGCTGCGTATTCGGTTGGTATGTACTGGCGGCGACGGCCACAGGGCAGGCCCACAAGCCCCCAACGCGCCAGACATGATTGTAATTCCTTGTGGACATGATATAAACTCGCTTTCGCTCGCTGTTCTTACACATAGAAGATCTTTGCGCATGCCTGAACCCGGTTTTCCACGGAATCAGGCTCGCACTGACAGATTGTTCCAAGGTTTTCGGTGATCTAGTTGTAACGTCCACTTTCATTTCAGAGTTCTCCTAAAGGTTTTTGGCTGATCGAAGCGACATCGGGTAGGGTCTCCCTCCACTTTCGTTTCTTGATCAATTTTTTATTACATCCTTGGCATCATTGTTTGTTTAATTTTGCTTCATTTGCTGGACCACAGATTGGATACTCTCTATATTTTTTGTTCGTTCTTGTGAAAACTTCATCGGTGTTACCATTTTTGCTTTGTCTATGTCGTATTCCATGCTTTCCATTTGCCAGAATGTTTATCAGGCTTCTTTTCCTGCAGACTAATTTTTTCAATCGTGGTGGTGAGATTCAGCTACCCATATCAGTAATGTATTCTCTGAAGGGTACTAACTTTCTTTAGTCCTGCTATGGGCTTATTCGATATGCCCTAGATAGATTGTGTTGTCCCTTCCTGCTGTATCTATGGGTTTTGTAAATAACCGCATTCCTCAATTGATGCTATGCTAAAATTGCCCATCATATCACCCACATTCATAGAGACCACCTTTTGTGGACCATGGTCTACGATTTTGATGAATATGGTTCCATCAGGAAATCTTTTTTTGTTTTTTTTTCAAAGAAAATCAAAATTGATAAGGGCTATTCATTTACAATGAAGGAGAGCTGGAGTTGGGAAGCCTCCAGTTTGTTTGCGATCCTCGTTAGCTTGTACGCTCTTCTATTTGTAGCTCTTAACGGGCTCTAATGATGTGTTAGACTCATTCTGGTAAACTCTCCCTGCTGAGTTGCTACGTGAATCCCTGGTTTCAGCCTATTTCTAGTGAGGGACCATTTCTTGTATGGATTTTCACGCATGATTATTTCTCAAGTAGCGAGGCTCTTTTCCCTATAAAAGGTAGAAACACGGAAAGTCATTGTTTACTTTTCATTTTTTTCCAATGTCTAGTTGCGAGTTCTCTGAATTATTCAAGCCGTTGGCATTCTAGTCAGCTCGATCCTTGAGAGTTTTTGAATTTGCGGGAGTTTGGAGCATGCATGGCTTCTTAGCCACCTTTCGAAGATACAATTTGGTCTTTCTGAGTTACGTTTGTGTGAGAGGCGTTAATTTCTAGTGCTCAATGTAAACGTTCATGTAGGGTCCCCTTTCACAGAGTGGCAGAAGTTCTTGAGCATACCTCATTCCCTTTTTAGACAGACGTCATAATTCTGACCATCTATCTATGTAAAGCTGAAATAGCTGATGTTCCGATGTAAAGGACACATAAGATTCATTCATTTGTTAGCAAGCTGAGCCATCGATTGCCTAGATTGATTGATTAGATTCAACAATTTGATTTGGTCAAACATCTTGCATCATTTATCTGGAAAAGACCCATCCTGAAGTGCGCATCTTTTTGAGTGAGAATAGCCAATTGCCTGGTTTAATCAATGAAAATGAAAAACCACGTAAGGAATTTGAGAAGCGCGACCGATCGATTCGTTTTTAGCCTATCGATGTAACCCACACGTTCGTTAGAGAAATTTAAGCGTAACATTGCCCGTGAGGACTTATGTAAATAGTATATTGGGACTGACCTGTGTTTTGAAGTGACTTGTTTGTTCTATCTTCCTTGGCTGATAATATTTACTTGAAGTCTTGTTTTTGGTGGAATATCATGTATGTTTCCTGTTTGTCCACATTGTTGTTTGCTGGAGTTTTTAGAGGGGCTGTTTTGTGGTCTCGAAATGAATTAGAAGAGGGAGTTTTGTTGATTTAAGGATTTGTTTGGCAAATTTCTGAAAGACATGATAAAGCTTTTTGCCGATGGAGTTTGAAAAGTGACGTTTGACTTTCTTTGCGTTTATAGTGCTGGCGTTTTATGAATAATCTTTTTTTGAAGCTCTTTCGTTCATCCTCCATCATCACACGGTAGGAATTTCTCTCCAAACTCGCCTATATTTTCCTCACAGTGTTACTTCAGAATTATGTCCTTTTAGAGAACACCTGTTTTTACTCCATTTTGCTCTGATTTCAGATTTCTCGTTGCGCCAGTAACGTGTGCGCCCGTGTAGATCCTTATTAATCCTGGCGAAAACTTGAGCGCGTTTATGAATCACGTTCGGCGCCCTTTCCGTGGTTTATTCCAGGTATTAATTCACGAAGTCAAGCCTAAGTCTTAAATAATTGTGACGCTCGGACGAAAGAAAAGAGTTGATGCAGAACTATGATTGGGAACTTCGCCATTCAGAAATCTGGTCTTCGATACGATGTTTTTTCGGCAATTAAATGCTCCTTTATTCCTCTCGCACGTCATTCCGCTTTAATCGGAAACGAGCTGCGTCATCATAATTGGTCTGGCAACATGGAACGTTTTTATGTTGTTACTTCTGTTTTGGGAATTGAAAGAGTAGATAGTGAAGTATACTTAGTGTAAATGTGATAAGGCTTACTAGAATGAAGTATATATAGTATACAGTATGATAAGGCTTACTAGTATCCTGCCTCCCCTTTTCGTCTAACTAGGGAGGTCAGTGAGCGTGCCCCAAAGATTCCGAACGAGACCCATATAGTTTTGTAGAGCATCGAGAGAGGATCACAGCAATATAGTTTATTTTTGCTGAGCGCCAATGGGGGGTCCGAAAATCGCAAAAAACCATCGCCTTTGGGAAACATTGGAAGCGGCCTCTAACCCCCTAGTCTATGGGGTGAGAGGCGCGCCTACGGTGTGCCTCGATGGCTCAGTGGTACCGCAGTGGGTTGTCGTTCAGGGAGTCATGTGTTTGGATCCTGTTGGTCCATTTTTGTTTTGCATCAATCGCATTGACACCAAAACGTGCTCATTTTGCGATTTTTCCTTTGAGGTTGAAGAAAATCATGTTTGGAACAGCTTAAAACGCACAAATTTTAGTAAGTAAATGACAGCATTAATAAGGGTAGCCAATATCCATCGCTACTTACCTTAAACAGACGCAAATTCAGAAACTAACGTTAGATTTGTGACCAGCGCCCCAAATTACCCCCACAGACGAAGTTTGAACGAAATCGTTTACTTTGACCCAGGCACCTCACTCACCCTTGCCATAGCAAGGGCTCACCAGCCCATACACAACCAAGCTCACCATAAGATACCCTTCCTGTTGCAAATCACGAAACCAGTGTTAGATTCGTGACCAGCGCCTCAAATCGCCTCATTAGCAAAGTTTTGGCGAAATGAGTGACCATGACATCTCGAGCCTCATGTAAGGTGTCGGCAGAGTTGCCCAAGGTTCAGTCGCTGATGAATTACTGTTAGGCCATTGTCATGCCACATCGCTAGCGTCAGCGACCGGGTTGGCACGAGCGAACTGGGCGCCAGTCGCTGCCAATACGCCGCGCGCTCGTTCCGCAAATACGTGGCTCCTACAGTGCGCTTGGGTCATCCTTTCAGCTCTCTTTGATGTGCTTAGCCTACCTAACCCATACATATATATACATATATACACATATATATACATATATATACATATATACATATATATACATATATACATATATATACACATATACATATATATACATATATACATATATAAATAAATAAATAAATAAATAAATATATATATATATATATATATATATATATATATATATATATATATATATAATGGGATGGGGAAAGAAGTGCCTCACACGAGCGAACTGCCGAATCGCAGTGCAATGCGCTGCGACGAGCGAGGGGGGTGCGCGATCGTTTCGAAATCGCGCCCGCGCAACGGCATGACACCCCGCCAGCGAGCCCTCGCACGCGTGCGTGCGACAACTGACACAGACACATCTGCTACCACGTGTCTGATACTGGGTAGTGTCAGTGGCGCAGCCGAGCGTCGAGCGAAATTGCTGGCATGACAATGGCCTTATATTATGTCATCATTCAGAGTCTAGCTGTCAGAAAATTTTCAGCATCCACTACCTTTGTTCCAGAAATTGCTTGGGAGTCTCACCTGGAGTGCTGATCACGATTTTTACTCTTGTTTCTGAAATTCTGACTGGTGAGCCCTTGCTATGGCAAGGGTGAGTGAGGTGCCTGGGTCAAAGTAAACGATTTCGTTCAAACTTCGTCTGTAGGGGTAATTTGGGGCGCTGGTCACAAATCTAACATTAGTTTCTGAATTTGCATCTGTTCAAGGTAAGTAACGATGGATATTAATGGGTCCATTTACTAAAATTTGTGCGTTTTAAGCGGTTCCAGACATGATTTTCTTCAACCTCAAAGGAAAAATCGCAAAATGAGCACGTTTTGGTGCCAATGCGATTGTTGCAAAACAAAAACGGACCATTAGGATTCAAACCCATGACCTCCTGAACGACAGCCGACTGCGGTACCACTGAGCCACCGAGGGACACCAGCTGCGGCCTCTCACCACAGAGACTAGGGGGCGAGAGGCCGTTTCCAATGTGTCCCAAGGGCGATGGTTTTTTGCGATTTTCGGACCACCCATTGGCGCTCAGCAAAAATAAACTATATTGCTGTGATCCACTCCCGATGCTCTACAAAACAATATGGGTCTCGTTCGGAATCTTTGGGGCACGCTCACTGACCTCCCTAGTTAGACGGGATAAAAGAATCAGCAGGAACCGCCCCTACAGAGCGGCAGCACTACCTTAGGATCGTCAGTAGGGCTATCATACAGTAGGATGCTCGATTGCTATTCATATCTGTCCGAGGTCAGAGAAGGAAACGAGCCAGTAGGTTTTAACCGAACTTGAAATTGGATATAGTTCGTTTTATTGTGCAAATTTGTAGCTATTTTATTTTTATCCATGGTTATATATTCAGTTTTTGTTTGCGAAATAGTCATTTTCATTTCGTCACACGAACTCCATCTTGAAAGTGTAACGTTCTATATTTAATCTTAAGGGCGGTAACAATTTCCCGTACCCTTCTTGAGCAATACCTGATTGATGTTTATGCTTATCATTCACTCTCTGGTCAGCACTCCCAACTACTTGTCGTTGTTTTGGAATCACATCGGTAGTCTCTTTTAGGTAGAAAAGAACGTGTTCTCTTCACATCTGGCGGTAAATTTCATAGGTTTTTCGATCCACTGATTCCCTGAAATTAAGTCTCTAGGCCGGATAAGAGCTTTAGATGGATATTTGTACTGCGAGATTTTTTTCACATCTCTATGTTTTGCGGTACCCATTTAATTTCTTTTCACCACATCGGGTCTCTATGTTGCAAATTGTGTAAATTTTTTTGAATTTCTTAGGTAGTTCTTGTTTTCATCGACTTGAGGATCGTTGGTGTAGGAGATATGACTGGAAACTATTTGTATTATACCAATTAAAAGGACTGTGGGTGCTTCTAGCGAGAGAATCTTTCCAGAAAATACAGCACCTTTTGGCGAGGGGAAAGTGTCGTAACTTCAGTCGTTGTTTGATAACTTATCAAGCAGCTTTTTCCCTTCTCTTTACGGTGCTGCGCTTTCCAAAGTGTCAACGAGAAAACGGGGACCAGCTGCTGCTGCCGAACTGGAGTTACTTCCATCGATTACCTTTTGAGTAATTCTTTTCTTTGAAAATGTGATTCTTGAAAGTAATACAACTGAAGTTCATGAGCTCGAATCACTCTTTGCTTATTATATTACGGGGTCCGCTATTGCGTCCTTCGTTTTCGCTAGAAGGAAGTTCTTCTAGAAGGTTCAGACCCTTTCCGTTTCCAAATTTTTCTGAATATAAATTTAATGTGAAGAGAAGTTTTTTATATCAAATGTCACACACACATACAATCATCTGTGTTCTTAAATTGTTTTTTTACAAATTAGTGGACAAGCCTTGGCGTTTTGTAGTCGGCTGGAGGGTGGTGTTCATCGATTGTGTTCTTTGGAACCGAGACGTGTAAACCCCTAGGGGTGATTAGGTCGTTGAGGTTCTGGTTCAGAGAGCGTTCAGGGCTCTCGAGCCCTACCTTTCCCTCTTTGAAAACTCTTCCGCTCGTTTTCATCTATTATTCTATACGTTTTCCTCCATCTTGATAGAACCAGTCTTCGTTAGGGTTTTCTAAAATTCTGAACACCTCACAACAATAACCTATCAAGTTTCATTCCTTCGACCAGGTTTGACTTTATTTGAGGTCACTCTTTCGATATCCGAAACTCTAAAGTACATCTACTTGGTCATTTATCTTTACATTGACGTGCAAATTTATGTTCACCTAAAGATAATTCAAGTACCAAAAAATAATTCAACTATGGAATACATTCCTATAGTTCCTGTACGATGTCTTGTGTATTGAAATGTAGGGAGTTCTGCCCTTGATTTCAGCAATTTATATTTATTCATTTCTTTATCCAGTTTATTAAGTTTTTGTTAGCATGGGCGCACCTGCAGTCCAGCACAAAGCGGTTTAAAACCCAGCAAAAATCTCAGTTGCCGTCGTCGTTACGTATCTTTTCTTTCATCTATTCTTCACCTCTTGGTTGTTTTCATTTCGTACAATTCTAATAGTTTTTCTGACAACGCTGATAATTTTTCTGATCACAAAATATCGATTCTAACGTTCTGACGAACTAACGTTCCTACGGAAGTGACGATTTTCTACTCGTGATATCTATGAGCAAGCTGTGGGCGTCTCGGTGGTGTCTGAATGGTCCGTGTGTCAGGTCTGACTCATTTCCTCGATATCTTTGACACTGAACCCATAAAAGCGATAAGGACAGTGATCGACAAACGAGGTTTCACTAGAACTAGCCACTGTCGTTCTTCCTCCACCACTGTTGCTTCAACAACTTTTCGATAATTAGGCTAATTTTTCGTCCTCATTCACTGCATTTTTATGAAGAGCTGTTAAGTGGGTTAAGGAAAGCTTTATGGGTAAACGCGTAGTCGGACGAGCAGCACCACTTTCATGCTTATCGCTAGACACGCGATTAGCCAACTCGCGGAACAGGCTCCTGCGTAAGCGTTTTCCCGCCCGCCCCAAATGTCAGAGAGTGGCAAAGATCAAAAACTATTCTCTCCAGTGCTCCTCATTCGCTCCTCCTTCATCCAGAAGTCATTTCGGCTGCCCCATTCGACAGCGTCCGGTGGTCTCCTCTGAGCAGCTTCGAAAAACGCAGTTGTTCTCATCGCTATGCTCACCTTCACCTTCTGTTAACAGTCTTGCGTCACATCTCCTTGGAGCTCTCACTTTCATGAGAGACAGTGTCCCTCTATTTTGGTTTTGCTTGGGTTGGGGGTACAGGATATCATTCCTGGCTATCATTGTCATAGAAATTTTGTAAACCCCACCTGTAAATGTCGAAAGGATTGGTACGATCTTGTGGTCATGAGCCTTGTACGCACCAAAGCACATGACATCCTTCTTTGTTTCTTTTCCGCCCTTGCAACGTCGATGAGATTTTACCCTCAAGGATTTCAGCCAGTTGTCGCTGGAAACGGAAACGTAATGTCGCATCTACCTTTCATCGACATACATAGAATCGTCCAGAAGTATCTCACTTCTAGAGGAGTCATCCCTGCGGAGCTCTAATGGTGCTGCATTTATTGCAACCCGGGATATAATTATCAGAAAAATATCGCGAACACCTTTCGAAGTGTCCAAGAGACTGTTGCGATTTAGCGGTCCTGCACCTTGTACCCAAGCAACCCACAATTCCTCCTACTTTGTTTATTTTCCGACCTTGCAATGCTTCTAGGGATCCTGTGGATTGTATCCTAGATCTTCTGTTTTCTAAAGCGCGCAACAGAGCAAGAATGTCACTATTGATGAGGTTATAGGTTTGCGCGTTCCAAATAAGAAAAATGGTCTATGATTTCGAATCGTCGCTATTTCTTCTTATGGAAAAAAATCACCTCCGATTCACGGCAAATTCGCTTCAACATTGGCTGTGGACTCTGTCTGAATCTTAGGCAAGCAAATAAAGGCACTTCATTCGCGTGTAAATGAGCGGCAAGAGAAAAATTCGAAAAAAATTAAGGAGTTAAATAGGTACTCTAAATTACATAAATTTACATTTTGTACTGTTTGGCTACCTATTATGGGGTCAGCCGCCTTAGAAATCAATGGGTTCTGTTTGAAAAATTGGATGCTTTTCAAAACTTTTGACTCTGCACTTTCTGTGTTTTTCTCATCAGGTATCGCTCTGGACTGGATTTTGCTGCGCGTTCGATGGCGCATGCAGCGCGTAGTGCAGGAGACAAACATTTTGTCATGGATTTTCTATAATTTTCTATCTGTTCTTCTTTTCTGTGGACATTAACCGAGTATCTCGCATGGATCTCTGCCTCGCTTTCGGTAACTATCTGATCAATGTTCACTCGCTCTAAAAACTTCACTTAGTAATGAGATAGCGCGAAATATTTTGTGATTCCCTTGTTTTCTCTCCTTCCGCGTGGAACGCCGTGTCGTGCATTATTGCGATAACAAGCTGTACTTCTCAGCTAGGGCAGTCCTTCAATTGCAGTTCGTACTCATCACCTCTCCCGCAGAAAACCTCTCTCATCGTATACGTAACTAGCTGAAAGTCCGCCGCTCATCATGACAGCATCTAACACCTCGTCGGAGAACTCTTCGGTCGATGCGGTCGATATTGAGAAACATAAGGATCACGGTCATGATCAGTTCAGTAAGGTGAGGTGAATATCACGGAACCGGTGTTGTTTTGGTGTCGATAGCACCGTAAGTTTTTCACGTCAAACTAGAGTGGTAGGATAACATTAGGAAAACAATATTCCTGTGTTTGATCTGTTGTAGGATAGCTAACTCTATAGGTTTTTTGCATCTTACTTTTCTGTCACCACTACTGTTGTATCTTAAGTACATTGTAACTGGTCTTTTAAATGACTCAAACTTCACACGGTACAAAGCGCGAAACCCTAAACACTGACCTATCGATGCATGCAGCTGGGTTTATTTAGTGTTCATTGGGGGCATACACAGTACATCACAATTCACTAGTACGGCGAGGCTTAGGATACGAGCGGCGCGGAAACCCTGATTCAACAACACCTTTGAGGTCTAATTAGGACCTACTCGGGGTTTAACGCACCCCACTGGCATGGCGTGTGGTTGAAATCCCACACTAGTAACGGTCCTCAACCCCTAAAATAAGCCCTAAAATGACAGTAAGTCTTCGATGAGTCACTGTTTGTGCACATTCGAGGTGTATTTTTACTTTACTTTGAGGGGTTTACTTTGAGAATAGCATTCATGAGTCTGGACCCTGGTACAATAGTGGGTAGCTTAAATGACCGTATGAGTCGAATTCGCGAACAGCCGTTCTGGCGTTGCTCAACACAAGTTTTAAGCTCTTCTCAAAGCTGAACTTTACATTTCGGAGACACCTGCCCTGGAAAAAGACAGTGGCAGAAAATGGAGTTTTTCCTACAGAAGATAAGTAGGAACAATTAATTTTTCCTTCTAAATTCCTCTTTTGTTACTGCTTTACAAGTAAAATCAATGGTTCACAAATTATCCAACACTTTCTTTTAAAACCTAAAAAAACTCCCAAAGCTTCAGCTGAATTTAGTCTTTAATAATGCTGCATTGCTGAACTTCAACAAAACTGAACTTAATATCAAAGACTACTAAAATAAATTTAATATCAAAGGCAACGTCCATCATTTGAAAAATATTTTTCTTAAGCTTCTGAAAGGGGAACTATTAGTTGTGATGCGTCTTATCGAAGTTGACTTAATTTCAGGGTCGACGAGCCGAAAAAGTGCTATGGGCGGTGGCGGTGCTGTCGGCGGTGTTCATCGCGGCCGAGTTCACCGGCGGCTTTTTCGCCTCATCGCTGGCGATCATGACCGATGCTGGTCACATGCTGTCCGATCTGTTGTCGTTCATCATCTCCATTGTCGCCATCCGAACCGCCCGACAGCCTCGTAAGTGCTTCTGTAGTTTTTTTTTTCTAGGAAAGAAGTAAGGAGGGAAACCAGAAACAAGCATTGGAGAGGAAGAAGGGCGAGAAAATTCATTCCGCGGACTCTGATCACTGCTTCTCTCCTTTTTTTCTGAAGAAGTTTGTGCTGCTGATCGTCGATGATGTTGATATTATAGCAAGCAAACGCCTCTCGTGGGGTTACGATAGAGCTGAAGTGTTGGGAGCGATGATTTCTGTGATTATCCTCTGGGTGCTCACCACTGTGCTTGTACTTCTGGCTATTGAGCGGATTGTAAACAATAATTTGTGTAAGTGTTATTTCTCCTGGTTTGAAAGATTACGTGCGGTATGAAGTGGTGTTTCAGCGGTGGACGCCGATGTGATGTTGATAACGGCCAGCGTTGGTGTCGGCTTCAATATCATTATGGGTATCGTTCTTCATTTTGGAAGTGCCGGACATGGTCACACCCACGGAGGAGCTAGCCATGGGTGAGCGCATGCAAATATTTGTTGATCTAGTTGTATTTATTTCGCTTACTCTGTCATTGAAAAGGAGTTAGGTCACAGTAGATTACGTCTGACAAGGAAATGGTCGGCGGTGATCAGTCCCCAAGAACGCGCCATGCATTTATCGTCTGTCCGAATGTGTAACGTCACCACATTTTTGGCTTGTACAACAACTTGCGAGAGCATGTCGCTATTGAGATCAATGTCTTAACGTTAGGTTCCTTACCAGCTTATCTGACCACAGATTGATTGAAAAATTGGTAGCCCCGTGAAAAGATCAATCACTCGACCATGCGGGTGTCAGTGACTCCTTTTGTCATTGCACCACGAGCCTCCTTCTAGTGCTAGTGTACGGTCTCAACAACACCAGAGAGGAAGGACATGTAACAGCTCTTTTCGTTCATTTATGCTCTTAGAGTTCTTTTGGAAGAAATACGTGGGACCACAAGCGTATATGCCGCATGCAGCGCTAGGTTTTAGAAGTGAGTTTCTAACACTCAACTGCTTCCCGTCCTCAACAAATGTGCTCTGGTGTAATGTAACTTGTAGTTTTCGGTGTATTACTGCTCTGCGGTGGACGACAGCTTCCAGACCTTTGTGTTTTCCATCAAAAGGTGACCTAATTAAGCTGAGAGGGCGCTTGTGGTACGGTGGTAAGAGGCGCTACTGCCACCAGCACGATCGAGCGATCGATCTCCGCCCATGACCAAGCCTTCCGTCCCTCAGGGTTCGCGTAAGTTGGTACCGGACTTGTCTGGGAGGGGAAAAACACTGGTTTGGTACAGCGGCTAGCCCCCGCAGGCCATTGGACCAAATTCGCCTTCACCATGCCTCTGCGATTTCGAATGGAACACGAATGCGGCCTTCTTAGGGGACAGATCAACGTCGATCCCTTTACCTTTTACCTTTACCATGATATTGATATATACAACTTTTCCATAATAATTTTAATATTTCCAGACACTCACATGGCGGAAAGAACGTTAACGTTCGTGCTGCCTTCATCCACGTTATTGGCGACCTCATTCAATCAGTTGGCGTACTGATTGCTGCTCTAGTCATTAAGGTTCGTTTGAAACGTTTCTGATGGTTCTATTTTCAGCTTTAGCTGACGCTTGATTTTCATATTGGATTCCGTTTTTGTACATACTGAAGCTTGGAGCCGAATTCATGAATGGAGTTCACCAAATAAACCCCGGTAGATACCCTGATTACCCAGAAACTGATTTATCAACGCGCGACGAGTTCTATTCGAGGTCCAACACATTTCATTAGCGTGGCGAGAGTTCGCTTATGTTGCCAGGTTATGCTGTGAGCCATAGGTTCACTTGCAATCGCGGTCCTTTTTACCATCGTATCCTATTCCATCGTTATGCAGTCAACCCTTACAAAAATGTTGTGCAGCGGATTTGTTGCTGATTTCGATCAATTTTCGTTTAGTTTACCGGTTGGGAACTAGCAGATCCAATCTGCACATTCCTGTTCTCTATAATTGTGCTCTTCACCACGATCACCGTGCTTCGAGACATTTTCTTCGTACTGATGGAAGGTACGACCTTATTTGATTTTAGTGGCTTAGTGTCATTTTGGTTGTAATATCAGCGCTTTATCAATTTTTGCTCCAGCCACTCCTCGTCATTTGGACTTCAACACTGTCAAGGAGGATCTTGCTGCCCTAGAGAATGTACAAAGCGTACATGACCTTCACATGTGGTCGTTGAGTATGGACAAGACGGCCCTATCTGTGCATCTGGCAGTTGGTAGGTGTTTGGCTCTATAGCGTATTTAAAACGTTTCTTTGGTCTGGGCACGCATGGTGCAGTGGTTAGAGGCACTACTGACACTCGCACGGTCGAGCGATCGATCGTTGCCCGGGCTGGCCAATTCTTCCATCCCTCCGTGATCGGGTGAATTGGTATCAAATTTTTCTGGGAAGGTAAAGACACTGATTTGGTGTAGCGGCTGGCCCTCGCAAATCAGTTTAGACACATTGCGAATTCACATACCTTTACGATTTCGAATGAAAGATGGATGCGACAGCGCGTTCTTAGGGCTCGTTTAGACGCCGCGCGGCGAAAATGCAAAATCGAAGCGCAATCAGTATTTAACTTCATTGATCGAATTTGCCCTTTTGCGTTAGTGGCGCAGTCCGGTGGCGCCGCGTCTAAGCAAAAAATAGCCATATAATCACATTGGGAAGAAAATAAACGAAAAAGGTGAATTCCGTCGAAATGTCCTCTAATAAGGAATAACGGCCTTCTTAAAAAATCCCGAACGACCAGTAAGTTTGCCTATATGAGGTGCCACCGGACTGCGCCACTAATGCAAAGGAGCAAATTCGATCGAGGACGTCAATTGTTGATTGCGCTTTAATTTTGCATTTTCGGCGCGCGGCGTCTAAACGAGCCCTGAGGACTGATCAACGCAACACCTTTACCTTTATCCTTTCTTTGATCGATCATTAGATCATGGAACGTACTGATACTACTGATAGTACTCATGTGCGTTACTCTTCAGCCGGTTCTTAGTTTTTCATCACTTTTTCGGTCGAAGAAAATCCTAAAGAAGGTAAAGGGAAAAGGGTTGGCGTTGATCAATCCCTCGAGTACGCGCCATACACTCGTTCTTTAGTCTGAGTTCTAGAGGCATGATGAATGCGAGTTTGGCCCATGTAGTGACTTGCGGGGGCCGACCGCTATTCAGTCAGCGCCTTCGCCTTCACCTAGACTAGTTTCGTACCAGTTAACCCGACCTCGAAGGATTGGAAGGCTTAGTGAGCTCCTTCAAGGACCGATCGCTTGATCGTGCGGATGGCGGTGGAGTCTTTTACCGCTGCCTCTCGCGCGGAACTAGTTTCAGTAGAAATTGAAAAATGAGCATGGAAACATTTTTTGCAACGTAATCTTGCGTAGTGATAATCGCTCCTTATCTGGAGTTAGTCTGTCCTGCTTGCCTAACAAGGAGCGCTTTATGATATCAACTGTTTCAGATTCGTCAGATCACGCTCTCACTACCGTAGTATCAGCACGTGCCCTGATTCGGCAAAAATACGGTATCTCGAAGGCCACCGTGCAAGTGGAGTCGTACGATAAGAGTATGAATTCATGCGAGCAGTGTTTGACATAATTCTGCCTGCGAATGCACAGTGCTGGCGCCTTCACTGCGACAATTTCTAGGAGGCCGTAGATTTAGCCATCCTAGATGTGCGCGTTAAACGTTTCATTTTGTTACGTTCGGCAGTTTTGTCAGTCTCCTTGAATCGGTTACTAACAATTCACTAACAACCGCTGCCGACTGACCTTATGTGTTGTATAAGAGAAGTGCTCAGGATTATTATTTGATGCTCTATGGAATTCTTCACCCTCGCGCTACTATACTATTAACGTCTTTTAAGCTAAATATTTCTTGTGAATTGACGCTCAGTGAAAACCTTGTTGACTTTTCGTGCGCATTTCTTCCGGGAGTATAGCAGAATTTCACTAAAGCATAAAATCGAACAGGTCACAAGTCTTAATTGAGTGTGGTATACGGGAGGCCACGCGCCCGCGACACCGCGACGCGTGGTATGTAGATTTTTTTTCAAATTTTTCGTCGATTGTAGATTTCTGCTTTATAGCTTAAGATGTGCCGAGATGTACATGTGATATCTGAATTTTATTAATTCTTTTTCACCGAAGCGAAGTTGCCTTAAATTATTATATTTAAGCAAAGCTTCTTCTCGTCTCTTTCACTTTGTTAACGCGTTATTGCTTACAATGTCCCGATGTTTTTCATTGTGAGACGTACTGTTGCGACATTTTACATTGTTGAATTAGTGGAATCTATTGGTAATGAATTTTTCGAAGTTCTGTTTTGTGCCAAAGTTGTCTTAGTGTTGTACCTGTCAAAGTTCCGAACTATCTGGTAATCTCGGACCGGTAAGAATCACATTCATCCCTTTTATCATATTTTTAAGAGAAAACGGAGTGACCGCAATTAGGCAAGGTGGGTGTGTGCCGTCAAAAACCAAACGGAGACTAATCTGCTTGGATGTATATGTACATGATTGAATAACTTGACGCAATACATGCACGGGCAACATTATAACAGATTTCGATTTTTCTGATTCACTTTGCCTAGACAGTGCACTAGTATACATCTCCATCGTAAAGCCATAGGAAGGTCCAAGTGATGGTTCCTATAGTGAAATCTTATGACCGTAATCGTTTTCTGTTCACAACTCAATTCCATATGGCCTTATTGATAAAATCGGCCGTGGTGCAGTGGTAATAGGCGCTACTTACACCCACACGTTCGAGCGATCGATTCCGACCGGAACTAACCAAGCCTTCCATCCTTAAATTGGCACCAAATTTGTGTGGAAGTGGAAAACAGTAGCCTGGTAAAGCGGCTGGCCTCCGCAAGTGATTGTATAGGCCAAATACACATTAACCACGCCTCTACGATTCTGGGTGAAACCCGAATGGGGCGACGGGACCTAAAGAGAGCGATCAATGCCGACAGCTTTACCTTTACCTTTACCTTTACAGTTGTGACAAAAGCAGCTGCAGCAAGAACATGCTTTCCGCTTGTTGCTATCAGTTTTCAGGTGCTGTTCCTGCGGAAAAATGACGCGCCTCTCTGACGCAAAAGGGTGTTTTACATAATCCTCACCAAAAAACCAGCGTTCACAAATTCAGTTCAAGTATGGACACACGCGAAACGAAACCACTGTGCAACCGTAAAAGATAAAGGTAAAAGTGACGGCGTTGATCAGTCCCCGAAGGACGCGCCACCGCATTCGTATTCAATTCAGAATCGTAGAGGCTTGGTGAATGCGTGTTTGGCCTATGCAATGGCTTGCGGGGCCAGCTGCTATACCAAGTCAGTGTTTTAACCTCCCCAGAAAAGTCTGGTGCCAATTTACCGACTCCGGAGTGATGGAGAGCTTGGTTGGCCCGTGCGTGTGTCAGTAGCGCCTCTTATCACTGCACCACGCGCGCCCTTGTGCAACCGTACGTCGAATAAACTGAAGGTTACATGTTCATGATATTACTTTTATTTATTTTCCATTTATCATGACATCCTCAAATATGGGCCCGCGTGGAGCAGTAGTAAGGGGCGCTACTGACACCGCACGGTCGAGCGATCGATCCCGGCACGGACTCACCAAGCCTTCCATCCCTCCGGGGTCGGGTGAATTGGTACCAGACATTTCTGGGAAGGTAAAAACACTGACTTGATGTAGCGGCTGGCCCCCGCAAGTCATTGTATAGGCCAAACACGCATTCACCATGCCTCTACGATTATGAATTGAACACGAATGCGGCGGCGCGTCCTTCGGGGACTGATCAGCGCCGACACCTTTACCTTTACCTTTACCTTTATCCTCAAATACAATGTGCGTATGTGCCATTTAGTGAGGACAGTATGCTAGTTGAACAACAACGCTGTTCAGATACGAAAGAGAAACAACAAATCATCAGAGAATGTGAGGGTGTTATGCTCCATCAAGCACGCGATTCCACGTTCTGCACTGCAGTGATACGGTCAAAATTCGAGCTTTAGGCTTTGTTTATGGAGTTCACGAAATTAATACTTTGAAATTCAACGAAATAGGGTTTATGGTTATAAAACTGTGACGTATAATTATTGTATCAATTAGGCCGGGATGAAATGTCAGTCGTGTTCAATTCGGTGTTCTTGATGAATGTCTGAAAATACCTAGTGCTCTTTTGTTTTTCGCACTTTTCCTAGAAAGGTGTGCTGCACCATGAGGTACTTGGAAGCGATGATCCATCGTTAAAATCAATAGTGCGAGTGGTGCACTTATGTTAATAACAACAAACTCGCCTAGAGGATTTGCTACCATCGATCCGTAAATGATCACTTGTGAACGAATGATCACCATAAATGTGTGTGTGTGTGTGCTAGGGACTTCGGCTTGGTTTGCCATATTTTCTTCTCAAAATAAAGTTTCTTTCGAGTAGCAATATAGCCTTTCCGACAACCAAGGAGTGTTATGAATACCTAGAAAGTGAAGTAATTCCAGATGAAAGACTTCTGATGAGAGGAGGACGGCCGTTTAAAAAATGAAACAAGAAATAGAAATAAAAAGAACAATATTTTTGTGTGAAAACCTTATTTCTTCTACGAAGCGAAGAGAATACACGGCTATTCAGTGAGAGAACAGCTCATGACTTCCTGCCTCAATGATAATGTAGCAAAAATAATACGGGATGAGGTGCGAAACCCTTGCTTCTCCACCAACAAAGTTTCCAGTTCTCCAAATACAATTGAGAACTTCTCGAGCGAGTGAATCGGAAATCAAATAGTTTTTGGGCAACCGTCAACATTTGGCTACATTTAGAAGTCTGAACATCTAAGCTAATCGGGTCAGAAAACGTGTTTCTCGTTGCCATATGTATTACATTATTGCCTTCCATCCTTCCAATTCGTGTTCCATTTAAATCGCAGAGGAATGGTGAATGGGTGTCTGGTCCATACAATGACTTCAGAGGGCCAGTCGCTATATCAAATCAGTGTTATTACCTTCGCAGAACTGGTACCAATTTACGTGACCCTGGAGGGATGGAAGTCTTGGTTAGCCCTGAGGGGATCAATCGCTCGACCGTGCGAGTGTCAGTAGCGCCTCTTATCACTGTAGCACCCGCCCCATCAGGGGCTGATAACGCCCTCAGGCCTTACCTTTTTACCTTGGTATGTATTAGGGTGTCCCACAGATAAGAGGTCTATTTGAACTCTGACTGTTGTGCTTCTTATAACTTGCTAGTATAACAAGGAGTGTCGTCGAAGTGATGCCAAGCTTCGGCGATGCAATTTCTACGGGATGTAGGGCTCCTCATCGGATATCCAAAAATGTGAAAATTTTTTCGGAATCGTATTCCATGGTACTGAAAAGGGCCTGCAAAAACGAGGAAGTGCTGCTCATCTTGCCACCTGTATCCATCGTAACTTACTTCAAACGGAAACAAATTCAGAAATTAATGTTAGATTCGTGATCAGCGCCCCAAATAACCCCTAAATACCGAGTTTGGACGAAATCGGTGAGTTTGACCCATGCACCTCGCTTACCTACCCTTACCATAGCAAGCGCTCACCAGCCGAAACACAACCGAACCCACAATTAGATACCCTCCCCTGTTGCAAATCACGAAACTAGTGTCAGGTTAGTGACCAGCGCCTCAAATAGTCTCACTAGCAAAGTTTGGGCGAAATGGGTGGCCATGACGTCTCCAGCCTCATGTCAGGAGTTGGTAGAGTTGCCCAAGGTTCAGTCTCTGATGAATTACTGGTAATATTATGCCTACATTCAGAATTTAGCTGTCAGAAAATCTTCAGCATCCACTACCTTCGTTCCAGAAATTGCCTGGGAGTCTCACCTGGACTGCTGATCACAATTTTACTTTTGCTTCTGGAATTCTGATTGGTGAGCGCTTGCTATGGTAAGGGTGGGTAAGCGAGGTGCCTGGGTCAAATTCCCGATTTCGTTCAAACTTCGTATGTGGGGGTTATTCGGGTCGCTGATCACGAATCTAACATTAGTTTCTGAATTTGCATCGGCTTAAGGTGAGCAACGGCGTATATTGGCTACCCATATTAATGTTGCCATTTACTAAAATTTGTGCGTTTTCCGCAGCTCCAAACATGACTCTTCCACCTCCATGACAAAATCGCAAAATGAACACGATTTGGCTTCAATGCGATTGAAGCAAAACAAAAACACGCTTGCGGAATCCAAACCCATGACCCCCTGAACGACAGTCCTCTGCGTTACCACTGCGCCACCCAGCACATTTCTACGGCGAGATGAGCGCTATGATGAGCAGCAGTTCTTCGTTTTCGCATGCCTTTTTCAGTACCATGGAATGCGATTCCGAAAAAAATTTTTCACACTTTTGGATATCTGATGAGGAGCCCTACATCCTACTGAAATTGCATCGCCAAAGCTTGGCATCACTTCGACGACCCTCCTTGTAAGATCCAAACGAGACGACCTCTTGGCGAAGGTAATAAAAAGATGTTTCCCAATAGCATACTGGCATACACCCACTTGCACTGCGGTTCGCAGTTTGGCATTTTCTTGGAAGTGAAGCCGAAATCGATATATCGCGACTTGCTTCTTTTCCATTTCCTTTCTGAACTGTAAGCACATTTTACTTATAAACCTATCGCTGTTTGTTAGAGCTGGAACCTGCTACAAGCCGATTATGAAAGCTTGGTTCAATCGCTATTGTATTGAGAATCAAGATTTTCGTAAAAGTGGGGTGAAAGACCAGTTATTTTTAGGACAACCTAATATAATGCAGTAGTACCTATATACCTCGAGAACACACGATCACCAGACAAAATCGCCAGACAATTGAAGTCATCTTGACTCCAATTGAGGATCGAAAAACCTTCAATTGAGTTTAGAAGTGCCCAATTTTCTGCGCAAGAAAGTGAAACGTGTTCGATTGCTTATGCGAGTGTTCAGACAGCGTCTCGGTAACAGTGAGGACGAGCACTCGAGAGCTGAAGGAAACCAATCATGTGGAGTAAAGCAGAACCTCTTAACACAATGATAGTGAAAAATTGGGGATTCTCAACGTCACAGGATAGCTAGTTCGCCCACTTTTACCAGTATTGCTTTGCTCACGTCGTCAATATTCTTGGCCGTTACTGTTTCTTGGCAATTCCTCAACTGACTGGAAAATAAACGGTGTTCGAAATTCTTCAGAAAAATTAAACATAGAGCGCAGGAAGGCGGAAGCAGTTCATTGAGATCTTTGGAAGACCTGAAATTAGGAATACATACAAACGTTGAACTTCTAATTTTGTTCTTCATATTGCATCCGCTTCCAGATGAAAATTAAGTTAACTAACATTGTAGAGTATGCTAGAAAGGGAAACGAATTAGAGTGCATCCAGAGTATACAGTGGCAGTTAACAGTCATGTATTAAGATAGACTGGAAGGTCTACCTTTCACCGCGGCAGTGCCTCGAAAAGTATAGGGTTGTTCACACCACGCACTGCTGAATCCTGGGACATTAAAGCTCATTACATGCTGAGGATGCCATGCAGTTTTTTTTGAATTACGCCTTATTTTGCCCGCTTGATCAAAGCTTAATCCCTCGAAATTATCTTGAAAGCAATAAGTTATCGTTATTTCGATATCAGTGATCGATCTTTGTCGGTATGGCTAAAGATCCTGCATTATTCGTTTTTTATATAACCAGCTACAACATCCGTAGCGCCTGTTGTTTCCTTCTGCAGAAATGGTTCGGGGCTGAAATGGAGTGTAGTACAGCGATGCCACAAAGTTTGGAGGCGTTGTTTTCTATAGAAACGTCAAGTACTACAGAATTTATCGAGGAATTTTGTATGTTAAACAACAAATATTTGACACCAATATGCGCATATTATAGCTATTCAATGAAATGTGGAACTTCTCAATAAACAAGCACCAGAATATACAGAAGGTAGCTCTAATTCTCCTCGTTGCTCCGAACACCTTGAAAAAATGTTTATCGCAAGGTTCTTCCTTGAGTTTGTTCTTGTTTTTATTATCCTGCTTGCTGTTATTTCTCCCTATCAAAATTCAGATATATACACGAATGGTATTTCTAAAAATTTCAAAGACAAATTTCAAAGACAAGTAGAAGTAAGGTTCTATAACAGATAATCGTTACAGATACCCTAACGAAATTATGGACTTCCTCGCGACGCTTGACATCACAGAGAAGAGTGCAACTGAAAGTGTCGGGTACGGGTTTCGGGACCGAAACTGTCCGTACGATATGATGAGCCATACGAAATTCCGAAAGGATTATAGCTTTCCTAGTCATGTGTCTCCGAAATTTGTCAAATGGTTCAGGAGAATTTGGAGCCATCAGGGCAACAGCATACGAACATGAGTGTCGCCCACAAGGTCGCTTTCGCCATCAACCTTCTGGGCCACAATTTAATGTAGTATTGCAGAATGTCATCGAGTGCACTGAATACCTTCAGTACTTTCATAGCACTACGAGTTTTCTTCAGGTGATCCTGTCCTGTACATAATGTCCTCAATTTAATCGATTTATAAAGCATTAGAGGAGATCTGCACTCTCTCTACATTTAGTGAGAATTTCCTCTTACGTTTTTTCTCCCTCTTGTGAAATTCTATTTTTTGTTAAGGATTTCCTCCACTATAATAGTCCTTCCCACATCATAACCCTCGGCATCCACCTTCTGGGCCGCAACGTAATCGGCTCGTTTTGCAGAATGTCATCAAGTGCAAGTCGTTAAATGTTTTACATATACTTCCTACTATTCATTAGTTGATCAGATTTCCTTGATAAGGTTTTCCTGTTTAGTCACGCTCCGGTTTCTTTCTGGCTTCCTCGCCGTCTCTCTTTTGTCATTACCTCCGATGTTAGTGTTCCTTATTTCAGTTCATATATTTTTGTACTATTCATTAGTTCGTTAGATTTCCTTAATGACTTTTTCCTATTTAGTCACGCTTCCGCTCCTTTCTGTGACTCCTCGCCGTTTCTCTTGGTCATCATCTTTTGCCTACGAGGTTAGTTCATTTTAATTGGCATTTATTTGATGTTCGTTTTATCCGTTATTTTGTGTAGTATTTTTCTTTTTCTGAAAGTCTCATGTTTGCTATTCATCATTTGTTCATTGGATTTCCGTTACAAAATTTCCATGTTTAGTTATGGTCCCGTTTCTTGGCGAACTCGAATTTTTCGTGTGAATATCTCTGCACTTCGTAGCTGTATTTCCCCCGTAATATCAGCTGTTGTTCCAAAGATTATTTGCTTTTCATTTCGGTGTTTTTTAGTGTTATAGTGTTTTTAAGTGTTGGTGTTTTTTAGTGTCAGTGTTTGTTTTAATGTTACGAGTTTTAGTGTTATATTTTTCTTGCTTTTCGTTTGTAGTGTTTTTTCGCTACCTGTTTTATTTGTTTAGTGTTTCATTATTCGCATTCATATACCCAGTCGGATTTCAGATTCTCTTGGCGAGCTCGAATTTTTCGTGTTAATATCTCTGTAGCTGTATTTTTCACGTGATATCAGCTGTTTTTCCCAAGGGGGTTTGCCCCTCCCCTTCTTCCCCCATTGCTTCAATACAATAGAGCATTCGACATAATTAGTTCATCAACTTATGGACTTCAGAATCATCATGAGGTATTTGCAAACGCAATACATTTTTAGTATCAACAATGAGGCGTGATTTTTGGAGCTTTTATCAAAACCTGTCGGCATTGTTAAATGGGATCAATCAAAATGAAGTCGTTTTCTAGGTTTTGCAATTTTCATTTATTTAGATTTACTACTTCAATAACCTCGCACCTAAAATATCAAGTCTTCCGAATCACAATACACTCTCGTTTGGGCATTTTCATTGATCTCATTTAACAAAGCTTCAAAAATTGCGCCTTAATATTGATACTCGAAATTTATTGCATTTGCAAATACCTCATGATGATTCTTATGAACTAAATAAGTCGAATGCCCCCTCCTTGAAGCCGTGTCAGAATTCTTGCCATTTGTGTCAGGGAAAAGCTGAAATTCAAATCAATTTTCATATTTCGGTTGCGTGCGTTGCTGTTGTACTTTTACACTGCTGTGACTAGGCGATGCGCAGAAGAGACTATGGAATTGCGCTTCTATTGGGCCACACAAGGAACCTCTGAACATGAAACGACTCAACGGCATACTGGCTCATCGATGGCGAGATTCACAGAGCAACAGCAATTCAAGTCTCTAATTCTCGCCAGATAAGAGTATTCGACTACTGAACGACGTTGGCTCAAGATCAAAGGAGAAGGACGTTGGCTCAAGATCGAGCGAGAAGGAAAAGAAGTTGGAAAATGCTCGAGAAGAATCGTTACTATGGAGCGGGTCGCAAGAATTGCAAGTAAGTAGCAATATGGGGCCACTTATCATTGCGTACATAGAGATAGCTGAGGATGTTTATATTTCAATTTCCTTATTTTTGTGATTTAGGGATTTCCCTCTTGAGGTAGTGAACCGTCCGAGGTGGCTGAAGTTTCCATTTCTGATAGCGATAAGTATCTAACGAATTTAAATTCGCTGAGCGTGGTCCATTTCTATGCGTGTACCAGCTGTATATAGGTGTCGATGAGGAATGGACATTGGTGAGTGACAACGTTTTCCACCTTACCTTTGTTCATCTGAAAATTCACTTCAGTAATAATGACCCTAAATTGACATAAGAGTGTACATTAGCGAACTCAGTGCGTGCAATTGCAGTCGTGAAGTTGAAACCAGAGATCTACCAAACAACGGTCCTCAGGCTGCGTACCTTGGGCAATCATCATCGAGATGCAACATGCAACCCTTGTTCTATCCTCTGCCTTTCCTCAGTACATAGTCCTAGTGCGTTCTCAGTGCTTTGCGTTATGACGTGCGATTCAAGCAGTAATCCCATGAAGCTACCATATTAGGACGATGACGATAGGGAGGACGATAGATGATAGGGATGTCCATTACAACAGTGAGCAGGAGAGGAGAAAAGATTGACATCGACTAGTAAGAAGAATCTGTTGGATTGTGTGCAGGCAGCGGTAAAACGTTGACGCTTAGATCGCAGTGAAGTCCAGACATTTGTTGGTTCGTATTCCATTTGGGCAAGGGCTCAATTCGAACGTCTTAGCTGCCCACGAGAGCACGTAGGGTTTACATGTCGGACATGTTTAAAGCGACCGAGCTGATCGTAAACAGTGGGAGATATGGCAGTGACAACAACTTGGAGTTGACGTAATGTTGCGGACCACCACTCTGCACCCCGCAACCCACATAGCGCCGGAGCACGAAGTTCTTGTGCAAGTGAGGAGTGATCAACTGGCGCAGTTTAATCTTCGCCTAAATCTAAGTAATACCTTTCGACCCACGTGAATGACCCTGATACAGTTACGATTGATAGAACAGATCTTGTTACGGTCAACACCTTCGAATATCCCGGTTCAGTGATAGCATCCAATCCTAAGCGAGACCTCAGCAGTGAGCATGTCGACGGTATTGTCTTAAGATCCGTGTCTCTGTACGGAGCTGAGTGCCGGCATATCACCAAAGAAGTAGAGCGCCGACTCAGCGTTATGGAAATGAAAATTCTGAAGTGGATGACAGGCGTTGTGCGGCTGAATCGTAAGACTAACGCGGAGATAAGACAACGGTTCGGGGTGGCCACAAGCTTCGCGAGTTCCGTTCGAGGTGGTATGAGCATGTGCTCCGAATACGGAACACTCCACGTACTTCAGTTTAAGATTTGTTTGTGTTTCGTCTCATTCTCCTCCTTCGGTGAAGAGCGCAATGTTCTATTTCTGTTTAGACTGTTCCGTGCCTAAGTTTCTACCAACAGAATTGGAGGAACCAGGTGGTGATGGTATCTCAAAGTACTATTATTATGTAGCAAGTTTCTTAATGAAATTTATGGTCAGTCCAGTTCCAGATGAATCCATACAGGTACAATAACTTTCATTGTTAATCGAATAACGTTCAGTTACTTTTCAATGTGAGGAATCGTAACTACCTCGGTAATACATTCTGAAGGCTTAGAGACAGTGTGACAGCCATAGGATGATCATAAAATCTTCTTTCAGTCGCACCTCTTTTACCCTTTACAGTGGAACGTTTTTACAGCACGCCGCACGGATTGCCACCACCCCGGAGCTCCTCCCCTAGCCTGACCGCTCACAATGCACACTATTTCGCCGCCAAGGGGGCAGGGAGGCAGAGAGAAGCGAAATAGTCTGCGTCTTGAGTAGAGTGCGCGGCGGCCAGAGAGTCAGAATCGCAGAGTCAGAATCTGCGTCTTTGCTCGCGGCGCACTATTTCGCAATGGCAATCCGTTCGCCGTGCTGTCCTTTCGTGCTAGTACCCTTTACTGGTCTCCTAATCAACATGAGGTCTGGCGTTATTATAGACTGTGCACCTGTTGTAGTCTCGGCCGTTTTTCTCGAACTGCTTCCGCGAGATACCAGAGCAGAATGGGTCAAACAACAGTAGAGAACCTGTGCCCATTCTTAGCACATTCGCGACAATGTCCACTCATTTGAGTGGACAGCTGAGAGCGCGCGAGGGACCGTGTCCACTCATTTGAGTGAACAGAAGAACTTTTCTAGAACGTTCTCTAACGGCGTTTTTCCACTTGTATTTTTGTCATTTTGTAAAATATACCAGCAAGTCAATGCTACGTTCGCGTGGGCAGAGAAGTTACTGAATTTGTAGGAACTTATATGACAAAAACTTTTCCACTGAAGAGCACCTTTATAAAACCGTCCTTCAACAATTCAAAAATGAAACATAACAATAAGATAAAACAACCGTCCTTCAAGAATTCCAAAATAAAATAGAACACTAGAATAAAACTTTTTCTTCAATTAAGCCTAGTTTGAAGTGGTTATGGAAAACATGGAAATACAGGGTGTCCCAAAAAGATGTATACACTGTTTGAAATGTCATAACTTTGGCGAGAGTGAACCAATCGAAACGAGTTATAGCTTGTATGGAAGCTAAGGAAAAAGTAAATTTTCTGGTATGTGTTTGGTAAGGATTGCGCCATGTACTCGACCGTGGCCTCGGATTTTGTACCTGATTGATAGTGCATGGGTTATATGCTTGCTCTGTTTTGGTCGTAAACAGCTGATATCGCTGCTATGAGTTACTTCTAAGGCAGTTAACACATCGAATTGCTGCAGCTTTTGGTTGAACATGGAACAACATCAATATCGATCAATATTTGTAACCACTGTTTGAGAAGCTAAAAATCTTCCAGCAGCAATGCAATCATAAGAAAAGAATTTAGAGGAATGTGAAATGTATGAACCATGAAGATTGCGCCATGCACCTGTCCGAATCGTAGGATTCTAGACCTGATTGAAAGTTCACGGATAACATGCTTGTTCTACTTTGGTCGCCAAGAGATGATATCATTGTTACGCGTTTTTCTTGAAGCGGTAAACATAAAAACATCAAAACATAACAAATTTGACAACATAGCAGTTGCTGTTACATGTTCATTACAAGAGTCCTGGATTTTTAACAGAGTAAGCACTATTGTGCAAAAGAATTCCAAAATGTGTGTTAAACTTGTTACTTTTGGATTCTTTTGTGTTAACTGCATCAAGAGAAACGCGTATCAGCGATATCACCTGTTTGCGACCGAAGTAGAACAAGCATGTTATCCGTGAACTTTCAATCAGGCCTAGAATCTCGACAATTCGGACAGGTGCATGGCGCAATCTTCATGGTTCACACACTTCACATTCCTCTAAATTTTTTTCTTATGATTGCATCGCTGTTGGAAGATTTTTAGCTTCTCAAACAGTGGTTACAAATATTGATCGATATTGATGTTGTTCCATGTTTAACTAAAAGCTGCAGCAATTCTATGTGTTAACTGCCTTAACAGTAACTCATAGCAGCGATATCAGCTGTTTACGACCAAAACAGAGCAAGCATATAACCCATGCACTATCAATCAGGTACAAAATCCGAGGCCACGGTCGAGTACATGGCGCAATCCTTACCAAACACATACCAGAAAATTTACTTTTTCCTTAGCTTTCATACAAGCTATAACACGTTTCTATTGGTTCACTCTCGCCAAAGTTATGATCTTTCAAACAGTGTATACATCTTTTTGGGACACCCTGTATATCCAACAAGAACAATTCATTGGAACACTCCAAACAATTTGAGAGATGTTCAACGTGCAGCCCCGATTGTGCTTCTGTAAAAAACGTTTCTGCTAAGGACAGCTGAACAACACAATATGGTTTGCAGTCGCAAGGGTTCTTCCTCTCACATTCACTAAGCTGAAGCTTTCCTTCGGAACCTCTTCTCGACGGAGTAAGAAGAGAAGGCTGACCATTTGTTTCCCGAATGAACCACTTTCTATCGGTCAGGACGTCCAACATTTCGTACGCTCAACGTTTTCCTATAGCAAGGCTTGAAGTCAACGGGTAATTGTAAAGTTCTACACCTGGGTAACCCGGTGAAGTACGCGATGTCGGTCGGTCTGCCCTCCATCCGCTCAGCATTCCTCTGTAGCGAGGGCATGCAGCGGACTGATAGCTGTAGAATTAGTACGCTATAATCTCATTGCAAAACCGCGGGTGCTTTTCTCTGGATCCGCTTTGAAAGTTTGAAACGTTAGAATCTTCTACTGTTGGTGGGCGTCCCAAACAATGCTTGTCTTCGAAAAATACTAAAAGCCACAACACTCATTGAACCACGTAACTCATGTAGAGAGGTTGTTTCAGAGAATTGGAAGAGTTTTGATGGATAGTCCGGAAAAGATAAGATCAGCTTTGATATTTAGCATTTTCGAAAGGGTTGGTGATTTCTTTGACTATTCAGTTGGCTCTGGAAGAACAACGTTTTCAGCCATTAGCTCTTCTTATATTTATTGCTTGGCTGTTTCTTAGTATATTTCTTGTATTGTTGTTATTTCTTCATTTCACATGCAGAACATTTTACAAGATGAAGGTAAGCTCTGTTGTAAGGAGTCTCATGGAATTATTATGCAATTGTAGTGCGACGTGTTCTCAATTATCAACCATTTAGGAAGGGAAGGTCAGCTGTCGAAGCATGGCGCTGTCGGCTTTGGCATTTGTTGTTTGTGTAATAACCTCCGTTTGCGGTATGATTCTGTTTGTAAGCAGCATTGGAAGTGTTCTGGACGGAGTCGAGTTTTTACCGAACCTGTTGAAGGTGACAGCATCGGGTTAGTTTCGGTTATGGTTTCTTCACGACGGTTGTAGTATTGTAATCATTGTTCACATGTTGGAGTTGATATTCCCACCAGAAGCCTGGATTAGAATCGTTGACTACAACGCGGTACTCAATTAGTGAGATGAACAACATATGAACTGGTACAAAACTAACCCTTATGGTAAAAAACCTTATGGTGACTCTCGTAAGCGACTGGGACAGAGAATGAATTGGTAAAAGATTCAAGTTTACGAGAGGTCACTTCACTCAAGTAGTTCATCCGAATAAGACTTGGGCTCCGATTCATTATCGATGTACCGGCTTTAAACTTCTAAATAATTCTCAACTGAAGCGCATACCAATAGGTGCATCATTATTTAATTAATCGAAAACCTCATCTCACAACTGCGGGCTACTCTTGTGATAGGGATTATCTTGTTACAGACATCACAAAACTTACATGGCACCTCAATGAGAGCGTAAAGTGCTTGCGTGAAGACCTAGACGGTTCTATAGAATATGATGTACGCAAAATTTGGAAGGAAATTGAACGCGATATCAATCATTTAAAGCAGGATTTTGGTGAACAAGGATATCCTCGCGTGAGATATTCATCACCTGTTTGAGTGTTCCTTATTACAGACTTTTTAATAGATTTTAACATGAAAAAATGCCGGCTTTACTCCAATCGTATTGCATAGTGCCCATCGTTCGCGTGCGTTGAAGTTCTTCTTCAAAATAGATGTCAAGTTCAAAAGCACCTCAACGCATTGGGTGATTATGAAGTAACACCTAAGCGAAATCGAATGATTTTTTCGTAAGATAGACCTGTGAAGTTCGTTCAGTGCTCCACAGAGTTGAGTTCTTCTGAGGCACGTTTCATCTGATACGATTGGGTTTTTTGGAAATTACACATCAGGTGAAGCGCACTTTGGCTTTCACTTACTCTAGTCGATTTTCTCCAGACAATTGTTCTCGCGGAAAATTCACAGCAAACGATGAAAAATTTAACAGGCCTAATGGCTGGGAAAACAGAGAAGCTGAAGCAGGATCTCGGAATAAGCTATCTGGTTGCTTTCTATCGAACATCTTCTATTCTTCTTCAAGATGATTTATTATGATTTGAAATAGTTTTGCAGGATGCAGCAAGTAACTCACTGTCGACCTTGATTACGTCTTTGAACGTTTTGTCGAGGAGGGTTAATCGCACGTATAACAGGGTTTGTTTTATATGCCAAATTTGAACATTCAGAAAATACAGGGTGTCCCAAAAAATGTATCCACTGTTTAAAATGTGTAACTTTGGCGAGAGTGAACCAATCGAAGCGACTCATACACAGTTCGGATGTAAGCTAAGGAAAAAGAAAAGTTTCTGGTACGTGTTTGGCGAGGATTGCGCCGTAAACTCGACCGAGAACTCGGATTTCGGACCTGATTGATAGTGCATGGGTTATATGCTTGTTCTACTTTGGTCAAAAACAGGTGATATTGCTGATACACGTTTCTCTATTATGTTCAATTGTTCATACTGATCACTGCCACTTTATTGTCTCACTTCCTTTAAATAAAATGTTGACCTTCATTTTGATCTAAGTAAAAAATTGCCGTTTTGTGTAAGTGCATCTTAAAGTGCATGTTAAACTTGTTACAATTTGATGTTTTTATGTATACTGCATCAAGGAAAACGCGTATCAGCGACATCACCTGTTGGCGACCAAAGTAGAACAAGCATGTTGTCCGTAAACTTTCAATCAGGTCTAGAATCCGACGATTCTGAGAGGTGCATGGCGCAATCTCTATGGTTCACACATTATACATTCCTCTAAATTCTTTTGTTGTGATTGCATCACTGTTGGAAGAGTTTTAGCCTCTCAAACAGTGGTTACAATTATTGATCGATATTGATGTTGTTCCATGCTTAACCAAAAACTGCGGTAAGTCGATATGTTTGCTGCCTTACGAGGAGGGTCGTTGAAGTGATGGTGAGCTCTAGCGATGCAATTTCTATGGGATGTAGGGCTCCTCATCGGATATCCAAACACATGAAAAAAATTTTCGGAATCGCATTGTATGGTACTAAAAAAGGCCTGCGAAAACGAGGAAGCGCTACACATCAAAGCGCTCATTTCGCCCTTGAGACCGGTAACTTACCTTAAACGGACGCAAATTCAAAAACTAATATTAAATTCGTGATCAGCGACCCAAAGAACCCCACAGACGAAGAATGGACGAAATCGGTTATTTTGACCCAGGCACCTCACTTACCCGCCCTTACCATAGCTAACGCTCACCAGCCCAAACACAACCAAACCCACCATTAGATACCGTCACTTGTTGCAAATCACGAAACTAGTGTTGTGTTCGTGACCAACGCCTCAAATAGTCTCATTAACAAGGTTTGGGCGAAATGAGTGACCACGGCATTTCGAGCCTCATGTCAGGTGTTCGTGGCATTGCCCAAGGTTCAGTCTCTGATGAATTACTGGTAATATTATGCCTCCATTCAGGCTCTAGCTGCCAGAAAATCGCCAGCATCCACTACCTTCGTTCCAGAAATTGCCTAGGAGTCTCACCTGGATTGCTGATCACGAATTTTACTTTTGTTTCTGGAATTCCGACCGGAGAGCATTAGCTATGGTAAGGGTGGGTAAGTGAGGTACCTTGGTCAAAATACCCGATTTCGTCCAAACTTCGCTTGTGGGGTTATTTAGGTCGCTAATCACGAATCTAGCACTAGTTCCTGAATTTATATCCGTTTAAGGTATGTTACGGTACGTAGTGGTTACTCATATTAATCTTGCTATTTACCAAAATTTGTGCATTTCCGCTGCTCCAAACATGATTTTCTTCCACCTCCATGACAAAATCGCAAAATGAGCACGATTTGGTATCAATGCGATTGAAGCAAAACAAATTTGCACCAACAGGACTTGAACCCATGACCTTCTGAACTAGAGCCTAACCTCTTGTCCACTGCGCCTCCGACCACTCATGTGCGAAATGAGCGCTTTGATGTGTAGCGCTTCCTCGTTTTTGCAGGCCTTTTTCAGTACCGTATAATGCGATTCCGAAAATTTTTTTTATGTTTTTGGATATCCGATTTTGGATATCCGATGAGGAGCCCTACATACCATACAAATCGCATCGCTAGAGCTCACCATCACTTCAACGACCCTCCTTGTTTGAATAACTCATAGCAGTGATATCAATTGTTTGCGACCAAAGTAGAGCAAGCATATACCTCATGTACTATCAATGAGGTCCGAAATCCGAGGCCTCGGTTGAGTACATGGAGCAATCCTCACCAAACACATACTCGAAAATTTTGTTTTTTTTTTCTTAGCTTTCATCCGAACTATGATTCGTTTCGATTTTTCTACATTTTCGCCAAAGTTATGGCTTTCAAACAGTGGGTACACTTTTTGGGACACCCTGTATTGAACGGCACTGTATGTAAAGTCCACCGAGTTGTGATCGTCGTTCAGCTTCTTGGGCGACATCGACTGTAGCAAATGCGAGAGTCTGGAACCAATTCATTTTTTCACACGTCTGACGAGCGCATCAGACCACCTCGCTGGTCGTCTTCCACTAGCCATTCTTCATACTCCTAATTGCGATTCGTGCCTCAGGTAGTAGAACTCTTGGCTGGGATTCTAGAAGCGGGAATAAGGATACAGGGTATTGTGCACGTTATGTGGAATTGGACAGACGTAAAACCTCAGCGGAGATTCGCAGTCTTTTGTAACTGATCATCGTTCGGGTTCTGTACGACTACGAGTCATGATGGGATAGAGCTCAGGGTTCTAATCGGATACACTGCAAGTGGAGGCACCACATTTCCGTTCTCGTTCGTATCGTCTAACCCTAACCTTGCATTCTCCGGTAGCGCTCTCCATTCTCTTTTACGATTCTTGCATTGAAGTCACCGACGACGAACCTGCAGGACTTCTCATTTTGGATGACGCTTCTATCTGTTCGTAAGTAGTTGCATCCAGTCTTTGATTTTCTGTAATTCAAGAGAAGGATCCGGGTTTCGATAAAAACGTGCTCGAGCCTAGTAAAAATGGTTGCCAATGAAGAACTTCTGCTGCGGTTCTTCGCTCAGTTGAGGTAACGGATCGTGGAAGGAGCGAGCTGTCCGATCTAGAATGACATGAATGCAATATTATATTCTATATTTCCCGCCAGATTGGAAGAGTTACGGAATTGTCATACATATTCGTTCGAGTAGAGCTGCGTAGATCCACGGCCTGCAGAATAATTCTTTGTGCAGGAATGGGCAGGATTTCCATTTCTGTGTTGGGCTGCTTTGTGCAGGTTGCAGGCGCGATTTTGTGATCGTTCACAAAGGTTTTTAGGTGGAAAGAAGCTTCCGGCTGTTGAAACAAGATATATCGACTGAGTTTGAAATGTATTACAACTTTTCTCATACCCTCGAAGAAGTAAGACATTACATAGGATTAATATTTATTCTCCTCAGAAACACGTATAAGTTGCTTCCGTATAGAAATATTGCCAACGTCTCACCTTGCTTTAGAAGTACTTTTGGGCTGTTCCCTTTGAAAAAGGAGCACTCAAAATCATTTTCATCCATTTCCTTTTTGTTAGTTGGATTCTGTGTGTAATATGCTTGTGTGGTCGATCGGTTGGGTGGAACAAAATAACGTGGACAAACTTGTTAACTTTCCCGCGCAAAAATATCGATTTGTTGCGCGCTCAAAACAGTACCATTTTATTCTACGCATCATTTTCTATCGGATATCAGCTTCCAAATCCGATTTCATATCGTCTGCATTATTTTGAACGATGTCAAACCAACGCGATGCAATTTTGGAGCTTCATCGCCAAGGAACCCGCCAATGCGAGATTGCTCGTTTACTCAGTATCTCACGATCGACTGTTTCCAAAACAATTTTGCGTTTTGAGGAGCTTGGTCATAATGGTGACCGTCCAGGACGAGGGAGAAAACGAGTTGTCGATACTCCAAGGATATGGAATATCATCAGAAAGCGGCTGAACCGAAATCCGAAGGTCTCCATGAGGAAGATCGCCCGCGATATTGGCGTCAGTCATACATCGGTGCTGCGTATAGCCAAAGAGGAACTAGGACTCAAGCCCTACAAGCTGCGAAAAGCACAGCTCTTAACGAACGAGATCAAGCGAACACGGCTGGACCGATGCAGGAAGCTCAAAGTGCGCGCCGCAGGTGATGAATGAGCGCGGATTCTTTTCACCGATGGGAAGCTGTTTACCATCGAGCAGGCGTACAATCACCAAAATGATAGGATTTGGTCTGAAGAGGCTCCAGGGACTTCTTCCGTAGTCGAACACCGCCAGAAGCCGAAAGCAGTCATGGTTTGGGGAGGAATCTGCGCAAGCGGCAAAACACCTCTGGTTTTTGTAGACAATGGATTAAAAATGGACCAACATATGTACCAGCGAGATATCCTCGAGTACTCCCTTGGGCCAAGCAGCACTTCGGCAATGCTCGCTGGACATTTCAACAGAACTCTGCTCCCTCGCACAGGGCGAAGACTACTCAGGACTGGTGCAAGGCCAATTTCCCAGACCTCATCACACCTTCGGAATGGCCACCTTATTCTCCGGATTTAAATCCGATGGACTACAGCGTGTGGTCAATTTTACAGAGCAAGGTCTGCTCTACACGCCATCAAAGTCTGGAGTCTCTGAAGGAATCCCTGCTCCGGGAGTGGGAACGACTATCTCCGGATCTCCTGCGGCGCATCGCCGAAAACTTCGTGAAACGTTTGGATCTCTGTATCCGCGCTAAAGGAGGACTGTTCGAATCCACTAAGATATAGTGTAGCCTAATGTTTGCTCTATTGTAATTTCATAGTCATTTTCTTGAATTGTTAGTTTTTCGGCATTTATAATAAAAAAAACCTTGTCCACGTTATTTTGTTCCACCCTTAAGGTAGTAGTAATAGATAGCCACGCAAGCAGATAAATAGTAAAATAAATATTTTTATACTTCATAAAATTATTCAGGTGGTGGCGTTCGTGAAGAATTCAACGATTGAAACGCAGGTGGATATAGTGGACATCTTCATGGAAGAGGTTGAGTTTGGTTTCATAAGTAATACAGTTTTCATCTGCTGCCAAAGGCGATGGTCTTTTCAAGTTCGAGGTCGTTCTCACTAGATTGATCTCGAAATTCCTCGAAATTCCGAAATAGAGTCATGTTGCGCCTGTGTTGGTTCGAGCCTACATATGGTTCTCTGAATGTTCTTAGGTAAGTAATCGATGAGCAAAGCATCGGGCCTAGTCTAACAAGGGAGGTCAGTGAACTTCCCCCGACGATTCTTAACAAGACCTATATGGTCTTATAGAGCTTGAAGCGTAGATCACAGATATGTAATTTGTTTTTGCTGAATGGCAGTGGGTGGTCCGAAAATTGCAAAAAAAAGTAAGCACTGCTCTGACAATACTGCTGAGGGGCGCTGAATAGCCCGTGAGGTGAGAGGTCCACCCAAGTGTACATCGGTAGCGCAGCGGTATCGCAGTGGACTGTTGTTCAGAAGGTCGAGGGTTTGGATCCCGTGGATGTGTTTTCGTTTTGCTTCAATCGCATTGATACCAAATGGTGCTCATTTTGCGATTTTGTCATGGGGATTGAAGAAAATCATGTTTGGAGCACTTTAAACCGCACAAATTTTTGTAAATAACAACATTAATATGGGTAGCCAATATCTACCGTAACTTACCTTAAATAAACGCATATTCAGAAACTAATGTTGGATTCGTGATCAGCGACCCAAATAACCCTTACACACGAAGTTTGGACGAAATCGGCGATTTTGACCCACGCACCTCACTTACCCACCCTTGCCATAGCAAGGGCTCACCAGCCCACACACAACGAAACCCGTCATTAGATACCCTCACTTGTTTCAAATCGCAAAACTAGTGCTATATTCGTGACCAGCGTCTCAAATAGTCTCATTAGCAAAGTGTGGGCGAAATGGGTGACCATGACGTCTCGACCCTCATGTCAGGTGTCGGTAAAGTTGCCCAAGGTTGAGTCTCTGATGAATTACTGGTAATATTATGGCACCATTCAGACTCTAGCTGTCAGAAAATCGTCAGCATCCACTACCTTCGTTCCAGAAATTGCCTAGGAGTCTCACCTGGATTGCTGATCACGAATTTTACTTTTGCTTCTGGATTTCTGACTGCTGAGCGCTTGCTATGGCAAGGGTGGGTAAGTGAGGTGCGTGGGTCAAAATCGCCGATTTCGTCCAAACCTCGTGTGTAAGGGTTATTTGGGTCGCTGATCACGAATCCAACATTAGTTTCTGAATATGCGTTTATTTAAGGTAAGTTACGGTAGATATTGGCTACCCACATTAATGTTGCCATTTACTAAAATGTGTTCGGTTTAGAGTGCTCCAAACATGATTTTCTTCAATCCCCATGACAGAATCGCAAAATGAGCACCATTTGGTATCAATGCGATTGAAGCAAAACGAAAACACAACCACAGGATCCAAACCCTCGACCTTCTGAACAACAGTCCACTGCGGTACCGCTGCGCTACCGAAGCACACTTGTGTGGACCTCTCACCTCAGGGGCTATTCAGCGCCTCTCAGCAGTGTTGTCAGAGCAGTGCTCACTTTTTTTGCAATTTTCGGACCACCCACTGCCATTCAGCAAAAATAAATTACATATCTGTGATCTACGCTTCAAGCTCTATAAGACCATATAGGTCTTGTTAAGAATCGTCGGGGGAAGTTCACTGACCTCCCTTGTAAGTAAGGCTTATGGTATACTCTGGCAATGGGCCCGTCGCAGCGGAGCTAAAAATGCTCTCTCTATACAGCAGTATATTCGTCGCAGCCAGCTGCGACGCGATGTGCGCTAGTATACTTCCGTTCTGCCTATCGTTGCCAGAGTTCGCGGCTATTATTGGAGCACATTTTCGCAAAATTCGCTGAAACTTTCCACAGTATTAACTGAGGACGCTGATAACAAATTTGAGGGCTTCTTTTTACCTGGAGGTCTCGGACCACCCACGTTGGTCATCAAGCGTGGAGGGCGGCATGGTCCACCGCGCCGCGACGCAGCCGTGGAGGGTGTGGAGGGAAGGCGAACGCAAACAGTCCGCAGACTAAGGGCCGGTTCAGAGTGTTGCTGCATGCAGCTACAGCAATGATAAAGTATAGGAATTGCAGCGCTGCAGCAGCTGCATACAGCACACTGCAGCAGAGGGGGGTGTTCAGAGTGTTGCTGCGTGCAGCAGCTGCAGCAGAGAATTACCACCGGAATTTTATTGTCATGCTGCAGGAGAGGTTGTGGCTGCGGACCTGAATGGGCGCGGGGGTCCCGCCACGATCGAACGCCGCGCCATTATCGATCATGTGATTCCTATCACGAGAACCTGCTGCTGTGCTGTTGCTGCAGAAAACTGCAGCAAATCTGCAGCAACGCCGTGGTCCCGAACGGAACGACGCTCCGCCTCTTTGTTGCTGCACAATCAATTCTCTGAACCGGCCCTAAGAAGCGCCGCAGGTATTATCACATGCGTGGCGCCGATGACGATTCGGCCCAAATGTCCTCTTTCCCCTTCCCGAGAAAACTGGCAGTCCGCATAAATCGCGAGTGATTCAGCGCTTCACTTCGTAATATTTCAGCCTACAGCCATACAATCTTGACCGAAATATCAGACTCAAAATGCTGTTCTGTGTCTTTCGAGTGGTGTATGTGAAATTTACCGTCATTCAACTGCTGATTGCTCCTTGATACGTATAGGCATGGCATTCAGCGTAGTACCTAGGACAACACTGAGTTGACCTTACTGCTTCTTCACTCTCACGCGAAGATGGCGCGCACTTACACCGATTTATTCCTCGCCGTAGCTTAGATACGTGATGAGGTACACCCACACAGTGCAATCATCCTCCCTGCCTGTCGTGCAAGCGATGCAATCGGGTCCTTCCATATGAAAGTGCTTACTTCGCTGGAGACGAGAGGCATTGGGAGCAGTACTTTACCGAAGTATTGTTTATTTATTCGAATTTGGCTAGAAAACGCTATACTTCTGCTACCACACTCCCATATTGTTGTTTAAACAGAGCAGAATTCCACACGTTGCCGGCCGTATGAGCCACCGTGTGGCTCATACGTAGACTACCGCCTGGGACAGTATGAACCACACGGTGGCTCATAACCATGCACATGCGCCTGCCCAGCGCAGCGGTCGGCTGAAAACGCGGCGGTCGTTAAGGTGTTAAACGTCATCGTTTTATTCAAATATGCGACTTACCATTTTCAGGAGTATGCAATAAACGTGAGCTCCTTTCTTGGATACACTCTGCTTTTTCCCCTCTGTCTAATAGCGTTCTCTATTCTGGGACTGGCTGGTATATTGGGAAGGTGACCTATTTTATCAATTTCTTGAATGGCATAAAGAGTAGTAAAAAAGCATTTTTAGCTGGAAATTTTCCATGGGTGTCGACCGTTACGACTATCGCAGATATCGTCGAGGAGTCGTGGCGAATGCGATTGGCTCTGTTATACTCTCAGCAGCCTACTCATCTATTATTATATGCTCTGCGCTGTGTTTTATAACAGCGTACGTACGCTATACACTTGCTTGCATTGTATTCGCCTCAAAATCATTTACTCAAGCTTTATGTTTCCAACACGTCCTCTTTCCCGATTGTAAGACAGAATTGCACGACCGAACTTGAGTGCGAATACCGGGGAGCATGGGAACAATGTTGTCGGAACCTAAGCACCGTCGTATTAGTGGAAACCTACATAGTTGTAAATGTTTCACTGCTCCCGTGTCTATTCATATAAATATAGCCGAGATAAATACCAAGGAAGGGAAGCGAGAAAAGAACAAATAAATATTGTACAAGGCAGATGATTCTGGTGATAACCCAGACAGAATGGGTGATCAACTAGTAAACGCCACTGCAGAGGCGTTTCGAATTCCATTTGTTCTTTAGGATATGCTTTCTTCTTGCATTTGCCACTATGCTCATCTGCATGGGAATGTTCGGTGACAATGATCTTCGATTTCTACAGGTATTCTTCTATATATTGTGCGCTTGTCACCACTTTGCTATCCAAAAACTTTTCCAGACCATCCCGCAGCTACGACATACTGTCATTATCGGCGACCAAGTGTTGCAATATTCACTTCAGTACGTTTTCGTGATTAATGCAGTGTTCGACTGTTTGATATGCGTTATCCTGCATCTACATATTCAGCGATATTTTTCGTATGTGCAAAAATGGCCATGCATTTTTCAATGCTATCAATGGCTCGTATAGTACGGTGCAAAGTGAAGTGATGAAGGTGAGTGTAGCATTTGACGGAATCTAGAGCGTGGATAATTACTGTCGCGGTGCTTCACATAACTTTATTAAGACGTGGACACCCCGCTCCACGTAAAAACAAACACATTAGCATAAAAACAAACACCTATGTACCTTCACTTCTTTTAACGGCTGCTCTAGAAGATAATTTTTCAGCGCATTAGCATATCTGTTTCTCATACGCCTTTTCCGCCTTTTAGTTGCGCGATAAAGTTTTGTGGGGCGCCTATCGCGGAAAGCTCGCGATCTTCTATTACACTGGAATCGCAGGAATTCGCGGAGGCGCCGAGCAGAAACATCTACAGCTTACAGAAGCCCCGCTCCGCGCACAGGCTTTTGGTACGCAGCTCCCACGGCACGCCATCCCGGCTGTTTAACTCCTCTCCTATAGATTGTCATTAGTTGTTTTCGTTATCTAGATCTTACCTATCTTGACCATTGTCATTCTTTATTGTTGTATCTGGTATAATTCGTTCACTGTGTATTATTATCATATTGTTGTCGATTATCGTGTTTATTCTTCCTGTATGCAACATTATATGTGATGGTTTGATTACCCAAGTTTGAGGCAAAGCTACGTGCCTCTGGTGTGGTGTCTTGTACACGCAAAGAAAGAACAACCTGGTCACAGACTGCAGGTTGCAAGCCAATTTATCGCCATTATCGTCGGCTCAGTAAAGATGTGAATGCTATGCCCGATATTGGGCCGCTTTTCTATAAATTCTCGATATAACTTACAAGGGAAGCTTGTTAGCGATCGTTCAAGGTTTATAGCGAAACCCATATAAGCGTGTAGGGCTTCGTACGAGGAATGTAACGATGTGTTCACCCAGTGCTTCGTAATTTGGTTGATCTGAAAATGGCCGGCAAAGTTTTGCACTGCCGCATGCGTAGGCTCACCACCAGCGGGAGTAGCGAGGATGAGCTTATCCTTCGGAGTTGCGAGGTGGCCTAGTGGATAGTATTGTGACTCGCGATCTAATGGTCGAGGATCGGTCCCTCTGGTGAATACTTCTTTTGCCTTCATGCGCTAGATTCCAAATTACGCTCCTCCTGCAATTTTGTCGCAGTTTCGGAATAGAATCGCGTTTGGGAGGAGTATGACCACCATGGTACGCACAAAGGACAATGGCTTCTAGTACATATTTATATGACCCATATATACCGTAACCAACCCAAATCGATCCCAAGTTCAGAAACTAATGTCAGATTCGTGATTAGCTCCCCGACTAACCCCCGTAGACAAAGTTTGGGCTAAATCGGTGATTTCAATCGGTGATTTTAACAGATCGACTATGCGATGCTCGATAGATCTGTACCAACCGTTCCACCTGTTTACACATTCATTTAGAATTGCACGGAAAGTATTTAGATGTTTGACACGTGCCCTTGTGATTGTGTATCTACTGAATAATATTTTTCAGAAATTCTTAATAGGTCAGCGGTATGATGTTTCACGGGAAATTAGGAACTTCCATGTCGATCCTGCCGTTGAAAACCAGATAACAAAAAGCAGTAAGGATGTGAAGGTTAATTGGGATTCGGTTACTCCGAAACCGTGATCGCAAAGTTTGATGTTGCTATTCTTCCAGAGACTCCTAGAGCAGCACAAGCAAAACGTAAACGAAAAGGAACTCGATGGAGCTCGTGAGGAAGAAAGATATTTTTATATCAACGGCATACACCCCGTTGCAAAAATATAGGTTCACCCCGCGATTTGTCCATAAGTGTTCAAAGAACCTATTGAGGGAATTTGGTAACATTACTTTCACATTCCTCACCATCGAAAACCTAGATATCAAAATTCTGGGCGGGATGTCTTCTCACTGTAAGGTAGTACAATTTTTTATTGAAAAATCAGAGATAATGACCGGTGCATAATTATAGGTTCACTTGGAAAATTTTCGTTGTACGCGGGAATTTTCCCGTCCAAATCGTAATATAATTAGTACTAAGCAATCAGTAATGCTTCCCCAGTCCTATTTCGCCCTCTGGTGAGTGCATCGATGTTTTGGCTCCATCACATGGAACCAACGACTCGACGCACCTACCAGAGCTCGAAATCGGCTCTTTAGCGGTGAAGGATCTTTGTCCTCCGAACAGCCCAAATCTGAATTCATTGAAACTCTGCGTCTAGAATATGAAACGTGGACAACTCTAGATTTTATAACAAAAATTTACCACATTTCAATCAGAATTTTTTAAAATTTGAAACACTATAGACGTCGCATACTTGCTCCGCACCACCGAATCGATGAAGGATGAAATCAAAGTCTATAGCAAAGCTGATGGCAGCCACTTCGATAACTCCTCTAAACTATGAGATGTTACGTTTTACTATTACATATAAGCACTACTCTTTGAATGGTCGCTGGCAAAAAAAAACAAAATTATAACGCTTTCTACGGCGCACGTATTTATTCGCCGCACTGTACTTATTTACCGGAGTTAAAGCCAGTTGCGAGTTCGCCAAACAGGAATCTGTACGTTTTCAGCGCTACCGATCAAGGGAACGATAGTGTCACTGCGGAGTATGCTCAACGAAGTTACCCAAAGAGTGGAGAAGGTACATCAAGTTACTAATCCGAAGGCCTTTTCACTTGAATTGAAGCATATATCGTAGCGCAAACGATGAGTCGTTCTAGGAAGACGCGACTGGTGCAATTAAGACATTTCAGTTCTTCGCGACAACGAGCAAGCTACAACCGCGTTCGTCCTTCTTGGCAAGCAAGCAAGGACAGCTGAAGCGGAGACTTCCAAAGGCTATTAACGTACTTTTCGTGAGTTTTTGCTAGGCTCTGCCTTACGTGGAATAATTAGTAACTCAATTGAATCATTAGCACTGAAATATACCAAGCAATCTGCTAAAATTTCCATGGTAAGGAACGGACGAAATTTTGTACGTTCCGATAACTCCGTCTTTCTTATGCCCGGGTTGAGTGTTACTCTCTCAATCACAATCACCTACAAAGAACAATCGTAATCTACCAAGTAAAGTGTGTTCTGCCAGTTCCTTCACATTCGTGATTTTGTTCTTTCCTACGTAGTTGATGCTAATGTTGAAGCTACCCAGGAAAATACATAATTTATTCCACTGTCGGTTTGGGCAGTAAGCTGAAGATCAGCTGATTGGACTGTCCCCTGGTTAGCTTCAAGATTCAACATCTACCAAGCTCAAAGCGGATCTCCAAGATGTGACGAGAAGTGCAAAAATCCTTCCTGCTATCCTGAAGAAGCAATTGGTCCACACTCGCCTATACGATCGCTCTTATTCGACACGTTCATGTGTAATGGGCGCACTCATTAAAGTGGATGATTGCACGACTTCTTGGGTTGTACGTCTCGTAACATGCCAAACTTGCGCGGACGACTATGTTAGATAGACAGGTAGGTTACTGTGCGTTAGGAGGCTGTTATGCCATCGATTTCGCTCAGCGAAGGATTGCGTAACTGACACTGTTCAGAATCAGACACCGTGGTAGCAGACGTGTCTGTGTCAGTTTTCCCGCCGCTTCGCTGGACGAAATCGATGGCATATCAACCGCCTTAGGGTCAAGGAAGCGTCGGAACGGCACGTTAGCTACACCGTTGGACGAGCCCACGATGTGTCGACATGCCGGTCTTCCAATCCAGGTGACGGTCCCAATTTTTCAAACAAACCGTCGCTCCAAACGTTGGGGTCGCTTTGGATTGCAGTCAGTGCTCCTATGATCAATGACAAAAGTCTACGACCGCGAAGTTGCAGATGGAGTTCTCTTTATGGGCGAATTTTAGTTGTATGCAGGTCGCCCTTACGGATCATCAGCTGCATGCCGCCGAATGTGGTGTATGATTCGGTCTTGGTCTTGGACTGATCTTTTGAAGTGTTCTGACTAACGGGAGCGTAAAAGGGCTCATGAGAATTGTCGAGATCGATGCCCGTTGTGTGTTTTCTAGCGGTGCAACATCATTTTCCTGAAAATACACCAGAGGCCTCAGTTGTTTCTAGTGCACGCTACTTTTTGCTTTTCTTCAGCATGCAGCTGTGAACGCTTTACCACAATGTGATGCATTGACAGAGATCTGGACGACTTTCGGATATTACGTGTGCATCAGCATTTCTCTTCCAACACAAGGACTTTGGGTTGCATGCAGTGGGTTTCTTTTTACTACTTCAGTGTACATACAGTTTTGAATATCTCTTCGGACAATTCCATGCCTACATTACCTTTTTGTTATTCGGGAAAAGAATCAGCCAATATAAGTTTTGAAAATTTTTTGTCGCAATACATTGTATTTTGAAACTCCATTGGTATTGCAAAAATGGGACGAGTATTCCATTTTTGTATGTACTTTTGCGGGCGAACGCACTTAAGATTATATGTATATCGGCAGAAAGCGAATCCGATTTATTCACATATTTTAACGTCATATGTCATTAGCTAAATTTCGTTACACACTCAATGGTGCCCATTTTCTCTATTGGACATTATATTAGTTTTTTTTATTTACTTCTAAAATAAAAAAATAAAAAAAATGTATCAAATTTATCAAAATATCAAAATAGTCTTCGTCATGAAAAAAACCGCTTTCCTGTATGGTCGTAGGTAGCGCTGATACACATATGCAGTAAATTTGACTCCCTCTGTTTGTCAGATTTTTGGTATCATTCACTGCCGGTTTATTGTTGCATTTTGGAACCTTCGTTGAGCTACCTTGCCTAATTGATTACGGGTCTACCAAGAAGTTCACTCGGAAGGATGCCGTAACATGTTAGTGAAATGGTACAGTTGGGTGCACTTAGTAATTCAAAAGTTCTCATCAGTTGCACCAGTATTTAGAGGTTTGAAGCTTACCAATAATGATTCTGCTTGGTGAATTTGTAGTAAAGGTATTGGTAAAAGATTCGGCATTGACTAGTTCGCGCCCTCCTATTCCATTGAAATCTAACAATTAGAGGCACGGTGAAGGCGTTACACGATGGCTTATAGGGGGCAGTCCCTGTTCAAGTCAGTTTCGTTTTCTCATAACGCTTTTTTCAGCGTGTTCTTCCAGTAGTTCCCATGTCAGACACAGGTGCTGCGTCTATGCATAACTCTGTAAGAGAACGGCATATAATTTCATAGCTGTGCTGCTATTTACATACACATAGCTAGACCTTATAGCATCGTGCTTGATGCTCTAGACAAAACACTATTCACAAGTTCAGTCTTCTAACAGTGAATACAATCTAATTCAGTGATTTGCGTCATTGGATCGTCAGGAATATATAATGCGCTTTTCAACACCGGTCGATTTCTTCACCAGTACGCTGTTATTACCCAAGCAATTGTTGATCGGAGAAGAATGCGCGAAGCGAAGGTATGGCAGATATTCAGTATCCGAACAAGGCGTGCCCCAAGCGCTTCTGGACATTTTCGGTTTTGCTGATTTTTTTATTGTGAAGCGCTCGATGGTAGTCTGTCGAATTCTCTCGTTTTCATAGTGACGTTTCGGGTGACACGGTAACCTGGACTTCTAATCGGTACAATTTTGGTAGCTCCTATTCGTTCTGGTACGATAGTTTATCTTCTTCCTCTACTCATTCGCCCAACACATTCTAATGCTGCGTTGCTTCCTGTGGTGCAGTTGTTGGTCTCAACACACGCTAGTCGCATCAGTCTCACAATTACAGCAGTTGTATAACCCCGTTGAGTTTAGCAGAATGGAGATTTGCAATAAAGGTTCACAAACAGATACCGGTAGGGAAATTAGTTTCTATCGCAATAAATTATTAAATTAGTTTTAGATATCTTCCGTGCTGGGTACGCGACTCTATTGAAACACCACCACCTTCTTTTGGTGTCGGTCAATCTTTGATTGTCTTGGAGGAGGTTGTCCGTGAGGTAGCCACTGTGCCATTCGGGTATGATAAACATAGAGTCATTTCCAGTTACAAGATTCCTCAAAAAGTGCTGTGAACGGTAGCGGAGAGGGAGAGACTGAACAACGGTTACTCGAGAGAAAAGGTCCGAGTCACAGAGCTCCATTTCGATAGAACATTTCGATATCCAGAAGCCTGAAAACGATCATGTACCAACGAGTGGTGACGCTGGAGCATTTCCGATAATTCACGTGTTGTTTCATTGAGTTTCTTCTTTAGGACTTGCTGTTATTGCTTATCATCTACGGTAGATGGACGTTCGAAACGCGGCAAGTCTTCAAAGGTCACATCTCCCTTCTCGATGCGGCTGAACCATCTGTGGACTGTCCTAAGTGAGACCGCGTCTTCGCCGAATACGCCACAGACGTTGCCAGCTGCTTGCGTTGCAGAACGCCGTTGAAGGAATTCATAGTGCAGAACCGGTCGCAGAATACGTTTGTCTACTGGAGCCATAGCTTCGGTTCTACTTATAGTCGCGTATCCAGCCCCAGCGATATATAAGAAAGGTTCTGTGCTCAGAATATTCCAGAATGTATGGTCTATTGGTCAGTAGTCATGACTAGGTCATAACGCTTCTCGCTGAATTTTACGGAAAATTTTGTGACAGAACTTTCCCGACAACTCATTAATAAGCGCAGATTCGGTGCAAGAACGTCCTTTTCACTCGGTGTATCTGTTTGCATTTCCTTCAAATCCTACGAACGTTTATGAATGATTTTTTCAGTACGAATATGTTCGACATCGAATTGATGAGCTTGGTCGAAGCTTCGAAGGTCCATCGTCCAGTGTTCAAATGGGTTCCTCTGATAGAAGATCCGGTAGACCATCTATTCAAAAGGAAGTGGAGATTAAATCGGCGAATGAAGCGAATGAAACAAAAACTTCCGCGAGAACCACTTCAAAAAAGCCTCTTGACCGGAGCAAGGAAATGCGCCGTTCCCGAGAAAAGTCAAAGGAGGCGACTAAGACTCAGCAGGCTTCTTTACGTGGAGGTGCAGGTCGATCATATAAAGGAGCGGCAAGTCGAGGTTCTACTGAAAACCGTGGTAGTCGCAGAGAAATTCAGCAAAGCGGTGAAAGGGTTCCTGCCGAACGCAAGAAAAATAAGAAGAAGAAGAAAAAGAAGTGGTAAGTCCGTCACTGGTATGTATGATGTGTTTGAATTCAGAACTTTCAGAGCACTCTGGTGAAAAATCTCGATATCAATGCACCATTATGTACTCAAGAAGGATAATTCATAACACAGAGTTAAGCATAAGCAATAATCGAGTGCCAGTTTTCCGTGACGATTATGATTAAACGTATTTTCATTTCGTGTTGGTATCCGCATATCATTAATTCCTAGTTCCACGAAGCTGCGAAGTTGTTAAGTGCAAAAACTGATCTCTTAGGAGGGGATGGGCTTTTGTCATCACATGCGCGTCCAGCATCCGTGAGACTTGCACGTTTATTTCGAACGAAGCGCTGTTCTTGAAGTCGAAATGTCGAAAGAGCTTTTAGAACGGGGTTGTGAGCTGTTACCTCTTCACCATCCAAATTCTTTACCTGTGAACGGTAGCGGAGACTTTGGACTGAATTAGCTAAGAATTATGTCATCTGTGATGTTAGGCAATTTTCCGCATCCCATCGCATCTATTATATAATCTATACATAGTAAGGTGTGTGATTGGCTTATGGCGGTGACATTGGGCTTAAATCTCGAGAATTGGCAGCCGAAAGCAGCTGTCGCTTCAGCGCTGCATTCAGTGAGGGCAAAGTGTAAATGCTTCACCCAAGAGTAGTTCAGTCGCTTCAATATTGAAGACTCATTCTTCAAAGCGTGCTCAATGGGGACGCTCAGTTGTATCCAGCAATGAACGGTTGTAACTGCCAGTATAATTCGATCCGTCAGATGTGAGCTCATAGAAGTGTTCCCTTATCTACTATCTGAGGCATCTCGTTCCTAAGAGCGGATGTAACCGTTGAAATGCGCACGTGCAGACGAAAGAGTTTGGTTAGTGGCTTAAGGCTAAAAGTGATATGCTATTCTTACTATAATGAGCGAAACCCAGTTGTTTATTTGAATGGATGAATGGATGGATGCCAATTCATTTTTCAAGTGAGTGATGGTTGTGGCGGTTGGTGGTGGTTTTATCGCTGCTTATCACAGAAATCATTCATTAGAATATCACATTCAATGATAACACCCCAAAACTTCTTTAACCAGCTGTTCAGGGCCCGTGTGCAGATGTCTCCCCGAGAGGCCCCAAGTGACCGAGGAGGGAAGCGGGGACGAATCGAGGGGACCCCGGTTTGCACATGTCCGGGGGACGGCTCTAGGGAATTAGCCACGCCCACAATTTTGCAAAGCGGCGTCCCCTAGCCTTGACTAGGGGGACGGGGACGATGGCGCGCTAAGAGCACTGTGGCTGTCAATCAGTTGAACAGCAATAAAGGGTGTAGAGAAATGGAGGAAGTCATATTTTCTCTAAGCGTGTTACTCTGTCTTCGTTCGTTGGACGTGGGGTTAAGTAATTATGCGGAAAGGAATTCGTTTAATACGCATTATTCCGTAGGTTTAGTGGAACTATTACGGGTTGTGGGCGTTGGTTTTAGGTTGAAGCTCAGGACCGAGATTAGCACAGATATTTATTTCTTTCCTTTTTTCTTTCTTTTCGGTTTTCTTCGGCATCAAATCTTCTCCTTGACTATACCGTGCAGTGGTCAAGTTTGCCATCTGGACAGCTTCAGACAAGTCCCTTCCCATTGGAAAAGATCAATATATCGAAGAATAATAGGCGTAGGAACCAACAGGACGACTATAGTGCCTTAGTGAATTGTGGACTTGGTTTCTCTACGGAAATTTCAAATCTGTTATCGTTGTGCGCCGCTGCGAAATGTGAGGTGTCGTCGAGACGACGACCTTCCCCCTCGCCCCGCCCCCTTTTGGGGGTCGAGGTGTACCTCACCACACTTTACTCACTCATCGCATAACGTGCCTAAGATAAAGACGTTCGACTAGCTGGTCTTCTGTACATCTCTACTCACCTCGTCCTGGTCTCAGTATTAAACCACTGAACCACCCCCAACATTTTGGTGCATCAGCCAAAATTCCCTGTATTTCTTTGGTGTCTAGGAGTAAAATCTTAGACGCTTAAAGAAATACTATTAGCTCGTACTAAGAGCTCATAAGTCGGTTATTTACAAACCGAAGATCGAAACAACTCCATCGCCTCCTATTAAGGGGAAGAAAGGAAGCGTTCCGGTACACAGTATCAGGAACCACCTTTATCGCAAAAAAAAAGCGAGCCCTCCAAGCAGTTTGGAGAAGAAAGGAAGCGCTTCGGGGCACAACACTCACGAAGCCACCTTTAGAGTTCATAGAGACGAAAGCTCTGAACTCAGCAGCTTGAAAAGCAAGCAGACAAAAGTTCATAGAAGCAAAAAGCTCTGAAAAAAAATGGCACTGTACTTTCACAGAACGCCAATCATTCTTGGCTCAAAGACGCTTAAAAATTTGGTAGAGCTGTATGAAAAATACACAGCCAGCGTCGAATATCATGCCATAGACGAAGATAACTACGAGATAAGTCGATCTACGATAGCATTACTACAGAGCGCTATCCGACAAATTAGAGAGGGCAGAGAAAACTTGCAAAACCTCTACAATGAGATCAGAGATGAGTACAAAAACTGTAAGAACAAATCAGAGAGAAAGGAACTCCTGACAGAGATTGAACAGATAGAAAATGAGTCACAGGTCCAAGTTGGTATAGACGAAGCCAATAACCTAATTTTCAAACTCACAGCCAGGCTCGATGAATCCAAAAGTGCCAGAGAAAGAATAGGCATAAAATTGGGCTATATTTCACTAAAAAATACAGGTTGTGAGGCAACAAGGGAAACTGAGTATGTTCGAGCGGAAAATTCTGAACGAAATACCTTCGAAAATGATACTGACAAGGGAAGGTTGTGAGCGATCGGTGACGATTCATAACGAAACCTATATGACCGTGTAGGGCTTTGCACGAGGAATGCAACGATGTGTTCACCAGGTGCCGTCGCCACCTGGTTGATCTGAAAATGGCCGGCGAAATTTTGCACTGAAATTTTACACGTAGGCTTCCCGCCAGCGGGAGTAGCGGGGCCAGTTTCCCGACCGCTGCGACGAGGTGGCCGAGTGGGTAGTGCTACGGTCTTAAAATCTGACGACTGAGGTTCGATCCCTCCGTGCAGCTTCCGTTTTGCCTTCATGCGCTAGATTCCAAATTACGCTCCTTTTGCAATTTTGCCGCAGTTTCGAGATAGAATCGCGTTTGGGACGAGTATCACCAGCAGTGTACGCACGGAGGACCAAATCTACTATGTTCGTGGCCCATACTTACCGAAACCAACCCAAATCCATCCCAAATTCAGAAACTAATGTCAGATTCGTGTTCAGCGCCCCGAATAACCCCCGTAGACAAAGTTTCAGCTCAATTGGTGATTTCGACCCAATCACTCTACTTTGACTACGAACCCTAGCAAGCGCACGCCAGACATAACGCGAAAAGCCGATGTTAGATTTGTGAATTGTGGATTTGTCAGCTGCCCAGGTAATCTTCTTTGATGAATATGAAAAGAAACGCATCCAAAATAGAGTCTCTGTTCTCTAGAGTCGAAAAAGTGGAACAATAGAACAAAGAATATTCTCGGCAAGTGGACCTTCATACAACTACTCACTTGGCACTATCAAGGCTGGTTAGGTCAGAATCACCGATTTAGCCCAAACTTTGTCTACGGGGGTTGTTCGGGGCGCTGATCACGAATCTGACATTAGTTTCTGAATTTGGGTTACGGTAAGTATGGGCCGCGAACATAGCAGATTATGCCTCCGTGCGTACTCTGTTGGTCCCAAACGCGATTCTATCTCGAAACTGCGGCAAAACCGCAGAAGGAGCGTATTTTGGAATCTAGCGCATGAAGGCAAAAGAAAAGCAACACGGAGGGATCGATCCCCGGTCATCAGATTTTAAGTCCGTAGCCTACGTGTGCGGCAGTGTAAAACTTCGCCGGCCATTTTCAGATCAACCAGGTGGCGACGGCACCTGGTGAACACATCGTTGCATTCCTCGTGCAACGCCCTACACGCTCATATGGGTTTCGTTATGAATCGTCACCGATCGCTCACAACCTTCCCTTGTGAGAGTAACAATGTGGAATCAGATGTACCGCAAACGGCGCAGCAAGAGGTGAATTCGTCATCTCAGAGACTATTTCGATCTATTAAACCTCCGCAAGCGTCTCTCCCGAAATTCTACGGTAAAGCGGAGGAATTTGCCGAATATTGGGCGATTTTTGAAACAATGGTACACAATAGCACCGAGCTGGACGTGGTTGAAAAAATAATTCTTCTAAGAGAAAGCCTAAAAGGTAGGGCAAGAAACTCTATTCAGGGAATACAACCGCTTCCACAAAACTACGAGTGGATGATAAAAACTCTGAAACAAACATATTGCGACTATTCTGCAAATAGATCTCATATCGTCCAGAAACTTGTCAGTATGAGGTCCTCCACTAACTCTGCGGATAAATGCCTAGAAGTTTTCGAGCAAATACAGCTTCTTGTTAACCAAATGGTCTCAGCAGGTTACGATGTTCGATATACTTGTGATCCAATGTGGTCAGAAACTATTCTCGCGAAGTTCCCAGAGGACATCGTTAAGCCGGTCTTAGTTGCAAGCCAAGCGCAACACAATCAAACAGTTGAGACTCTTATGGGGCACTTGAAAAAAGAGATTGCCGCAAAGAATTACGTGGAGAGCAGACTCGGTCATAAAGCACACAATAAGGTCAGCTCATCGAGAGATAAGTACGCCGCCACCAGGCACTTTGAAGATGAAGGATGTCTGTTCTGCCACAAGGATAATCACACGTCAATGACCTGCAGAACGGTCACGGACAAAGCAGCTCGCCGAAAAGCCCTTAAAGAGCACAACAGGTGCTGGAAATGCTATTCGTCCGACCATAATAGCTTTGAATGCCAAAGACCTGATTGCAGTCAATGTGGACAGAAACATCACACATCCTTATGTTTCAAAAATTCTGATCAAGAGGCGAGTCAAAATCGGCCATATCATTCACAACAAAGGAATGCACAACCGAGACAACAGCCAAGAGGATCGAATCAACGCTTCGGTGATAGCCGAAACGCAAATAAGAGGCATACAACCAATATTGCTCAAACATTCACACAAAATGAGCTGCCCGCGCCTATCCATAATGGAAAAACAACCACTCAACTGATACTTATGACAGCTGAAGGGAAAGTGTGGAACAACCGAAAGGAAGAATTCGAAAAAATATTATTCTTCTTTGACTCTGGAGCACAAAAAACAGTCATCCAAGAGTCATTAGCCACCCGTCTAGGTCTGCCTCGTCAAACTACGGAAATATGTACAATGTCTGGCATAGGAGGCCACATTGAGAAATTTGAGAGCCACGCCGTCAATATTCGACTAGGAACAGCGTTCGGTGAAGAAATGGACTTAACATTTCGCACAAAACCGGTCATAACAAACGGCTTTCCAAGCGTAAAATTAATGCCTTCCGATATAGCATTCCTGAAGGCCAACGATATATGCCTAACGAACTCTAGACTACCAGGAGAACACCAAATCCCTGACGTCCTTGTAGGACTGGACTATCTTCATGAACTCGTAACAAATCCAATGTATGGAATGAAAACTCCTACAGGATTGCATATATCGAAAACCGTATTTGGGCCCACAGTGTACGGAAAAGGCCTGATTTCTTCCGAAAACGCAGATAACATCTGTTACGGACTGACAGCAGTCTCCGAATCAGGAGAAAAAGAACTGCTCCAGAAAATGTATGAACTGGAGGGACTTGGCATTCCAAACGAAGAATGTCAAACAGACGAAAAAATTCGCGAATATTTGCAAGAATACTCGAAGAAGCTATCTTTCAAAGGCGGTCACATAACTGCTCCGTTTCCTTTAAAGGAAAACCAGTCTTTCATCGGCCTATCGGCCGCCAAACGTCTGCTCGCCAGCTTCAAGTAAATCAATAAATACATAAATCTATGCTGCTTGCCGAGTTAATCCACATTTCGGTCAATTGGAATTTCGACAGTGTTCCAAGTTTGACGCACTTTCAACATCTTTACCGAATTTTCAGTAACTTTCCTAACTTATCCCACTTTAACTCACTCATATCCCGCCCCCTCTAGCTCAATCCATTTCAGATGGAGTAAGACTGACCTCGGCAAACAATTTAGAGCGTTATCATAGAATGTGACTTTCAAAATGATCTCAGTGATAAGCAGTGATAAAACCACCACCAACCGCCACCACCACCAATCATTTGAAAAATGGATTGACATCCATCCATCCATCCATCCATCCATCCATCCAAACATCCATCCAAGTAAACAACTGGGTTTCGCTTATTATATAGTAAGGATATCACCGAATTAGAAGATAATTACTCCATTGCAATCAGACGTCTGGAATCGCTCCAGAAATGCCTTCTACAAAACTCTCAGCAATGCTCGTGGTACTGCAAGATCATCAAAAAATATCTGCAGGAGGGAATGATAGAAACTTTCTCTAACGCCGAAGACGAAGCTGTAAGAAACTATTATATGCCGCACTCTGGAGTGTGGAAACCAGAGAAGAAAGTTCCTCTGCGCATAGTCTTCGACGCATCTTCTAAGAGGAAAGGTAAACTTTCCCTGAATGATGCTATCAACAAAGGAGAAGCGTTTGTGAACAAAATACATGACATTCTCCTAGCATCTAGGGATTGTAAAATAATCTTGATGTGCGACATAGAAGCTGCATTTACCCAAATACGTTTAGAAAGATCACACAAAGATCTGTGCCGTTTTCTGTGGTTAAAAGACATGAACCTTCCTCCTACAAGAGATAATCTCATACACTACAGATTCAAGAGACTGCCGTTCGGAGTCACCGCTTCACCAAGCATCCTCAATATGGCATTATCAGCATTTCTGAGCCACAAAAATACAGAACTAGCCCGAGAAATAGCCAGAAATCTCTATGTAGATAATATATTACTCCAGGCCGACACAGTCGAGGAAGCACTGCGAAAATACAAAGAATCCAAGGAACTTTTCGCTCAAATCGGCATGAATCTGCGTGAGTATATTTCAAACTGCAGAGAAGTTAACCTACTAATCCCACGCGAGGATAGATTGGACCATGACAACCTAAAACTTCTAGGTGTACTGTACAAACTGGATACGGACGAATTCAAAGTTTCGACAAAATTTTCTCCATCAAATAAATTGACAAAGAAAGACATAGTCAGTCAAATCAATTCGGTTTATGACCCCATAGGGCTGGCGGGCCCATTATTAGTTCAGCTAAAATCCATGATGAGAGAAGTATTCGAGTCCAATGTCGACTGGAAGACCGCACTCAGCTCACAAATTTGTAATAAATGGAACAGGCTATGCTCCGAAGTAAACAACGGCACAATATCAGTCTCACGGACCATTCGCACATTTTCGGGTGCGAAATTGCGCCTGTGGGTCTTCGCAGACGCGAGCAAGGCTGCGATTGCGACATGCGCCTACGGACAATGTATCGAGTCTGGGTCAATTTCGGACCTCATTAGCGGCAAAACAAGACTTGCACCTAAGAAATGTCGACAAACGATACCAAGACTAGAACTACTTGGATTGCTCATGGCGGCACGTCTCACCAACTCGATTATATCGTGCATAGGTAAATCTATTGAAGCGGTCACAATAGTTACCGACAGCGAAATCGCACTATGGTGGCTAAAATCCTCCAAGAAACTACCAATATTCATTACAAATACCAAGGAAAGAATCGTGAAGGTCACCAAAAGCATTGAACAAGAAGGAATATCCGTATCGTTTTTCCATGTAGACACTGCACATAACCCTGCAGATGCTGGTACCAGAGGATTAACAACAGAGACTATTGTAAATCATGACTGGATAAACGGTCCTAGATGGTTAGAAATGGATCAAAATACCTGGCCCATAAAATCAATCGATTATATAAGCGAAAGTCCGACAGAATTAGATATCGAAATGCCAGCTGTGCTTGATATACCTACACACTCTTCCCAAACGTGTGTACCACTTATAGATTTGACTAGATTTTCGCGTCTGGACAAAGCACTGCGAATCACTTCATTAATAGCAAAAACGCTGAAAAATTGGGCGTCGCTAACCAACGAAAATCGCCAAACCAACATCAACTTGGAATCGATCGCAGACTTCAGCGTGGAAAAAGCAATAACATCTCACGACTTTGAACTCGCAGAGCGAATAATTATCGTTCAAGAGCAGGGAAATGAGAATCTCAAAAATCTACAGAAAAGATTCCCAAACAAAAGCCTTTTACGTGATGAAAATCGGCATCGATCGCGCTTGCAACATGCAGCTCTCGCTAACGATACCAAATCCCCAATATACATACCATATAATTCCGAACTGGTGCGCTTAATCGTTAACAAAATACATCGCGAAAACGCGCACTGCGGGAAAGAGCATACACTTACGATAGCTCGCCAAAGATTTTGGATACCACGTCCATCCAATGTGTTCAAAAAATACTTGAAAAACTGCACTACGTGCAAAAGGTATCAAGGCTTACCCTTAGGTGCGCCACAAATGCCGGCGCTTCCTAAAGATAGAGTAATTGAATCTAAACCGTTTCAAAACACAGGATGTGACTTCATGGGTCCATTTACATCAAAAACCAACGAGAAAATGTACGTAGCGCTATACACATGCTTAGCTACACGAGCGGTACATCTCGAATTAGTTGAAAACTTGTCCACGGGTGCTTTTTTGAACAGTTTCACTCGTTTTATATCCCGCCGGGGTGTGCCGAAAATAATGCGCACCGATTGCGGAACGAACTTCAAGCATGGCGAAAAAATTATTGCCACTATGTTTGAAAATGATCAAAATACCGGTAATTCATTGATGTCTTACTGTTCATCTGAAAAAATAAAATGGATATTCAATCCACCAGCATCTCCATGGATGGGAGGAGTATGGGAAAGATTAGTAGCCTCAGTAAAAAAGGCACTAAATAAGTCAGTTGGACGCAAAAAGTTAACATTCACAGAAATGTGCACTGTGATAACAAGAATAGAAGCAATTCTTAACACTAGACCGCTCACAAAACTAAATGCAGACGATATTGCAGAAATCCCACTGAGACCAATAGATTTCTTACAAGGAAATCTGAAATACTCTCTTGGAGGAGCAGATTTCGCAGAAAATAACGATCCATCGTATGACCCAGAATTCATTCAGTCTCGAGAACAAGCTGCAGAAGCTATACATTTCTCAGAAAAAGCAGCTAACAAATTCTGGGAAACTTGGAAAACAGGATATTTAGTTTTGCTCAGGGAATTGCAAAGACAGCACCTAAAACAACCCAGACACTTACAGAGGTCATGCCCAGAGGTAGGCGAAATTGTGCTAATCGAGCAGGACCTGTTGCCGAGAGGATCTTGGTCATATGGAAAAGTAGTAGAGGTTATCGTATCAGCCGACGATCTGATAAGAACCGCAAAAATCCCCATGCCAAATCGCAAGGTGATTCAACGTCCATTGAACAAAATATACCCACTCGAAATTCGTTCTGTCGAATCCAAAAGTGACAGTGCCCAAATCTCTCCTGGGAACACTGCTGACAATTACTCGAGGAAGGATATACCTAATACATCTTCAGAAAGGCCGAACAATGAACACGAAGGTAGACCTAATCTTCCTCGCGCCTCAAAAACCCGCGCATACGATTTCTTCAAAAATATGGAATGCAACGTAAGCAACTTCCAATCGCTGCTCTCGACGAAATCGTTCCTAGCGGTCACTATGATATTAGCGGTCTGTTCTCCGACTCTCGCGGCGAGCAAATCGTTTATTACTTGCTCAAATGGAACGGTAAACATTCCGCCACTCAATGGATCATTCGAAGTATGTATCGATCGCGAATGTCGTTCAATAAACAACACTATTAGTCCACTGAAATATTTCATCCCCATCCATCCAACAGAAAAAGTGGTGAACATTCTCGTACGCACCTTCGATGAAAAGGGAGGGCGCCAGTATTCAGAATCATGCGCAAGACCGCAATTTTGCGATCATCAATATTTCCTCTCAAAATCAATTCTGGGTAACCCTCATTGCTGGCCAGTTGGAGCCATAGCAACATTTGCCATATTGATTTACCTTGCCATCGCCGTCACAATGGCGTTAATATGGGCCGTCTTGAGAATGAAACGGCGTCCTAGAACAACAGCGAAGGCAAAGCGCGATCAAAATATTCATTGCCATGAACCCACAAAGCAATCATCCAGTTTTGAACTAGTTCCTCTTCATGGCTCCTCACTACTGACTGTGTGCGCAGCACTTTGCGTGATATCCTCCATAGGCGCTTGTCAACATGGATTCATGAGACATTCAGCTGAATTGGTATGCAATCAAAACAACCTATGCCATCTTGAGTACAGTAGAGAGCTGTTATTCAACAGACTGCAATCCGAACTTTGCATCGAGATTACCCACTCAAACAAAACTATAGGGTCAGCAAAATTTGTAAAAAAGAATGTAATTTTCAAGTGTTCCAAAATAACTGAATATTTCACGAGACCAACAAAGCTCCATGTTTACCACGTAAAAAGATGCGCGGAAGCGGGATCTTGCACCACTGATAGATGTGAAACCATGGACCCAAATGAGACTGTGGTCGAACTGAAACATGCAGCGAAATACCCTGGATATTCAGGATGCCTAAGTAGTTGTGGCGGTATGTTATGTGGTTGTTTCATGCCCCTACCAACTTGTTGGTTCTATAGAATTGCTCACAAACCGATCTCACAACGAGTATTCGAAATAGTGGACTGCCCTCATTGGAGTCCTACCATCGAACTAAACGTCGAAATAACTATTGCCAATAGCACGAAATCATTATCACATGCATTCAGTCCGTACGTCACGGAAAAACTTGGCAGTTTCAATATCACTGTGATATCAATTCAAAAACAACCACACTATATCGAAAACAAACGATTCGCAGTATCTGAAAACATCTCATACATTTTACCCACCAACTTTCAAATTCCGGTCGCATGTCAGAGCCGTGCTCAAGCAGAAATGCAATTTTCGACATGCAAAAACCAAATCCGATGTTTTTGCGAGAATTCTGTTCATAACTGTCGATGCCCAGAAGATAGCATACGCAGCCTACGTGATTACACACGAAACACTTTACCCGTCGAAACTCCACATGCAAAAATCCTTATGGAGGGCAACAACATCCTTGCAAAATCTAGCGAAGAGGAAATTGTTCTAAGAATTGAGTCAAAAATTTTACAAGACTCAGCAGAATTAGTGGTTAATCAGAAATGTGAAGTTAATTTCTCAAAAATCGAAGGCTGCTATAATTGCGAACTTGGGGCTCACTTTACAGCAACCTGCAAGTCGCTATCTCAAGCCACAATTACAGTAACTTGTAAATCAAAACAGTTCGTAGTGAAATGTGGACCTTCGAACGAAGAAACGTTTCCTTAAGCTTCGATCAGCCCATAGTGCATGAGCAATGCTATGCACACTGCTCCGAAAAACCAACAAGCATATTACTGAATGGATCACTTTTGTATCACATAACAATGCCCGGCATCTCAGTCTTTAAGTCTGAAGTTCATGGGGTATCAATCAAACACCAGTGCTTTTCTGATATCACCATACCCAACATTGATCCATTACTTATTACAATAAGGAATCACTGGCAACTAACATTGGGAGCCGTAGCTTCAGTAATAGGATTAACCGCTATCACCTATATAGCAGGCCCAATCTTTCTACTAAGCAGCGTGAAGCTCATTTACTTAATAATTCGTACCACCGCTTCCCTAATATGGACGATAATGACGAAAACATTAGTCGTGGTTAGAAAATGTAGAACGAAATGCAACTCAGCATAAAAAATTGCGACAAGAATTAAGAAAATGTACATAGATGTATGCAAATGTAAGTAATGACATAAGAAATGGGACATCCTCTCACTAGCCGGCGCCGTCCCTAGGTCATATCCTCCAGCGTCACCCCCTCAACTGCTAACCGTTGTCGACCGCCAACCCAACAATCCCCTCCAGACATAATGATTACCGGCGAGATCCCACAGTGCCTCCGATGAAGAGGCCGCGCTTCTGATCCCTCGTCGTTCCCGTCTCCATCGCCCCTTCCTGCCGCCGTCGTCGTCGTCGTCTCCTACAAGGTCAGCCGCCAGGGCACCACTACCGCTTGCTGCTTCCGGGACAGCCGCCAAGGCACCCTTCGCCGTCGCAACCCAAGGGCCAGCCGCAATGGTGCCCACAACGTTCGTCAACGAGCTGGGGTCAGCCGCAACGGCACCCAAATATTGATAATATGTTGTCTGTACTATTTATGCAGTTTAAGCCCCGAAGCTGTAACCCTGGCTGGCCGCAGTGTCGTCGAGACGACGACCTTCCCCCTCGCCCCGCCCCCTTTTGGGGGTCGAGGTGTACCTCACCACACTTTACTCACTCATCGCATAACGTGCCTAAGATAAAGACGTTCGACTAGCTGGTCTTCTGTACATCTCTACTCACCTCGTCCTGCCCTCAGTATTAAACCACTGAACCACCCCCAACATGAGGTGAACTTAGACTTTCTGTAGAGAATGGTTCCGTGACGTTTCAAACGTTAGCAGATAGTTTTTTCCCGGCTTTTTATGGTACCCCCTGGCGTCCATGCCCCAATTTGGTCGAACATCAGACATCGTTCTGTTTCCCCTAGAGCGGAAAGAGTCCTATGAGTTCCTGGAGAATATTCCATGAACGACTGTCGTTGAATCTTGGCATGGTGATTATTGTAGTGGTTGATAGTATCAGTGTAGCCAATTAGCCAAGATGATACAAGTTTATTTCGGCTGACGTTTCGGCGAGTCCGCCTTCTTCAGAGCCTGGAAGAGACAAAAGGAATTTGAGAAATCACTCGTTCAAGAACAATTTCAAGTTCCAGCGGCGAATCAGAAGGCACCAGGAGAGAAAGACGAATCGCGAATAGGGCAACACAACCAGACCTGGGCAAGTAGAACACCAATGCAAACCACAAGCTACAGGCGATACATAAGGTAATGTGGCCACCCTAACGAGTCTCTGGCCGACTGTCCTCCGGGTCAAGCCCGCACAGGTCAGCGAATGCTGCCAGCTCCTGTGTCACCTCCACGCGTTCTTCCTTCCTATTGATCGTGGGGTTTCTCACGGCAATCCACAGCGCTTCGAGGGTCTTCCGCGCCGAGATTTCGGATTCGCGTGACAGTATCGCTACCGCCACCTCCACCATCGCGCCATCGTGACACCGCAACCGATGCTCACCCAGCGGCTCCGATATATCGCACCTACGCAGCGTGCCCAAATGCTCTTTAACGCGCTCCCCAAGGGGTCTACCCGTCTCACCGATATACTCCCCGTTGCAAACCGTGCACTTTATGAGGTACACCACTCCCGAGACCAGGCAATCTCCCTCCTTTCCAGTTGGGCAGACTAGGCACTGGCGTGTTCTACAGACAGAATCGTATAATCGATTCCTTACGAGCCGTGCTTTGAGATTGGAGGGTGGTACTTCGACTACACGGATCATGTTATCGAGACCAGCCTTGCGAACGCAGTTTCGTATCTCAGTGCCAATTTCGTCTGAGACAAAAGGCACCTTGAATACAATTCTACTATCGTTCGGCCGTTTTCGTCCTGATACCACTGCCGGTGGTCGGATACCTCTTGGCATTTTCCGGTCGGGGTACCCATTCTCGATGGCAATGCGATTGGCCAACTGCCATGACTCCGACTTCAGGTCGCTGTTTGACGACACCATAGTTGCCGTTCGAAACATGTTCTTGACAACGGCCTTCTTCGTCTGCGACGGGTGGGCAGATCTGAAATGGACGATGATGTTCTTGCTACTGGGCTTTCGATACCATCTCGTGTGGAACTTGCCCCGTGCGAGACTGACCTGCACGTTGAGGTACGGCAGCCAGCGACCTGTCGGTTTTTCTCTTGTGAGCTTAATGTTCTCTGCTTGGTTATTAAGTAGATCGAAGCAGAGATCCATTTCTTCTTGCGTGGCGCACACAATGAAACAGTCATCAATGTAGCGACAGTAGAGCAGGGGTTTGCGTTCCAGGATAGGGGTCTCGATTTTGGACATGAACGCAATAGCTAGAACTGGAGCCAGACGCTGGCCCATGGCAAGCCCGCTGACCTGCTTATAGTAGCTATTCGACCACTTGAACACGTTGCACTGTAAGCACTCATTGGTGAGAGTCATAACTTGTGCTATGCTTAGCCCATAGAAATTGAGTTGGCCTTGATGTTCTTCCAGGATTTCGTGCACGGCCTGCATCGCGCGGTCCTTAGGAACATTTGTGTACAGCGATGTGACATCAAATGATTCCACGAAGCAATTTCCTTCCACCGGTATTTTTCGGAGCTTTTCCAGGAAAGCGGTGGTATTGGGAAGGTGGGCTGGAAGGAAATTAAGGGTTTGCTTAAGCACCAAGTTGAGCAGCCAGGAAACGCGATCTGTGGGACCCCCAACGCCGCTGATAATAGGTCTTACCTTAAACTGCGATGGGTCATTGATGGCATCCCCCGTGGGCAACTTGTGGGTCTTGATCAAAACGTAGAGCACCGGACAGATGGGATTAGTGCACTTGAGCCTCGTTATAAGTTTCGGATCGAATCTGGCCTCTGTTGCGATCGACGTCCATGTCCGTTTCAGATGATCTGACTGCGCAGTAAACTCCTTGCAAGTGGATTTCGCGTAAATACTGCTGTCCTGGAGGTGGAGTGCAGTAATCGTCTTGTCCATCTCTCGTGGAAGTACCACAAACTCTCCTCCTTTGTCACTGACACCCACTTTTAGTGCGCCACGACTTACAAGCTCCTTAATTTCTTTCAAACTCCTGCGTTGACCAGGTGTCAGGTTTGGGATAGTATGTTTCTTCATCCCCCTCTGCACAACTGTCAGCAAAGAGGTGGCCAGTATCCGAAACTTGGCATCGATCGATCGATTAGGTGGCTGCGTGCTCAGAAATGAACCCGGGAAAGGCGGCGTTGAGATGAGCGCGCTGCCTACGGGGACCAGCTGACCGCCTAGCGCATCGATTTTGGCCCTACCCCGCAACCGATCACGCAACCCTTGCAGACTGCAAACGATTTCGCGCACTGCGCCATGCGATAGCCCACGGCTGGGGGCGAAACTGGGGCCCAGCTCCAATGTAGCCAAGGCGTCCCGCGACAAGGTGACATCGCCAATGACGGTGACTCTATGGGGGCGCACACTATCCCCAATATCCCCGGTATCAAGGGCAGACATGGGCCTACTGCTGCAGGAAAGGTGGTCACCTTCTCCGCGATTGCTCCCTCTGCCTAGTAACTCCTGAAACTTGCGCTGTAACCTTACTTTCGCTCTAGAACGAATCAAATCACAAACACCCCTTGATTCCGCCACTATCCTCTTCCAAAGGGGACTCGGCAAGAAACGTTCACAACACAATTCCTTAGACACACACTTATTCAACAACTTATACAAACAATCTTGCTTACTACGAATCGCTGTCCTCAGGATGTGCAGCTCGATCTTCTTCGTAGCCTTGTCGTCCTTTGGTCGACCACATACCATGTGAAGTTGTTTGGCTTGGATGAACCGTGGAATGACATGGTGGTGGAAGCATCGTTTGAGGAAGTGGGTAGCCTGTCTAGCTAAGACGATCTTCTGTCTTAGAGACAAGGCGTCCATAACCAGTCGGGAATATGCAGCTGGTACGTCACGAAGAATATTCCATGAACGACTGTCGTTGAATCTTGGCATGGTGATTATTGTAGTGGTTGATAGTATCAGTGTAGCAAATTAGCCAAGATGATACAAGTTTATTTGGCTGACGTTTCGGCGAGTCCGCCTTCTTCAGAGCCTGGAAGAGACAAAAGGAATTTGAGAAATCACTCGTTCAAGAACAATTTCAAGTTCCAGCGGCGAATCAGAAGGCACCAGGAGAGAAGGTGACACAGGAGCTGGCAGCATTCGCTGACCTGTGCGGGCTTGACCCGAAGGACAGTCGGCCAGAGACTCGTTAGGGTGGCCACATTACCTTATGTATCGCCTGTAGCTTGTGGTTTGCATTGGTGTTCTACTTGCCCAGGTCTGGTTGTGTTGCCCTATTCGCGATTCGTCTTTCTCTCCTGGTGCCTTCTGATTCGCCGCTGGAACTTGAAATTGTTCTTGAACGAGTGATTTCTCAAATTCCTTTTGTCTCTTCCAGGCTCTGAAGAAGGCGGACTCGCCGAAACGTCAGCCGAAATAAACTTGTATCATCTTGGCTAATTGGCTACACTGATACTATCAACCACTACAATAATCACCATGCCAAGATTCAACGACAGTCGTTCATGGAATATTCTTCGTGACGTACCAGCTGCATATTCCCGACTGGTTATGGACGCCTTGTCTCTAAGACAGAAGATCGTCTTAGCTAGACAGGCTACCCACTTCCTCAAACGATGCTTCCACCACCATGTCATTCCACGGTTCATCCAAGCCAAACAACTTCACATGGTATGTGGTCGACCAAAGGACGACAAGGCTACGAAGAAGATCGAGCTGCACATCCTGAGGACAGCGATTCGTAGTAAGCAAGATTGTTTGTATAAGTTGAATAAGTGTGTGTCTAAGGAATTGTGTTGTGAACGTTTCTTGCCGAGTCCCCTTTGGAAGAGGATAGTGGCGGAATCAAGGGGTGTTTGTGATTTGATTCGTTCTAGAGCGAAAGTAAGGTTACAGCGCAAGTTTCAGGAGTTACTAGGCAGAGGGAGCAATCGCGGAGAAGGTGACCACCTTTCCTGCAGCAGTAGGCCCATGTCTGCCCTTGATACCGGGGATATTGGGGATAGTGTGCGCCCCCATAGAGTCACCGTCATTGGCGATGTCACCTTGTCGCGGGACGCCTTGGCTACATTGGAGCTGGGCCCCAGTTTCGCCCCCAGCCGTGGGCTATCGCATGGCGCAGTGCGCGAAATCGTTTGCAGTCTGCAAGGGTTGCGTGATCGGTTGCGGGGTAGGGCCAAAATCGATGCGCTAGGCGGTCAGCTGGTCCCCGTAGGCAGCGCGCTCATCTCAACGCCGCCTTTCCCGGGTTCATTTCTGAGCACGCAGCCACCTAATCGATCGATCGATGCCAAGTTTCGGATACTGGCCACCTCTTTGCTGACAGTTGTGCAGAGGGGGATGAAGAAACATACTATCCCAAACCTGACACCTGGTCAACGCAGGAGTTTGAAAGAAATTAAGGAGCTTGTAAGTCGTGGCGCACTAAAAGTGGGTGTCAGTGACAAAGGAGGAGAGTTTGTGGTACTTCCACGAGAGATGGACAAGACGATTACTGCACTCCACCTCCAGGACAGCAGTATTTACGCGAAATCCACTTGCAAGGAGTTTACTGCGCAGTCAGATCATCTGAAACGGACATGGACGTCGATCGCAACAGAGGCCAGATTCGATCCGAAACTTATAACGAGGCTCAAGTGCACTAATCCCATCTGTCCGGTGCTCTACGTTTTGATCAAGACCCACAAGTTGCCCACGGGGGATGCCATCAATGACCCATCGCAGTTTAAGGTAAGACCTATTATCAGCGGCGTTGGGGGTCCCACAGATCGCGTTTCCTGGCTGCTCAACTTGGTGCTTAAGCAAACCCTTAATTTCCTTCCAGCCCACCTTCCCAATACCACCGCTTTCCTGGAAAAGCTCCGAAAAATACCGGTGGAAGGAAATTGCTTCGTGGAATCATTTGATGTCACATCGCTGTACACAAATGTTCCTAAGGACCGCGCGATGCAGGCCGTGCACGAAATCCTGGAAGAACATCAAGGCCAACTCAATTTCTATGGGCTAAGCATAGCACAAGTTATGACTCTCACCAATGAGTGCTTACAGTGCAACGTGTTCAAGTGGTCGAATAGCTACTATAAGCAGGTCAGCGGGCTTGCCATGGGCCAGCGTCTGGCTCCAGTTCTAGCTATTGCGTTCATGTCCAAAATCGAGACCCCTATCCTGGAACGCAAACCCCTGCTCTACTGTCGCTACATTGATGACTGTTTCATTGTGTGCGCCACGCAAGAAGAAATGGATCTCTGCTTCGATCTACTTAATAACCAAGCAGAGAACATTAAGCTCACAAGAGAAAAACCGACAGGTCGCTGGCTGCCGTACCTCAACGTGCAGGTCAGTCTCGCACGGGGCAAGTTCCACACGAGATGGTATCGAAAGCCCAGTAGCAAGAACATCATCGTCCATTTCAGATCTGCCCACCCGTCGCAGACGAAGAAGGCCGTTGTCAAGAACATGTTTCGAACGGCAACTATGGTGTCGTCAAACAGCGACCTGAAGTCGGAGTCATGGCAGTTGGCCAATCGCATTGCCATCGAGAATGGGTACCCCGACCGGAAAATGCCAAGAGGTATCCGACCACCGGCAGTGGTATCAGGACGAAAACGGCCGAACGATAGTAGAATTGTATTCAAGGTGCCTTTTGTCTCAGACGAAATTGGCACTGAGATACGAAACTGCGTTCGCAAGGCTGGTCTCGATAACATGATCCGTGTAGTCGAAGTACCACCCTCCAATCTCAAAGCACGGCTCGTAAGGAATCGATTATACGATTCTGTCTGTAGAACACGCCAGTGCCTAGTCTGCCCAACTGGAAAGGAGGGAGATTGCCTGGTCTCGGGAGTGGTGTACCTCATAAAGTGCACGGTTTGCAACGGGGAGTATATCGGTGAGACGGGTAGACCCCTTGGGGAGCGCGTTAAAGAGCATTTGGGCACGCTGCGTAGGTGCGATATATCGGAGCCGCTGGGTGAGCATCGGTTGCGGTGTCACGATGGCGCGATGGTGGAGGTGGCGGTAGCGATACTGTCACGCGAATCCGAAATCTCGGCGCGGAAGACCCTCGAAGCGCTGTGGATTGCCGTGAGAAACCCCACGATCAATAGGAAGGAAGAACGCGTGGAGGTGACACAGGAGCTGGCAGCATTCGCTGACCTGTGCGGGCTTGACCCGGAGGACAGTCGGCCAGAGACTCGTTAGGGTGGCCACATTACCTTATGTATCGCCTGTAGCTTGTGGTTTGCATTGGTGTTCTACTTGCCCAGGTCTGGTTGTGTTGCCCTATTCGCGATTCGTCTTTCTCTCCTGGTGCCTTCTGATTCGCCGCTGGAACTTGAAATTGTTCTTGAACGAGTGATTTCTCAAATTCCTTTTGTCTCTTCCAGGCTCTGAAGAAGGCGGACTCGCCGAAACGTCAGCCGAAATAAACTTGTATCATCTTGGCTAATTGGCTACACTGATACTATCAACCACTACAGTTCCTGGAGACTTCCTCGTTTCATATGCAAAGGAAATCATCAAAAAAGGTCGACAAAGATCCTCGAGGACATCGTCTCAGGCGAAATTCTGCGGCTTTTCTGGACGCAGCGTACTCGAGTGGCGCGACGAATTCAGCGTTCCAACGCCATTTCTGGCGTCGCGAACGCCTCGCGACGTGGCTGCGTGCGTGCTAATTCCGGGGGCTGATCCCCAAGTACATCTGCATACGGGGGTCGCCCCGCCCCCCGAGGGCTCCACACTTGTGGCGCCCCTCGAGGGGAGCATGTGCATACGGGCCCAGCGTTCTATTGGTGGGACGTATGGAATGAAAATTTCATCGCAATCCCGCTTATTGCACTTCAGTAGGCATATAAAAATTTTCTGAACCGATCTTTCCCAAACTTTATCCCAAGGGGTTATTAAAGGCGCTGATCACGAATCTAATGTACATTCCGATTTGGATAATTAGATTTTTTTGCAGAGGACCGCCTTCCTCGTCGACAAGAGGGGTCAGGTCAAAATTTCATATTTGGCCCAACCTTTGTCTAGGTGTATCAATTTGCGTGTTGATCACAATTCTAGGTGCTTTGTGGTCTGAGGGAAAGTGTTGATTGCATCTAGACCTCAAATTCGTAATCAGCACTCAAAAGAATCTATCTCAACGAAGTTTTGGCCAATTTTTGATTTTGACTCACCGACATTTGTTGAAGAACGTCAAAATTGCTATCGATATATGAAATAACCACCTTAAATGAAGTTTTGACAAAACTGGTGACCCCAGATTGACCACGCCGCTCGTTCTGCATGGAGGTCTGCGGTCGAATGGTGTAAAACGGACGCCAGGTACGCGTTCAGCATCATGCAAGTGATGATCCATGGCTAATGTTTGAAACAAATTGGAAAGAAAAATCCCTTAAACCTCTGTTAAGTGGAACACTGTCAAAATTTCACACGAAGTGGAACTTAACTCGGCAGCAGTATAGATCTATGTAATTATTTATTTATTTAGCGAAGCTGGCGACCAGACGTTTGGAGGCCGATAGGTCGATGAACGGCTGGTATCAATATGATTTCGTTATAGTTGTGATCGGTGCATATCCACGAGTAGTCATTCTCTTATAGATGCTCTCCTTCTCGTTTTTGATAGCGATAAGAACGAAATAATCCTTAGCCACTTGAGCGTGGTCCATTTCTACGCAGTCGTTCATTGGGTGTCGACATCAATGCGCAGTGAGGATGCGGAACAGCGGTGGTGAGTAAGGATGCTTGCAATTGTCCTAACGAGTGAAACGTTTTCTCAGCACACCGAACGGATTGCCACTACCCCGGAGCTCCTGCCCTAGCCTGACCGCGTGGCGAAGCCACGCGGTCAGGCTAGGGCAGGAGAGGGCAGGGAGGCAGATGGAGATGGCCAAATGGGCAGGGAGGCAGAGAGAAGCGAAATAGTTTGCCTCTTGCATAGAGTGCGCGGCGGCCAGAGAGTCAGAATCTGCGTCTTTGCTCGCGGCTTTGCTCTTTGCTTTCAGTTAATCATAGATTTGCTTGAAAAAGAGATAACAACTTCACCTTCGTCGCCATTGCAGAAAATTTTCACCTTGCCACTCTCGCGTTCGACGAGCTACCTTAAAGTCTCTCAGATCAGGGTGTTTATGTGGACTACATGTCATCTCGTACACGAGATATTGCAACACGCGCGAGCGGCCAGAGCCAGATGGGAAGAGTGAGGGCGGAGTCTTTTCTGCATCTCTGGTTGGCGCAACGCCGCCTCCTTGCTAGCCGGCTGACTCATGCCATCAGCTACTGAGAGAGTGAGGAATGACAGCGTTATGCCGCGCAATGAGTCAAGTGAGAGGAGGATAGTTTACGTTTTTATTTTTTGATGGCCTACCAAGCTAATAAATTGTTTGTTTATTTATTCTTTTTCTAGCATTGTACCATGAATAGGCGCTCACGATTGTGTGTCAGTCTGTTACCGGCAAGAACCAGACGTATTCTGTCTAGAAGACCTTACTGTAGCCCATCTTTCCAGACCTTGAGACACAGCGAGACCCTAAAAATGAGTGGTTGTTGAGTACTTTGTCTGTCTGTCAGTTTGTGTGTTTGCCAGCTAAAGGTACGGTCTCACTACGGGTCCAGGAATTCGCGGAGAAAAAATAATAACAAGTAAAAGTGGCCCTTCCGCTGACCCATGTGATTTCAACACGAGAGAGACCACAACAATGGGAGAGTGGAGAGTTGAGCATGGTGGAATTACAGAGCGTCACTGCTGCGGAGTGCAGCAGACGTCGATGGTGCCAGGGGAGGTTACGTTGAGAGGGAAGAGGGTGTCAGACGGCATGCGGAAAACCGTGCGTCGTCTTGGCTCGCTTCCTCGTGCACGAGCTGACCGGCAACGGCTTATGTGCAACTGCGACAGAACTGCTGACACCAAGGGCAGCGAATTCATCGTTTGGAACTGCGTATTTGGATAACTGTGTCCTGAGCCCCCTTCGGAATGCGTGATTTTAATATTCTTCCCGAAACTTCACGCTCCATTGTTAACTCTAGCGAAGAATTTCGGAACTTTACTGGGTTCGAATCACGACTGATCCACGTTGCTTGCGATGATCCTAGCACTATCCTTCACTTCTATGCGGTTACAATCGGTTCCCAAGAGTGAGACCCACGGCTGGAATTGATTTAGCAGACTCTGCACATGGGGCTCAAAAATAGCTTCAAAACTCAACAGTATACATTAGCATTGATTGGCGACTTCGATTTCACGAAGGAGGACATTTATCCCGTCACTTAAAAGTATGGTCAGACACCTTGTGAAAGCTCCATTCAATGCCAATCTGTATGTAGACGACATAGCCCTGATAGCGGATAATAGAGAAGAACTGCAGGGAAAGGTTCAAGAGTGGCAGAAAACCTTGACCAAAATGGCCTCCGGCTGATTGTGAACGTAACCAAGTTACTCAGCTTGGTGGGAGGTTCGTAACAAATGGTCGTCTGCTGTCGGGAAATCATGCGGAGCAAACAACAGCAGTCACCTTTGGACTGAAGTAGCTAAGAATCTTAGCCTAGATCAGGCACTGATAAAATGATAAATGCAGGCTGGATGAGAAAAAATGATAAATGCAGGTGGAGAGAATTCACTAACTCCTCTGTACGGGAACTTCGTTGTGGATTCGATAAATTAAGTAGAGGGAGCTGGTAGCTTTGTGCATATGCCGTGATCAATACAGGAAAGAGAACTGTTGTCAAGCCCGCATCAAATCCCTCTACTACTTGTGTTTACCCCCGCCCCCATTAACCCCCATTACAGTCATGTTTACGTCAGTAACAGGTTCACATCGTTATTCACTTCTCGTTCTCTTTCTTCAAGGGAAAATGCAATTTCTTATCCACAATTTTTCTCAAATTTTCATGTCGGTATTCGTGGTACCGCTGTCCAGTGTTGTTACCCTAGACTAGTGAAATGTAATTTTCTGCATGGACTTCGGCGGCAGGATATTCGGCCGTCGACATTGCATTGACGTTGAGTCGGTCGAATCTGCTCGTCCTCATCGTAGATAGCGGAAGAGCTGAGCGGCTGTGGTCGTCGTATTCGTCTCGCTCGTTGCTTCACTTCAGTTCTTGCCTTAGTCTCAGGTGTAGTTGGCGAGTCAGCATTGGTGCTGAGTGGCTCAGTGGAGGTCGATAGACCGATTAGGCAAAATCTTTTTAGTGATCTTTTATGCTTTTGAGAGCGACCGTTTAAGCGCTCTCTGTGGAGAAGACTTGCAATGCGCTTGATAAGCGTCATTGCCTCCATTCTCCGTAGGTTGTGTAGTTTTCGGTGGTGTCCACACAGGTGTCTGTGGGAGATAGAAGGTTGCAACGCTGCTGTCGTCATTTTTTGCGTGCTTCATGATTCCACTTTCTCTGCACTTGTTCAACGATCTGACTGTGGGATCTCTAAGGCCCTTGTTATACGTTCGCTCACCCCCCAGCGTAACTCGTCCATTCAGTATCAGACACCGTGGGGCCAGACACGTTTGTACGAGTTATCATGGTGACGCTGGCGTGGTGAACTCGTACAAACGTGTCTGGCCCCACGGTGTCTGATACTGAATGGACGAGTTACGCTGGGGATGAGCGAACGTATAACAAGGGCCTAACGGTGTCGTGTTCCCTCTTGATTCTTCCTGATTCAGCTGTGGGCGGACGCCTCATATCCTTCTTGAAGTTGTCCTCAGATGATGATGAGAGACTTGTTATTATTACAGAACTGCACAGGGTAGGGTTCCTCTTTGATGATGGAGATATTCCGCTAGTGCCGGAAATTGTGTGACCAAATATTGTTGGCGTCAACAATAATCCAGACGGCAACCTGCTAGTAGGAGCACCGTAGTCGATAATCCTATTGAGGAGATCTTGCCCAATAAGAATGTCCGGAGACAATTGACGAGAATATAATCCTTGCTGGGCGACTGCTATTTTCTCCTTCTTGATGAAATTCTTATCTGCTTTCGATAACTCTGCAGACTTGGTCGCTACAGTCAGTTTATCCTTCGTAAAGACCTGCAGTCGATGCAGTTTTGCTGAGCTCTGAATGCTTTTGAGCGTCACATGAACTTCGCTGGAGTTAAAGCTTTCCTGCAGCTCTCCCATTCCTGTAGTTGTGAAGGAGGTAGTGCTCCTCGATTGAAGGGCTAGTATCCTTGCACATCTCATCTTTATAAAGCTTCTCTGTGCGCCCGAATCCAACAGCATTGTAACTGATTCGTACTTGGATTCTGCTTCGTTGAATATAAGCGCTGAAGCCATTTGAAGCACGCACTGCCCCAGTGGCGGTGACTGTGAAGCGGAGGTGCTCAGGGTTTGAATATCACATGATTGGTTGCTTCTTCTTTCTTGTTGCATTTCGAAGCGGTCGGTGTGCTGGCGTGAAGATGTTGATGGTCGTTGGAAAGTTGAACTTTGCAGTCGGCTTAGTCTCCTTCCAGCTTGTATTGCTCCTTTTGTACCACTTGTTTCAATGCACAGTGACGAATGGTGATCTTCGTTGTATTTCGGGCATTTTCCGAAAGTTGTGCAGAACGCTGATTTGTGGGAGCGGCAAAAACATCTCCAGCAAACTTCTTGCCTTCTGGCTTCCATTCGACGCAGTTCAGGAGTTGGAAATTCGTCGCAGTACTGCGGTGGATGAGGTCTTCCACACAGACACAACGGTGTTATTCTTCGTTTGGCAGCATTTTTTGACTGTTGAGGACTTGTGAGTGGACTCGGAAAATTGCTTGATCCGCCATTTTCAGTTCCGAACAATGTTCTCGTTGTGAGTTCGGTTGTTTCCTGCAGCGTGATGATCTCGTCGATTGCGTCCACGATGTCCTTCACTTCAAACGAGAAATTGACATCGCTCTCCTTTCGTATCACTGTACTGCAGATGTGCTCTGTGAATTTCGACAGAATTAATCGGCGCCAGACTCTGTCCGCGTTAAGTGAAACTCCTGTTTGCTCCAGGTGTATAACTCGCGAAGAGATTGCTGCCAGTGTTTCGCGGCAGCTCTTCGGGTTGTCGTTAGCTCGAGGTATTCTCTCGATTTCGCGCATGAGGATGTCCGCCATGCTGCTGGATCTGTCGTATTGCTTCTTCAATATGTTCCCTGCAAAATGGTATTTCTCTCCAATGACCGGAATGCAGCTAACTGATGTTGCTGCTTTCCCTTTGAGAGCTTGCTTCAAGAAGAGAAACTTTTCCTGGTCAGAAAGTTCAGCATCGTCGTGAACTAGTGGCTCGAAGACGGACCAGAAAGTGGCGAACTCTCTGAAGTCTCCTGAGAATGTTGGAACTTCGAGTAGAGGACGTCTTATTCGCTGGTAGCGATCGTCTTGAGTTCGAGGACGGCTGTCCTGCTCGCTTGAACTGTTGCTGCAGGTTCTTGTATTCGATATGAGAGTGGTTTGTTGCGCCAACTCCTCTAGTCGGAATTCTAACTTGTTGAGCCATTCAATCGTTAGGATCTCCAAGTCGTTTGCGTCGTCCTCCAAATGTTTGTTAAGGTCTATCATGAGCTTTTCCCGCTCCTTTGGTTCTTCTCGTCTATCTATCCTTTCCATGGCTTCCTTGATATACTTATCCAAGATCTGCATGCCTTGAGTAATTCCTCTGGATAGATAGTTCAGATCCGCTGTCTTCGCTCTGATGAATTCTTCGCACTGAGATTTCTCAGTAGGAAAATCAAATGGCCGCTGAAGTTTTTCCATTTCAGCATCGCGGGATCGAACCAGTGCACAAGCTTTGGAGATTTTGCTTTTGAATCCTTGAAGATCGGCCATTTTGAGCGCGATTCGATGAATTTTTTTCACAAAATTTTGTGATTCTTCAAATCCACCCGCTGCTTCTTTAGGCGATTGGTTGGTTCAAAGCTTTGTTATTTCCTGCCACGCGGGTCTTTTCGCTATTTCTCGGAATCCTCTAAGGGAATTCGCTGAGTTTTGAAGAATTCTTTCTCGGTTCCTCGGTAGAGGACTCGCGAAAAAAGTTTTCCTGGGTTTTCTTTCCTTGGTCGGAAGAGAAAATTTAGAATGCCAGAAAACCTCTTTTTTTCCTGGGTTCTCGTTAGAGCACTCGCGAAGGAAAATTTAGAGGGGAACTTTCTGTTTCTCACTGGGGAGAACAAGCGCAGAAAATTCTGTTTTCTTTGGTTGCTTGGTGTTTTCCTGGGTCCTCGTGAGAGCACTCGCAAAGGAAAATTTAGACGTGGAACTTTCTGTTTCTCACTGGGGAGAACAAGCGCAGAAAATTCTGTTGTCTCAGTTTCTTCGAATTTTCCTGGGCCCTCGTGAGAGCACTCGCAAAGGAAAATTTAGAAGTAGAACTTCCTGTTTCTCACGAGGAGAACAAGCGCAGAAAGTTCGATTGGTCACTGGGTTCCTCGTGAAGAACTCGCAAGAGAGCCTTTTTCATTTTCCTGGGTCCTCGTTAGAGCACTCGCAAAGGAAAACTTGGAAGAGAGCTTTCTGTTTCTCACTGGGGAGAACAAGCGCAGAAAGGTTCAATTCCTGGCTGATGCACCAATTTGGTGGTTAACCAAGGGATGATTCTTCCGATACTTTTGTAGCAAGCGTTTATTACTACGTATACGTCAGAATATCAACAATATCACAGTAATCATCCTATTTATACACATAATTGTGGGCGTAGCCACTGAACAATCCCGTTGGGCAACTTGGGAGACCCAATGGGTAAATACATCAGACGGCGCCGCACCTGAGTGGAGCTACAGATTAGATTCCTAAGTGCTCACTCGCGGTATGCCGCTGGGTCGTGCCTAGGGAGCCGTATCGAGAGATACTTATCTTATATTGCACTCACTCTAAACTACGGGCTCCCTATGGCTAACTACTACTTTCTATAGATTAGGTTGTGTATCCACAACACTGGGGCGGGGCCCATTGAGCGGTAGCGATTAACAATAATACTTAAATACTTGTCAACGAACGCGTATTATGATTTGGGATCGAAATCAAATTATCGACAGGCATAATTATCAAGGAATTACTAACTATAATCAACAAGTACAGCAAGGTTGTATATACACAACAAGTGTTGACCGTCATGTGGCATTCAGCGTGGCGTTCTCGGCCCCTTTCCTTCTACGTTGAACTTAGCGATCTAGCCAGTATATTGCTTCTCAGTCTTAGTAGTTTTTAGATAATCGTGTTGCTCAATACCCCCCATTACAGTCATGTTCGCTAAGTTGTCCAATGTTGTTACCCTGCCTTTCATAGTTGTTCGATGTAGTTTCTAGTATCACAACGGCCTGAAATGTTGACCATCATGTGGCGTTCAGCGTGGCGTTCTCGGCCCCTTTCCTTCTACGTTGAACTTAGCGATCTAGCCAGTATACTACTTCTCAGTCTTAGTAGTTTTTAGATAATCGTGTTGCTCAATAGTTGAAGAAGAGGTTTTGTGTAGACGACAGAAAGCTCAAGAAGTTAGGCCGTTATAAGAGAGTTAAACCTAATATGTTAGAAAGCATCGATTTAGACTGTCATATGCCTAAACTGAAACCAACAGAAGTGGAGAAGCCAGAAGTTGAAGCTCTCGCAAAGTACTACTATGATGGAACAAGTTGGATAATGAGATTTATGGCCAACTCAGTTCCAGATAAATCTATACAGGTATGCTGGTTTTCAAATTTGAGGGCGGGATCGTCGAGAGGTTAAGAGATCAGGCCCATGATTTCGAATATAAGGGTTCAACTCCGTCCCAGGCAGAAACCTTTGCCTAGCATAAAAATGGCTGAAAAGGGCGTCGGTACGGAACGTGTGACAGGTCGGGTGGTGGAGGAAAACTGTCACAATCACAAGACGAATCGAAAGTCGCTTGGAAAGGACTGGCGCTCAAGAGCCTGCAATCGAGGACGATATGGCCACCCCACATGAAGCTCTAAGCCTGAGACAAGATGGTAGTGTGGCACCTCGACAAAAGCGGGAGCAGCACCAAGGAGAAAGAAGAGGGATAGACTATCATAAAAGACGTACCCCATAACTGACCGAGATAAACGTTATAGAATAAAATGCTGGTTTTCAATTTTGAGAGAACGGCGTTCAATCACATACAGCAATTTCCCCATGATGCCCTATGGCTAAGTAAATTGAAGTACTGTGCATTTGTAGTCATTAGATGTGCACAATAAATATGCAAATATAAAATGTTGTTAAAAGTGTCAAAGCCATTATATCATTAGGGGTCATTAAAAAACAATCATTAAAACATTTATTCGAACCGTGGTGCAGTTTGAAACAAGCTCGTTCAGCGAATCGGAAAAGTTTTGGAGGATCCACGGAAGACGAAATCGGCTCTAATATTTGGAATACTCGAAAACGTTAGTAACAACTCGTCTACTGTTCAGCTGACACTTTTTATAAAAAATCTTTTTTTAGCCATTTGTTTTTCTTATATTTATTGCTTGGCTCTTTCTTGGCGGATTCCTCATATTCTTAGTATTCCTTCATTTCGCCTGCAGATTATTGTACGAAAGAAAGGTAAGTTTTCAACGTGAGGAGCAGGCGAATGTATGTTTGAGTCATAAGGAACTGAACATTTTCAAGCGTTCGAATTCAAGACGAAATTTCTAGTCAACGGAGAGACCTATCAAAATGTGTGAGGTATCATTCGATAGAGGGAGGATAGTCCTACAAATAGATTCACCGCATTCCCTGTGCTAGAATTGCTAACAGCTACAATGGTTCCGGAACTCATCCCGTCCACATCACATATTCGGAACGTCATGCTTTTCCTCTTCCTATCTGACCAAAACGCTAACCAATTCTTACTGGGGGGTCAAAGGACGTTTCGAGAGAAAAATCTTCTGTTCGAAGCACCGTCTACTACTGGGTCTCGAAATTCAGTAGATACGACTACAACATCGAGAATGGGGACACGTCAATGGAGTTGGATCTGGACGTTCTGAGGGACGGAGTGGAGACAGATCCATACCAAACCACTCGTGAATTATCAGTCGCCCTTGGTGTTCCTCAAATATCTGTGGTTTATAGATTGAAGTCGAGCGACAAGATCAGAAAACCCGGTCGATGGACACCTCATGCACTGATCCAGCGTGACATGGATCGCATGGTAGGCGCGGCAGTGTCTCTTCTTGCTCTGAAGTGCACAAATAAGTGTCTGAATGATCTACATAGTCGCTGACTATGAGGGTTGGGTACTCTACTCTAACTACCACCGCCGTGGTTAGTGGGTCGACGAAGATGCAAAGGCAGAAGGCGTTCCAAGACCTAACAAACACGGCAAAATGGTGATGCCGTGCGTTTGGTGGAGCGTACGTGCCGTAGAGTATTGGGAATGGCTGGATAAGAAGACGACGGTGACGGCAGAGGTCTATACTCAACAAATGAGGAAATTGAAATCATATCTCCGTCTCACACGGGAAGAGGGGTCCAAAATTTATTATGGGAGAGGAGACCACACACCGCAAGACTGACGAACGCTGAACTGGCAACTTATGGCTGGACAACACTTCCTCATCCTCAGCATTCTCCGGTCCTCGCTCCCTCTGATTAACACCTTTTCTCCAGCGCTATTTGGAGGGTCAGAATTTCAACGAATCCGACGACGTCAAAAATGCACTCGAGATGCTCTTCAGCAAGCTAGCCAGCTACGTTTTGGAGGAGAGGCATATATGATCTCCGTATCGTTGGCAAAGAACCATTGATGCTGATGGTACTTATTTCGATTGATTCCATTTTGTTGTTAAGATGTTGTGGAACAAACTATTTTGTGCTGTAAATGTCCGATTACTTATGACTCAACCTAATAGCTGTCGGTTCAAATGCTCCGTTTTTGACTATCAAATATTTAGGGGAAGAAGGTCACTTCCCAAAGTATGGCGATTGCTGCTTTTTCATTTATTGGTTGTGTAATAACGGCTGTTTGTGGTATGATTTTGTTTCAAAGCAGTCTTGGCAGCGTACAGAATGGTCTCGAGTTGCTACCAAAACAACTAAATGTGACAGCGTCAGGTTAGATCTGCCCATGATTTTCCAAATAACGGCCGAGTGCCAAAGCATTATTTGGTCGGCTCGGGATTGCAACGTGTGACCCTCATAAGCAACTACATCCCGGTGCAAAATTATAGGTTCACCCCGCGATTTGTTCATAAGTTCTCAAAGAACCTATTGAGGGGATCTAGTAACATTACTGTCATATTCCTCACCATCGAAAACCTAGATATAAAAATTCTGGGTGGGATGTCTTCTTATTGCAAGATACATCAAATTTTCATCGAAAAATCAGAGATAATGACCGGTGCAAAATTATCGGTTCACTTCATTAAAAAACTGTTTGTTTTTGATAAAAATATGAACATTGAAATTAGTAGCTATTATAGAATGGAACTCTCCCGAAGGAAAGATAATTTTGCATTACAGACATTACAACCTTCGCATGGCACCTAAATGAGAGTGTGCACTGCTTGAATGAGGATTTTGACGTTGCGTTGACATCGGACTTAGAGAAAATTTGGAACGAAATTCAACACGGTGTTGATCAATTCAAGAAAGATTTTGGTACCGAAAAAGTGCTTCGCGTAAGATTTTCATCAGATATTGAAGTGGTCCTGTTATTTTATTCTTAATTATTCTCTTTCTTATTGTTTTGTGCTAACCGGAATGGAATTTTTGAGTACATGTTCTACCTGTCACATTCGAGACATTTGTATAAAGGACATGAATCAAGTGAGACGCATTTTAGCCGTTTCTAACTCACTGTAGTTGCTTCCCTTCAGGCAATTACTGTTGCGAAAGAATCACAGCGAACGATGGAGAATTTGAAGAATCTAACGCTAGGAATATCGGACAAACAGAAGCAGAATCTCGGACTTAACTATCTGGTCAGTTTCAAAAACTTTTTTCCATTTATGGCATGATGCTTAAGTTTCGGCTTTTTTGCAGGAAGCTATGGATGGTAAATTGGCGCACTTGATAGCCTCTTTCACCGAATTATCAGATACGGTTAATTACACACACAACAGGGTTAGTTTTATATGCCAAATATGAGCGTCCAAAAATATCAAGCAATTCATGCAGCACATCTCGTAATTTCTTGACGCGTTACGTCGTGATAATAAGATTAGCAAAAATCGCATTTTTTTTCGCAAAGTTTCGAAGGACTTGCAGGTGGAGAAAGGATTCCGTATATTGGAAAACGAAAAATCGATGACGCTAAAAAAATATGGCAACATTTCTAGTACACTCAAGGACGTAAGACACAACTGATAGTTAATTTTCTTTACAGAAAGGAGTTGTCAAAAACCTTTATCACCCACTTTCTCATAGTTGTGAGTATGGGCACTATTTCCGTAATTTGGCGAAACTTCTTTGAAGCTTGTCACTGATGTCGTATGTCTCACTGAAAGCTGATGAACAAAACTTGCTCGCATAAGGAGGCGTAATGAACATACAAACATTTTGGATTTACTGCAACGAATACGTTTTTAGGTAGTGGCATTCGTGAAAATTTCAACTATTAATACACAGACGGAGATTGTGAACGTTTTTACGGAAAGAGTTCGTTTTTGATAGATACTGCTTTAAAGAACTTCTAACGACTTACCCGTTGAGCTTTGATGACGAGAGAATCCACGCGATGTATGGGTAGGGCCGATCAGTTGCCTCCCTAGTTTAGCAGGTGAAATTTAGACAGTCTTCACCTAACTAAGGACGTCTGTTTTAACCGTACCCCTGTGTCAGCGCTAGTATCGAAGGAATGCTGAGCGAAAATTTTATATTTGTCTTCGTCTTTTCTACCCTGAAGGGTACGCTGTCGCCGGTAGAAGGATATACACTTGTTTTGGCGTGCGATGCTGTAGACCTGTTCTTTGGACGTCGTCTGGTACTCCCGATTAGATGAAAAATCAGCTGCCGCACGGACTATGCTTCTGAAAACATCGACGTGGTTGGATTTTTGCTTTAGAACTCACGCGTTTTCGAATTTTCCCGGGAGGTCGCACACGAAACAGCTTAAGATCTATCCTCACGTATCCAACATGCTCAAACCTCCCAATCACTCCTTGGCACCAACAAGATATCATTCCACAGTCTTTTGCATTTCTTTCACAAAGGACAACAAATAAATAGCCAATACCCATCTCATCCGAGACCGTTCGGCCTTGTGGGGAGAACAGGGATTGGAACGTATCAATGTTATTCAAATAATAGATGAACTGCTGGATAAATTATCAATTTCAGGAGTACTCAAGAAAGGTCAGCTCCTTCCTCGGCTACACCCTGTTTTTTCCATTATGCCTAACCCTGCTGTCTATCTTGGGGCTTGCTGGTATATTGGGAAGGTGATGAATTTTTCGAAAATTCGAATGCCATGGTTTGGAATAAAAACGACTTTTTAGTTGGAAATTCTACATGGGTGGCGATCGCGACGACGCTCATAGATACCGTCGAGGAGCAGTGGCGGACGCAATCGGAAACATTATAAGCTCAGCAGCTTACTCGGCTATGATTATCGGTTCTATGCTGTGTTTCATGACAGCGTATGTAAAATTCCCGTTCACTTGAATTGTTTTGACCTTGGAAAGGGAGGTCAGTGAACGTGCCCAAGAATTCTCAATATGGCGTATATGGTGTTGCTGAGCGTCGTATGGGATTGCAGTACTGTAGTTTGTTTCTGCTGTGGCTGGCTCAAAAATCCGAAGATCTCTCTCATTATGCAGTTGCGAATAGGTCAATATTAGGCTCGAAACTAATTCCGTAGACTGTTTTGCGGTCTTCATTATGAGAAAACATAACTGGTTTGAATGTTCACTAATTTCCTCACTCAGTTGACCGTTTGATAGCGTAAAGGTAAAGGTAAAGGTTTCGGGGTTGATCAGTCCGCGAAGGAAGCGCAGCCGCATTCGTGTTCAATTCAGAATCGTAGAGGCCTGGTGAATGCGTGTTTGGCCTATTCAATAACTTGCGAGGGCCAGCCGCTATACCAAGTCACTTTTCTTACCTTCCCAGAAAAGCCTGGTACCAATTTGCCGACCTCGGAGGGATTGAAGGCTTGGTTGGCCCGGGTGAGGATCGATCGACCGTGCGTGTGTCAGCAGCGCCTCTTACCACTGCACCCGGCGTGCCCTCCTTTTATAGCGTATATGAAGTAATCTTCAGAACAATTCAGTAACCCCGTTAACTTTTTCTTCGGAAGGTTTTTCCGCTTGAAATGAAAACACCCAAAACCTGCGTTTGCCAAGGCCTCCTTCATGAGTGCCTGCTTGGCCATTACGTAACTGAAGCATTGCAATTTGTGTATGCAGCATCTGGGGTTTATGTCCTAACTATCGTAAGGCTAATGATGGTTCTCAAACCATCAAACGATTGAAATAGCAGCTTAAGAAGAAAGGAGTAGTGCACTCCACATGACCAACGAAGCTGGAGATGTGTGGGTGACTTCGAGCCTGCCCTAAAAATGAATCACCTGATCACAAAGTGGTAACGTGCGATGGAAAGTGGACATTATTATGGTAATCGGTGGCTTTGAAAGATCTATGAATGTTCCATCTCTTGAGAATTGATAGGCGGTAGCGTCAACATTCGCTTAGAGACCTATCATCTTTAGCCTGGCTTTGTACAGTTTGGACTTTGCCGAAGTCCGTTCAAGCACTGTCTGAAAGATGCGTCACCACTCATCAAGACGCCGTCAAAGATCACCTTGCGTTGCATCATAGCTTCAAAATTTCGAAGACGTAAGCTGGAAGAGTCTCGCTCTCGCAGGTTATAGTACAGATCGAGCACTTTATGAACAATATTTATTTATTTATTTATTTACTTCATTCTGTGACGGAGAGACGATGCGGTACATAGTGTGGTGTAGGCCAAAATGCACCTATGAAGATCTTTTCCTTGAAAAACTCAGCAGTTCTAAGGAAGTGGAATAGGATAGCTACCTGAGAATTATGGTAACGTGTTCGTTTCACGGTTCATAGATTGATTGGGATTTGGTGATTAACGCTTCTGTTGAAGGTGCCTGAGAATCCCCGAAATTAGTTTCCAATCTAATAGATCATAAGCACACCAGTTGGTGTCGTCGTGGCTCAGTGGCCAACGACGAACGCACAGAGTATAGTAATTGATATTAATATTATTATTATCCAATGGATTCTCCCAACGCAAAAAACCGAATTAGGTAACAAAAGAGAGAAAATAGAAAAGCTCGTTTCTTCGCTGAACATGCACGAGCTAGCAAAGAAAATATAAGACCCTTGAGACCATGTAGGCTTTGTTGAAAATCTGAAGCACATTCGCTGTCCTCCCTTGTTGCCCTGGATTAGCAGCGTACATGAGAGTGTGAGAGGAGAACCGAAACACTAGGCACCGTGTTACAAGTCTAAATCACTAGGAGAGCTTCACTGTTATTCTTTGATATCAAACAATTACTGTATCAGACAAATGAATAGATTTACATGTCTGGTCATACGTTCTGTTTCAGGATGTGCTTTCTTCTTGCATTTACCACTATGCTTATATGTACGGGGATGTTCAGAGACAACGATCTTCGACTTCTGCAGGTGCTCTCCCATTGTCCACGACTGCCGCTTACCTCTTCCCTATACGGAACTTTTTCCAGGCTGTTCCAAAACTACATCATACAGCAGTTTTCGGTGACCAAGTGGTGCACTATTCACTTCAGTACGTTTGCTTTGTGCGACGTGTGCGAATGTTCATAATAGGTCTTTCTGTAGTTATATATATTTAGCGATATTTTTTATAAATGTAAGAATGGTTACGCATTTTTCGATGCCATTAATGGCTCCCACATCATGGCGGAAACCGAAGTGAACAAGGTGAGTGGTAGCCATCCGCACACCCATATTAGCCTCCATACAACATTTCTGGCTATTCCAAGGAGCGCAGGGCGCGAGTTTTTACGGTCACTGTTAAGCTTCTTTCATTGAACAAATACTTTCAGTCAAGGTGCGAAATCTACCACCGAGTGGAGTCAGTTTGTGATAGTTTTGTTTGTGTTTATCAAAGTCCACCAATGGATACCTTAAATGAAACGAACCCACAGGAACAGTTTCAAGAAGTGTTCGAAAAACTCCCCGATTGGGTCATTCTAAGCCGAACGAAAGCTCGTAGCGCTAACGCGCATACCATTGTTCAATGCCGCGTTTTACCGAAAACCGCGATAGTCGTCGAGATTTTATATAAAACATACCATTATTTCACCCCTTTACATATTCATAAGGTCATCTATCGAATACAGGAACTTCACCCCTGTTCCTTGCGTATATATCACCAAGGGATCAGATTTTTTAGAGATTTTCAAACAATCGTCGCTATGACGTTGCGCGGGAAATTAGGAACTTCCACGTTGATCATACTATTAAAAATCAAATAATAGGTGACAATAACGATGTGAAGGTCAGTTGGAATTTTGTTGGACGGTTCTCGAAATCGCTTGGGTGCCACATCCTCTTATTGTTACCATTTCAGAGGCTGTTAGGGCTGCATATCAACTATGCGAACCAGGGAGCACTCAACTCAGAATGTGAGAAACTCTGATACTTTTACACCATCAACAAAACACATGCTCAATATTCCTCAGCGGTTAGGGGGGAAATCTCGTAAATAAAGCCCATCTTGCAGATTTCTTTTTTCCTCGTCAGGTCAACGATTCGGAGCGAAGTAATGAGTAGACTTCTAGGGACTAAGAAACACCAATGAGGCTTTATCTGATGGTATCTAAACGATTTTCTCGGGCGCAGGTCTCAGTCGCTCACTGTCGCATGGCAGGGTCGACAAGTGGATCATGATCGCTCAAGGAACACAAAGAGTATCAATTATTTCGCCCAAGGATTTGGCGATGAAGTCCGTCCAATGTAATGGAGGGGATCTGCTATGCTGTGGCAATGGTGTGAGTCGAAAAATCAGAACCGAAGTCACCACAGAATCACAGGCTGCGTCTCTCATCTTCGACTCTCGATGTAGCTCAGAATCGTTTCTCGCCTGAATAAATTGAGTACGAGAGTGAGCGTCCTTAAAAACGAGGTGAGGATTTTCAACTGTCAACCTGAATTTTGCGCCACAACACACGTTAGAAATTTGTTTGAAAATTCATATCACTTTGTGTTTATAACGTTTCTTAATCTAATTCATAGTATAAATAGTTTCTACCCACCGTTGAGCGACGCAAATCGCATGCTCATCGGGCTTCTGTAAATCCCAGTACTCAAACTACGCCAGCGCAGGAAGAATCGTGGAGCTGAATAGATGGACGCGTACTCGGATGTTTTCTTCATCTTTTCCACTAACTTTTCAACAGTCCTAGAACCGCTGCAGGGTTCTCATTTCCTTCTGCGCGGCTCTGGACTCAAGTTCCCCCCCCCCCCCGACCTTGACCCGACTACACACACACACACATAGCTGGAGCATTCCGGGATATTCGTCCCGTTAAGCAGAAATGGGTCATCACAAACGTATGCGTTCCTCATGAACATCGTCTTATTGTTAGACAAATTCAGCTGAAGGCGGTCGATGAATCTCGGTAGTCAGGGAACAATCTCCGACAATTAAAGCATTACTGGTAGAACAAATTCAGGTCTTATGTGTTTTTGGTCCTGATTTCATCGCAACCTGCAAAAATTATTTCAAGCTGGAAAACCATGTACGCTCTCGACACCACTTCATGTTTCCGAAGAAAAAAAAATGAACGAGATTCGTTCGACACCATCGAAGAGATAACAAACAATGGTCAAAGAAGGCTGACGTCTTTGAATATGTAGTTGTTTTTTTAGCGGAAGCCGTCAAGGACGCAATATTGTCACTGCGAAAGCAGCTCGGTGAACTGACCCAAGGAGTGGATGAGGTACGTCAAGTGAATATTCAGTCTATCTACGTATTATATGGAATGGCTTAACCACGAGAATGATGTCGGAGTTTTGAACGAAATTGGTGCCCATGTCTGTTTTGATCAATCAACTCAAAATAATAATGACAATAATAATAACAATAATAATAAAAATAATATTAATTTCCATGTGTGCCTTTAGCTACTATATCAGTTTTTTGAGAAGTGCCTGGTGAGATCAACCGCCATCCACGATCAGGGAACTCCTCGTCATTTGAATAGAAGTTTACATTGTAACGCAATAAAATTGTGACTGGAAATGTGCCAGCCTGGAGTTCCGGTGAAGTTGAAGCATTTCAGTTCTTTTCGTCGACCGGCAACCTCGATATACTTTCGTCCACATTGAAGAGGAAACAACAGGAGCTAAAACAGAGATTTCTTAGAGCGTTTTCTCTTCTCTTCGTGAGTTCCTATAATGCTGCTATTGATTAGCTGTTGTGAAATTGTTCTTTTGGTAGAGGAAGGAAGAAGGAAAGAAAATTCACGGGTACCGAAATATGCCACCGTTTCATGAACTGGGTGGTTCTTCCCATGTAAAACCCAATCAGCTACCAAAAGAGAAGCGAAGCAGTATTGTAGACAATCAGCTACAAAAAAGAAACCAAAGAATAACTCAAGGGCACAGCCCCTCAATTTTGGCCTTATCTGTTTCTTCCTCAGCTCTTTTTGGCATAGTCCTGCACCAGGGTCGCAGGGTCCGCTGTTATCATACATTTCTTCATGTGCACGGAGAACTCAGCTGCTGTTGTTATACGACACTTCTGGTGATGACCGTCCATCTCTTCTTGGGCGCCCCTCGTGGTTGTTACTCTGATGCTTCGAACGCTAGGGCTTCTCTGATTGGGTGACTGTGGTCTTAGGACCTGCCCGTGCCGCCTGAGTCTGCTCTCTAATCTTCAGATGCATGATGGGACTGCCCGCAATTGCTCAAACATCTTCTTTTCGATTGTTAACCATTCGCGTCAATCCTCAACCCATCGAATCACTCATATTGCTCCTGAGTGCGACATATCGCTTTCGAAATAATGGCAAATTTCAAATCCTTCCCTTTCTGTGCTATCTTAGTGACTGTTGATCGAGTCCAGGCCTTCCTCCGTGAAGATGATTCCGGCAATCTTGACGTTCACCATGAGACTAAATAATTTAATTACTGAACTCATGAAGGACGTTAGAAAAATCTACAAGCAATATAATCATTAATCAGAGACAAATTTTCCTTTTAATAAGTATTTACCGTTTGGTGTTCCTTGACCATCTAGAACAAAACAACAGAAGCAGAGCAACTTGGTAATACCTAAATGTTACCAATTTGACTAGCATCATCATACCTACCTATGAGCCCGACACTTGAGTTTAAGCCCCACCTAATTTGCAGTTCTTATGAATATCCTATCATTGATAAACGCACTTCACGTTGTTCTATTTTACATGCCCTAATAGTGGTTCTCGTTTAGAAAGCAGTTGTGGACATTTCACCGCAGTGTGAATCCCTCATGGAGATATGGAATACTCTGGGAGATTACGTGTGCTATTGCATTTCTTTTCCAACACAAGGATTGTGGGTTGCTTGCAGTGAGTTCCTCGCTCCGCGTATTAATCCATACCGAGCTTACTCGTGTAACATTATCAGAAGAACACAAGGTGAAGACGATTTACGGAGTGTGGTACACGAGACAGATTTTTCTTGAAACCGCTGGTAGCAAACATACCACAAAATTCATGAACGGTACCAGCAGTTTTATTCTCCGCGACCATACCGTGGTTTGTGATTCATGAAGATCGTAACGCGGAATTTACCTCGTATTCGTGCCACCCAGTGTAGGTGAATTCGCGAAATTTGGATACGATTGGGCTTGTCCAGTTCACGGTCTGACTGTGGGATTGTCAATGTTTAGCCCAAGGTTTGGCGCGATTGGCGCATTATGGCTTCGGTTGACTTGCGTCCACTATCACCATATCCCATGTTTGAATTTGAGCTACTGACAGTGAAGTCACTTCTTTTTAGTGATCTGTGCCATTGGATCGTCCGCCATATATCATGCATTTTTCAACACAAGTCGCTTTCTTCACGATTACGCTGCTACCACAAAGGAAATTCTCGATCGGAGGAGAAAGCGGGAACAGAAGGTATTCTGACTATTCGATGCTTCCATGTGGAAAATGTTGACTACTTTCGAGCACTCGTGGGCGCTTTGACTGCGTCGATTTTTTATTGTGAAACGTTCCGACAAGTCCATCAGATTCCCTGATATCCATGATGACTCGTGGAGTAACCGTCTAACAAGGTGATCAGAGGGAAGTCTTATTGTTAGTACCAATGGATGGATTGCTTGGTTAGCCCAGAGGGGATTAAACGCTCGACCGTTCGGTTGTTAGGTTCCTCTTAATACTGCACTCTTCGACAAATTAGCTACGAAAAGTTTGTCACTGCCAGAGTTGTTGCATCTGTGCACGTACGTGCGTGCCTATGCCTGTGCGTAATATATGAAACTTTGCATACTTCGAAGACTTTTTCAGTTCGAATATGTTCGACGGCAAATGGATAACTTTGGACGAGCTCCTGACAGCCCACCTTCAATTTCTGAAAAGGGCTCTAATGACGTTCCATACACGAGAGCTATCCCAAAAGAGCCTGTCGACCGCGGCGAAGAAGAATCGACCTCTCAGGGGACGTCGAAAGAGGCTGTACGAAGGGGTTCAGATGAACCTATAAGGGCACAAGCAAGCCGGAGTAATACTGCCATACCCGCGAGGGGTGGTTCAGATGAACCCATAATGGCATCAGCAAGTCGAAGTAATACTGTCATACACGCGTCAGCAAGCCGGAGTAATACTGTAATACCTGAGGACCGCGGAAGTGGCGAAAAACCTTCACGTATTCGTGAAAGGCTTCCCACCGAAGGCAGGAGGAAGACTGATTGGTAAGACCTGCCTTTCGAATGACGGCTAAAATTATTTGGATTTTTCAGAACGCTACCATAAAAAATCTATGATAACAATGCATAACAATGTACTCAAGAAGGATAATTCATTTTACAGACCTGGAAATATGCAACGATTAAATGCTTTTTATCAGTGTCGAGTGTGATTAAACATGTTCTCATCAAGCTAGCCTCACCACTTTTTTCGACGGTCCTCCATTGCCGCATTTCCATGCGGCTTAGTTCAGTTAGATTAATTGTAATTGTTAGACAATTGCTACTAGTTAAACAAAGAAGACTTTTAATGTACACACATAGCGAAGTTCTGGCGGGCAGATTCTGTAGTCTACTTGTCCTTGTTGTCCTGTGCTGTAGACATTTACCACTGGCATTCGTGATTAGAAGAAGCTTGAATTGAAACTGATAGATATTAGCCGGTGGGTCAAAATGAGTCAAAATGAGTTAAGCTGGCAAGCAAAGAATGCCACTCCGAGGCAAGACATTTGTTATTGCTTTCTATTATAGAATCACACGTGGTAAGAGTTTGACCGACAGAGAACGCGTAGTGTGTGTTATTATGGGTATTATAATCAGATATTTTTGCATGTACTTGAAATCCAGATCAAATTTTCCGACAACGAAGGCACCTTTCAAAATGAGTACGATACCGCTCGATAGAGAGAAAGGCGCTACGAAACGGTTTAATATATTCCTTTTGGTGACGTTGCTCTTTGTTACAAAAGCTCCGGAATTGCACACTACCAGCAAATCGGGTGCTTGCCTGGTTATGGAACGTCTTCTGCCTTTCTACCCTGGACACGGCTGGGATGGTTAGAGTAGAGCACTACTTGCTCATCGCCCGTGACTTAATTGGTCAGCCAATCATTCTGTGCTTGAAAATGATAAGAGAAACTGCCACGTCTACTCTGCGACCCGTGCTCTCTGGGTCAGCGCCTGAGGTATTCTACGATCAAGTTTCCTAACCTTATCGATCGACTTCAGCGCATGATCATCAGATGACTGAAGAACACTAATGGTGTATGATAATTCACGTGTGCCTTGGCATGAATCGGCCGACACCTCGTTCCTCAATAGGTCGAGATCTAATTCCGTCAGGCGTCCTGACTTGTACTTGTTCTTAATGGCGTAGTCGCCAATACAGAAGTTCGAGAACAAAGAGTAGACGGCGTTTCGAACACGACCACTGCCTTCATAAACCTGGTTTAATAATTAAAGGATTTGTTCAAATACCGACCACATACAGTGCCGGCCAAAAAGGTATTCGTTTTCACCTTTTCGCATGTAACTCTTTAGGGACTTAGGCTTTTGAACTGGTTTTAATCTAGATAACGGAGAGTGACAAGTATGTACATATGCTAGTTTCGTTCCGATGAGGATCAGAAATTTCGTGAGTTTTTCCACCGCTAAAGCAAAATGCGCACTTTCAGAAAAGCGGCCTCATTGACACTAAATATTTCCTACTCTAAAACAAGCGATGTTTTTGCAAACGCTTATGTGCCGTTTGAAAGATGAAGATTTTTAGCCTTTATTATTTTTTTAGGTGGTCCAATGGGGGCGTGTCCAAAAAATGATGTCTGGATGCAAATACTGCTTTGTGTACAGAGGCTTTCACGAAGTCTTATATGGCGTTTGAAAGAGAATCAAAAGCGCTATCGGATACTTCTTTCATTCTTTCGTGAAACTGAGTTTCTAGAAACTTTATTCAAGAAAACTACAAATTAGGAGCGTCATTTTCGCCTCCTTACAATTTTTTCTGCTTAGAAGATTTCCCAAAGCCTCAAACACCGTTCGTAAGAAGAAACCTCGCTCTACGCGAAAGTGTGTTTTTGAATATTTTCCTCATTCCGGTTTTTGTTCGTTTTTAAGCAATTAAAGTGAGTGAGTCATTGACCACCGATTTCCGCGCGCGATGATTGCGCGCCGCGTGCGGCAATGACTGCACCAGCCCCCAACGTCGCACGCGGCGTGCAGTCATCGCGCGCGGGAATCGGTGGTCAAGGGTGTAATCACTTTAATTGCTTGAAAACGAACAAAAACAGAGATGAGGAAAATTTTCAAAGACACCATCGCGTAGAGCGAGGTTTCTTCTTACGAATGGTGTTTGAGGCTTTGGGAAATCTTCTAAGCAGAAAAAATTGTAAGGAGGCGAAAATGACGCTCCTAATTTGTAGTTTTCTTGAATAAAATTTCTAGAAACTCAGCTTCACGAAAGAATGAAAGAAGTATCCGATAGCGCTTTTGATTCTCTTTCGAACGACATATAAGACTTCGTGAAAGCCTCTGTATACAAAGCAGTATTTGCATCCAAATCTTGGACACGCCTCTTGGACACGCCCCCATTGGACCACCTAAAAAAATAATAAAGGCTAAAAGTAACAAAAAAAGGTACTGCATCATTTTGTAGAAAAAATCTTCGTCTTTTAAACGGCACATAAGCATTTGCAAAAACATCGCTTGTTTTAGAGTAGGAATCAGTTATTGTCAACGAGGCCGCTTTTCTGAAAGTGCGCATTTTACTTTAGCGGTGGAAAAACTCACGAAATTTCTGACCCTCATCGAAACGAAACTAGCATATGTACACACTTGTAACTCTCCGTTAACTATATAGAAACCAGTTCAAAAGCCTTGGTTCCCAAGGAGTTACACGCGGAGAAGTGAAAACGAATACCTTTTTGGCCGGCACTGTAGGTAGAGAAAAGCAAGACGTCGCAGACACACGATTTGAATGGAATGAATTCCGGAGCCATTGTAACAGTGGTCAACGTTACTAAAGTGGTTGTGGCAAAAGCTGCAGTGGTGCTTTTCTCCCTCTATCGAATGATACCTTACTCATTTTGAAAGGTGTCCTCATTGACTAGAAATTTCATAGAAAAGAATCCAAACGCGCGCAAATGTCCGATTACTTATAACTCAACGTAACGATTGCTGATATTTAAATGTCGCGCGTCCAGAAAAAAACGATAACCACATTGACTTGTTGTTTTCGCAAGCCCTTTGCTCCCAATCGGTGTCGAGCTTCTACTTCCCCATTCGCCACTGTGAAAAAACGTGAAATTGTAGAATTTGAGTTTTCAATTTCGAAACACAACAAAAGTTAGTAGTCAATAAGCCTTCTACTATTCGTCATACATTGGGTGATCATTCGGAAACGACAACCGGAAACGTCCACACTTGATTGTGCTACGCGCCCATACTGCGCAATTGATTGATCAGCGTTTTCTTGGCAATCAGTGTTCCAACAACGAATGAAAACTGTTAAATCTACGGCTGTGGAAGCTGACCAGCGCAATTTCTTAAAGGAGAGTGGATTTCGGCCGCGAGTGACGTAATGACCTTCACACAATGTAGAGAGGCCGATCATCCGCATGTCGATGGTGATAGCAAACGATGCGGAGCAACTGCAACGAAACAAAATAAGCCTAGCGGTGATAGCTCAATTTGCAAAAAAAAACAAAAAGAAAACGAGCCTGCGTATCGCATATCGACGGTGGGCCCCTCAAATTTGGGTCACGAAACCTTTATCTTTATTTAACAACACCGCATATGAGAGTAACGACCTCATGCTCTTGAACATAGAAAAATACATGTAACACGAAAAGGTGATCAGTGACAAGAAACTCCCTTCAAATGATTAGTAGGCGATTGAGACAATTGGCTAGGAGTTGGCGAAGGAGATAACACCCCCGCGACACTACTCTGAGCAGACCTGCACGTCATCGACGAAACGCGGAACTGAAACTAACGAGACAGTTTGAAACCCGTGAAAAATTCTAAACTGTCTGCCGAACGTCCTTATACTGATTGCGAACGTCAAAACACGACGCATACATAAAATAAGAGAAATGAACGCCATAAGTTATCCGCTTATTATAATGAAGCGGATGGTTTGTGTTCGAGCGCTTTCTATCTAGTCGTACGCGTTTTGCCCACAGCACGCGCACTTTGAAAGGTTGCGCTCCGCGATAGTGATTAGGTAACTGTTTAGGACAAAAACAAACAAATAATGAACAACAAATAAAGAACAATAATTGTGTCTGAATAATAAACGCTACGCAGTTCACAAGGGTACAAAACAATGTTCACACTATACAAATCCGTGAGGTGTGAGTTACAATCACTTATCGCACAACACCCGCTAACAAGGCTGCCTTTAACGAGAAAACAGCGATGGAATAAATTTTCTTCATAGTAACTTCTAATATTGGGTTTTTAATCAACCTCCATCTCGTCGTCGAAAACGTTTAGGGCATCAAATTCTTCAGACAGCAGTGAATCCTCATCTAAAGCCTTTCTGAACCTGTTCACGACAGTATCGGCAGAAATCGAGTAGAAACTGTTGCGCACCAAAGTCGCTACTTCGCTGTAGCTCATCCTTTTTCTGTGACCACTTTTCGTGTACGAAGCTTTTGTGGTGTCAGCCATCCAACGTTCCCATCCTTCTTTCATTTTGTCCTTGAAGGGCTTATTAATGCCAACATCAAGAGGCTGTAGATGTTTCGTCAATCCGCCAGGAATAACGGCGACTTTGGAACTTCCCTAGTAAAGATTTCGAAGGTTTTCGGTTAAATGACACTTTGCAGAGTCCAGGATCAGCAGCGATTGCGTAGGGTCACTGTTGGAATGCTGTCTCTTATTCCAAACTTCATGCAACCATGTTTCCATAAGGTCCTGATTCATCCAGCCTTTAGGGTTCGCTTTGATAACAACTTCAGTAGGAAAAGTCTCTTTCGGGGTGTTCTTCTTTTTGAAAACGATCAACGGCTTCAGCTTCTCTCCAGCAGCAGTGACGGAGAGAACCACGGTGAAATTCGTTTTTTCGTGCCCAGTAGAATCAACCTTGATGGAATCTGCTCCGGCTTTATCTACAGTTCTTCCATAAACGATGTCAAACGGCACTGGAACTTCATCGACATTTCCGATGTTGTGGGCAGAAATGCACTGAGACTCATTCTGCTCAAATTTTCGGAAGTTACTGCATTTTTCCACAAAGTCGTTTGGAAGTGACTGCCCTACGCTGGTTCTCCTTCTGACAGCTAGTTTCTTCCTGTTCATAAAAGCCTGACACCAACAGGCTGACGCCTTGAAGTCGTGACGTCCTAACTCCTGTGATAGTCGCAAAGCTTCTGCTTTAATTTCTTCAATCAGCACGGCTCTATTCGCAGCTCGTCTCTGAACAATACACGTGTACAGCGCTTCTTCAATTTCTTCCACTTTCGGTTTTCCGAAGCACCGCGCTCGCTTTGTTGACGGCAACTTCTGCAAATTTTCCTTTCCTGTCCTCCACTTTCGAATCAAACTTCCATTCACTTCGAAATGACGAACTGCCGCAGCACTCCCATGCTCCAAACTGAATTTTACCGCTTCGGCTTGTAGGCAGCTGTATATGACTTTCTTCTTGCCATCGCATCCCTCGATCGAGAAACAAGCCAATACAAGGAAGTTCTGAATATTTTTTATAAGACAGAAGGGATGCCGCCAGAAATTGTTAAAAACCTGCAGAGTAGTCCGTTTCCCCAGCACAATAGGCGTTTGTAAATTTAACTGTTCGTTTTGCACCTAAACGGCCTTTGATATAGCGAAAGGAAAAGCATCAGGAAGGCACTAGAAACCTGAGGTGTT